>JACGDI010005286.1:1197693-1247938 GCA_014898725.1 Jacaranda copaia | reverse complement strand
GGGTAAGGATCCTTAGGGCACGCTTTATTTAAATCAGTAAAATCATTACACATCTACCATTGTCCCTCATTTTTTGGGACTAGGACAACATTACAAAGCCAAGAGAGATACTGAATTTCTACAATATATCTTGTATCTAAGAGTTTTTTGATTTCTTTTTTGATAATTTGCATCCTCCGGCATTAAACGTCCTCATCTTTTGTCTGATCGGCTTGTACGAGGAGTCAATATTGAAGTAGTGCACAATAATGTTGGGATTGATCCCTTTGAGGTTGGATGCCATCTAAGCAAAGCCATCGATGTTTTTCCTCAGGAAATCAACCATGAGACGCTCTAAGTGGGGGCCAATATCTGTTCTAATACGGGTTGTCTTTTTGGGGTTACTCTGTTTGAGCTCAATGGTCTTAAACTCCCTGACGAGCTCCACTCTGGTATCTTTCAGCTTCCACTTCTTACTGGCCTGGGACTCTTTAGGTTTCACTATAGAGACGCCCCCTAAAGTCTTCAGCTGCTTATGAGCTTTCTACTCGATTGACTCGACTAAGATGTTGTAACATCTCCAGGCTTTCTTCAGATCGCACAAAAGCTTGCCTGTGCTTATTGGGGTTAAAAACTGAACTTTCAGGTGATAAGTAGACACAATGGCACAGAAGTCATTGAGGGCAGATCGGCCTATGATGACATTATAGGCAAATGGGGCGTTGACCACCAGATAATTCAGCATTAAAGTTCTCCTCTAAGGAGCCTCTCAAAAAGATGTAGACAAGTTGATCGATCCCTTTGGAATGATCTTTGACCTCCCGAATTTGACCAGCGGCAAATGCACAAGTTTGAGCTTTAATTTGCCCATGTCCATCCTCTTTAGGGTAGATAGGAAAATGACATTTGCTGAGCTGCCATTGTCGATCAAAACCTTGCACACTTCAAAATTTGCAATTTTCATAGAGACTACCATTAGATAGTCTATCTTGTGACCAACATTCTTGCTCTCAAGGTGGGCTAGGGCGGCATCGGTAAATGAGAAGGGTTCTACGCTTATCATTTGGTTAAACGTTATCTTAACAGGTGAGGCTTTATTGGACTCAAGCCTCCTCTATGTTTGTCTCCGAGCAGACTTAGAGTTCCCCCCAGTGGGGCCTCCTGTGATCATGTCAATTGCACTTTGATGGGGGGGCAATCCTCCTAGGCGAACTTCTTTCTTTTATCTTCTCTCTTGGGGCTAACTAACCTTTCTCTACAGGGAGTCCGATCAATTTTGCCCCGTTTAGTCTAAGCATCCATGATAATGTACTTTTTGAGGTGGCCCTGCCTGATCAACCTCTCAATCGCATCTTGGAGATTGAAGCATTCATCTATGTTACACCTCTTCTGTTTGTGGAAGTGGCAATATTTTTTTTGATTTTTTCATGACTTCAGTCTCCGTCAGCTTTCTGGGCTTCTTAAGGAGGTTATCATGCTGAATGGCATAAATAACCTCTTTTCTTGGGATGTTTAATGGTGTATAGTCATGAAAATGCTTGATAGGAGATCGACCTCACTCTTTGTGTTTTTGGTCGTCTCTTTCCTTCTTTTTCTTCTCAACTTCAAAGGATCCGACCTTGAGCCTATTTATTTCCTCCTATGTTATGTACCTTTCAGCCAGGTTGAGTAGCTTTTCCATCGACCCAGGACGTTCCCATACTAATGCATTGGTGCACTCTTTGCGTCTAAGCCCCAGGAACAATACATCAATTAGGAACTCAATCCTAAGGTTATCTATTTTGAGGACCTCCGTGTTAAATCTTGTGAAGAAATCATGGAGGGATTCCCCCTCACCTTGCTTCACAGTGTGGAGGTGGGTATGGGCGAGTTTCGCCTTCCTTCTGCTAGCAACTAGTGCAAGAACTTGTTGCACAACTGGTCATAAGAATAAATTGATAATAGTTCAAGCTTCACAAACTAATCTAGGGCGATACCTTGGAAGCTGGTCACCAATATCTTGGCATGGATATATTCATTGTGTCCATGCAACTGCATCATGTGCTCGAACTGCATAAGGTACTCATTGGGATTAGTCTAGCCATCATACCTCAACAGACCTGTTGGACTTTTGTGTTGACGATGATGCACTCGTCGATAATATCTTGAATGAAAGGGGACCTTCTCTCCCGATGAGATCTCTGAGAAGCATCCAAGTTTGGTGCTCTGTTAGTATTCTCCTCAAAATCTCATCGAGATGCCTGTTCAGCTACTAGACTTGATGGAAAACTTTTTTCCATTTATCCCGATCTGCCTGGGTGGCATTCCAATCAAGATCTGGTCTAACACGCTCGACCCTATCATGCTGTGGGGCTCAAATGGGTTGAGGCGCAAGGTTTGTAGACTCTTCTTTTTCTTCGCAATAGTTATGCCTAGAGCGTTTGACCTTATCGGGCTATATGGTTCGATTAGGTCTGATGCGATCTACTGAATTTGCTATCTCTTTCTGATCGTCTCCTCTCCTCTTACGGGAGACTGAGACTAATTTCACGCCTGGCGGGTGGCTTTCGAGACTCTCTACGGTCGTGGCTATTCTCAGGAGACCTATTCTCTGGAGAAAGCGGCCACGGAGTGGCACTGGCGGCAGGAACATGCACTGTAGTATGTTTGTTCAAAGCAGCAGATAGTTGGGCTGATATTTGAGTTGAAATCTGCTCGCTTATCAGCTGCATTAACTAGGGTATTGTTAGCATCACCACTTGCTCCTGAGGGGTGCTGGTGCCTGGAGCGTGTATACCTTGTTGGGGGAAGGGGAAGACGGAGGCGGAGAAGTGGACCTCCTATTCTCCTTCCTTCCAGATGCTGCTCTGCATGTGTTTACCATATTTTTATTGCAATCTCAATAGTTCCCACAGATGACACCAAAATTGATGTTGCTGAAAGTCACTTATAGTGAAAGTATAGTGTTTGGGGGTGAATTCGACTAGGGAGGTCGAGTGTTCGAAGCTATGTTTCTCTCGAGGTCTGAGATCTGCGACCACAACATACATTAGACTAGTCGAGGTGCCCCCAACTAAGGCACTCCAACGCTCAAGTTAGTTCTGGTTGAGATATAGTAATCGAACAGAAGACTGAGAGTATTGAGGGTTTATAGGGTATTTGGCATTACCTTGAGTGTGGTTGAGTATGAAGTATTTATAACCTTCTCTAGGCGTGATTTGTCCATGGTGCCTCTATCAAGTACACTGACTTTTGTCTTTGTCAAGGGGTTAATGGTCATTCCATATCCAAATCCCAGTATTGTTATAGGTGGCTGAATCTCTTATTTTTCAGGGTGAACAGTACCTTTGGAGGTGCCTCCTTGCTAAAGGTAGTGGTAAGGTTGGCAGAGTTGGTGGCAGTGACTGTACCGGTTGTCACGTGTCATTAATGTGGAGGCATACTGCCTGTCAGACTAATAAATGTGGTGGAGATCTGAGTCAACGCTGGAGTGGGTCTTGAGGTCAATACATGTCGACCCAACCTGACTGGTTGATCATAAATCCCCATTAAGTAAAGTCAACCAGACGCTTGTTGATGGGCACTCAGGCCCAGACTTGATGTTGGGTCTGTTGGATTATTTGGAGTGGTCCTGACGTCGATGCAGATCGATCGTGGATCCTTACCGAGTAAGGTTGAACAGATAATTGTTGATGGGCACTCTGACCCACACTTTATGTTGGGCTTGTTGGGCCTAGTAGACTATCCCATATGAGTAGCTTATTTCATATCAAAATTGATACTTTTAAAGGAAATTGCATCATTATTGTATCTATAAGCGAGTATTTGATTTTTGAGAATGAATTTATTGTTTTTCATTTTTTAAGAATTGGTACATGTAACTTGTTTGTTAAATTTTCTATTGACGTGTAATAGTAATCAAGCAATAAATTTAATTTTTTTTAAATTAATAGATATAATATTTATTTTTATGACTGCAATATATTACAATTTGCCTTTTGAGGAAATTCTAAACAATTATCCATGACATAAGATGTTTTTTATAATTTAATGATTACAGATAATCCAAAAGCGTGAATGTTGAGGAAGTGAAAATAATATAGGTTATGATTATTAATTCAGAATTATTATTATTTTTTTCGATTTGTTAAGTTTAATTTAATTTTGATTGAATTCACTTCAATTCTCTTTAATCGAAACTTAATTGTTTGGAAAGCAGAATGAGGAACTGATTTTAGGCCAATTTTGGAGTTATAAAGACCCGCTTTTTTTAATTTCCCGAGGAAATTGGTGTTAAAAGTCAAACGCCACCGAGAATAAAAAATGGATATGTCGAGCATTCAAGACTGAAGCTTCTTAAGAGATTTTTGGATTTGTTTTTCAGAGATGTTTTTATTTTTTTTGATAAAAAAGTAGTGAAAAAATATATTTTTAAAATATAAAATATAATAATTATGTAGAATTGAAAATAAATTGTATTTGAAAAATATAGTGTTTTAATATTAAAAGTCGTATAAATGTAAGTAGGAAAAAATGGAAATTAAAAATAAGGAGAAGATAAAAGTTTGACTGGGAAAATATTTTAAAAATAAAAATAATTATAAAAATGAAAGAGAGGTTGACGTTTTTCAATAAAAATGAAAATGGTCCAACAAACAAAAACAAACAAGCTGTTACGAAAGGGAGCAGATGAGAGATCAGAATCATTTTTGTCTTCTTACCTAATCAATATTCTCATTTTCAAAATTTTTTTTTAAAAAAAAAATCATATCCTACACCCTCCTAACCGATCTCCGTTTCCACACCTTTCATTACGGAATGTTGGATTTCTCCGTTTGAAATTCAAGTCCATCCTTGTTTAAAATTCCCACTCATTCGTTATTTGAGTACAATAGCCCAACCCGATATATTCACAAGCATATTGATTTCATGAAGCCATCCATCCAGACAAAAATTGAAGATCAGATTAGATTTCGTTTGAATTCTTCGGGAGGGATGCACAGGTCTTGTCAAAATTGGTCAAATGCAATAAATTTTTTAGTTCCCTTTAATTTTTTTAATTCGTTTATATTCATCTCGTGTATATTTTAAGTACACTTAATTTTTGTTAAATTATTTCTATAAAAGAATGTTTAATATGGCGGATATACATTTATAAAATGAATACAAAAACATAATTTAGAACAAATAGTTCAAAGTGATTTTGGTTCAAGTTTGGTGGGTGATGCATATATACCCCTAGCCCGAGCTAAAAGAAGTCATGAAGGCTATGATCACCTCAAATGGTCCGGCCAAGCTTAACTTGGAAATAACAGTCAAAGATGAGAGCGTGAGGTAACTAAGCTGATTTCAGAGGAAGCAGCCGAGATAAGGGTTTTAGTTAACCGAACTGATCTCAGAGGAGGCAGTCGAACTGAGGGTTTGAATCAACTGAGCTAATATCAGAGGAAGCAGCCGAGATGAGGGTTTGAGTCAATCGAGTTGATCTCAGAGAAAGCAGCCGAGATGATTGTTTTATGATACTCGAGCTGATTTTCGAGTTGCATCTTTAGCCTAACACACCCGAAAAGCAAGGAACGTGGGCCACACGTGGCACCATGTCGATTAACTCTACTGAATGTGGGTAGTTAGAGTTTTGATAGGCTGGTACAACCCTAGTTAGTGGGGTGTTTAGCCATATAAAAGGCCTTGTACGAGATTATCAAAGAAATAAGATTATCTTATTTTGCTTTCAATTGGTGCTTGGTAAAATTATTCTTTTTGGAATCAATTTGGCGCCGTCTGTGGGAAATAGATTAGGAGTTGAGACGTGAGAATGGATGATTCAGAAGAGAATGGAGAGACAAGCATGAGGATGATGTCACAAAGTGGACCAACGCCTGTAACCACCGCTGCCATGCCATCAGCTACGGCGGCACATCCGGCATTCACCGAAGGAAAAGTTGCCCTAGTATCTCTAATGGTGGGGCAAATAACTATGGAACAATTGACCAACTTCTTATGATCAATATTTGGCGTTATTGCTGCCACCCAATCTGTTGGAACTATGCATGCACCCCCGTTGTCGATGCTGCTAGGCCCCATGGTCATCCCTTTTCTATCAGGAATGACATCTAATATGCTGCCGCCTCTCACCTCTGTGCCCCTTCCGGGATTGGTTGGCTCTATACCGCCAGCTAAGGCGACAACCACTCCGGTAGCGCACATGCCCGTGGGTGTTGCCCTTGTGCAAAGCCCCAGAACTACCTTAATGTCAGGAGCAGTTGCATAAGGCACGATTATAGCTAGGCCACTTTTTCCTGATAATCCAGGGTAGGTCATTGGAGGACAGGAGGTCACAGTTACACCGATCGGAGTAATACTAAAAGAACTTAGAAAGGAGGGTGCCCCGCACATGCCTAAAGAGTTTCACATGAAGAGCCCCATCTACTTAGCAGATGCGGAAGTAGTGGCAGAAAGTCAAATCTCAGTCAGATATGACAGGAATAGGAGGGACAAGTCTCAATCAAAGTGGATAGCGAAAATGGAAAAAATGAGGAGGGAGATGGAAGAGATGAGGAAAAGGATTGAAGGACGAATGGGAGAAGAAGTTAAAGCCTCACCGTTCGATGATGCCATATTGCGTGATCCATTCCTAAAGAACCACAAGTCTTTCAATATGCCCAGGTACACGGGTATTGCCGACCTTACTGATCACTTGTGCCAATTTGAGAACCTAGGCATGTTATACCAATTCTCGAATGGAGTGAAGTGCAGGACTTTTCTTACCACCTTAGGAGGGGCTACTCAGAGATGGTTTAGGAAATTACCACCCCGATCTATTCATACATTCGATGAATTCGCACGAAGATTTCTACACCAATCACTAGCAACAAATAGTATAGGAGAAGTGCGTAGAGCTTACTTTCTTTCTGACAAAGGGAGGCTGAAAGCTTGAGAAGTTTTGTAAGGTAGTTTACTACGATGGCCTTGGAGGTTCTTGTGGCTATTTTAGAATTATTAAGTGGTGCTTTTGCTCAAGGGCTGTGACCTAGTCCTTTCTTCCGATCCTTGAGCAAAAAGCCAGCAGAAAGTTATGATGAACTCTTAAGGTGGGTAGAAAAGTACATTCACGAGGAGAAAGACTTTGAGGCGAAGGAGAGAGAGTTGAAGGAGAAAAGAAAGGATAGGAGAGAAGATCTTGCCAATAAAAAATAAAGGCAAGAAGAGAGACCTAGAGCTGCGCTCGTGCGACAGGTGAAAGTTCCATCAGTGCTAG
This sequence comes from Jacaranda copaia, assembly GCA_014898725.1. Classification (NCBI taxonomy): domain Eukaryota; kingdom Viridiplantae; phylum Streptophyta; class Magnoliopsida; order Lamiales; family Bignoniaceae; genus Jacaranda; species Jacaranda copaia. Next base: position 1,240,722 of record JACGDI010005286.1, on the reverse strand, counting down.
AACCAAAATTTGATCACTACACCCCTTTGCGGATGCCCAGGGAATAAGTAATGTAGGCTATTGAGCATCTTAACCTGCTTTGATGGCCGTGCTCTTATAGAGACCCGCTGAGACGGCCTAGGTCCGACAGATTCTATCACTTTAACAATGAGTACAGACATGAGATGGAAGAATGTGACCACCTGCGGAATGAGTTGGAGCAACTGGTGTGGGATGGACAGCTGAATGAATTTGTACTCAGAATAGGAGTTGAAGGCAGAGACAAGCGTCCCGTGTAAAGTCAGAAGGGATAGCCAAAAATTCGATAACCTAATGGGGAGAATAATATTAAAAATATGGTTGTCAGAGGAGCGATTCATATAAATTTGGGAGGTCTGATTGAGGGAAACACTTACTGAGCTAGGAAAGCAAGAGCCAGGGTTGTGGCGCACAAAAATATGGAGGTGGCATTCATTTCTACCGTTAACAACATCCCAGTTATCTAGTTTAGATCAGAGGACCTAAAAATATTGCATCTACCCCATCAGGATGCTTTGGTTATTACAGCGATGATAGCCAACTATGAAGTAGCCCGTATTTTTGTTGACAGAGGTAGCTCGGCAAACATCCTCTTTTATGATGCCTTCTAACAGATGGATCTAGAAAACACCATGCTTGAACCAGTGGAAACGTCACTCTTTGAATTTTCAAGAGAAGCAATTCGGCCCCGGGGATGAATTTCTTTGCTAGTCTTTTTGGGGGTAAGAATGTATCGAAAGATATGCATGGTAAATTTCTTAGTCGTTGATGCCCCTTCAACATATAATGTAATTTTTGGCAGGCCTATGATGCAACTCTTCTAGGTAGTAACTTCCCCGTACCATATGAAGTTGAAGTACGTGGTGGGGCGACTAGTAAGGGAAGTAGTGGGAGATCAGTATACTTCCAAGAAGTGCTACGTGGATACAGTGAGAAGGGGATGCCACAAGGGTAATGAGGTAGGATGCAAGTAAAGGAAAAATGGCGTGGGTGTACCCTTAGGTGCAAAAAAATAGTAGAAAATTGAACTTGAAGGAGAGCTCTTATCGATAGAGTTGGTCCTAGGAGATCTCGGCAAGATCACATGGATAGGCTCCCACCTAGAGACTGATTTACAGGTAGAGCTCATTGCTGTGCTAAGGGATTATGTAGATGTTTTCACTTTTTCTATCTCAGACTTCACAGGTATAGACCCAAAGGTGGCCGAGCACAGGTTAATGTGGACCCAACCATCAGGCCCGTTAAGCAAAAAAAAAGGCACTTCAATCCTGAGAAAGGCCGTATAATCCAGCAGGAGGTGGAGAGGCTCTTGAATGCAGGGCATATTGTGAAAATCTAGTTCTCTGAGTAGATCTCCAACGTGGTATTGGTGCCAAAGCATGCCTATAAATGGAGAGTGTGCATAGACTTTAGAGATTTAAACAAGGCCTGTCTGAAAGACTTCTACCCTATACTCAGGATCGATCTGATGGTAGACTCTACCTTTGGATGCGAACTTCTTAGCATGATGGATACCTCGCAGGGATACCATTAGATTCCACTCAGCTCAAAGGATCGCAAGCGAGTATGTTTTATTACGTCCTAGGGAACCTACTGTTATCTAGTCATGCCTTTTGGGTTGAAGAATGCAGGAGCCACGTATTAGAGGCTGGTGGATCGGATGTTTAAACATCAGATTGATCAAAATATAAAAGTGTATGTTAACAATATACTAGTAAAAAGTGTGAGCCGAGTTGAACACATCGGGGATTTGAAGCAGACTTTCGAAACCTTGCGCAAGTATGGGATGAAATTGAACCCAGAGAAGTATACGTTTGGAGTAAAGGGAGGCAAGTTTTTGGGCTACCTGGTGACAAAAAGGGGAATTAAGGCAAACCTAGAAACATTTGAGCTATTCTGGAGATAAGCCCCCCAAGAACCACAAATAAGGTCCAGAGGCTGGCTGGAAGGATAACTACCCTGGGTAGATTCATATCTAGATCAGCTAAAAGAAGTTTACCTTTTTTTGGAATCTTGCGGAAGGCGAAGCAATTCGAGTGGGGGGAGGCAGCGCAACGTACATTTGAGGAACTGAAGGCCTACTTAGTGGAGCTCCCTTTGCTGACGAAGCCCACCCCAGGAGAAACTTTCTATTTGTATTTTGCAGCATTTGAGCAGCAGTGAGCTCGGTACTCGTGAAGGAGGATGGACCAGTACAGAAGCTAATATACTATGTCAGTTAGATCTTGCATGCTGCCAAGCTGAGATACTTGGAAATTGATAAGATGGCACTAGCCCTGGTGGTCACGGCAAGAAGGTTACAACTTTACTTTTTATCTCAGCCTATTGTTGTGCAAACTAACCACCCGTTGAAGCAAACTCTTGGGAAGGCTGACGTAGCTGAAAGGCTAGTTAAATGGTCAGTGAAACTAAGAGAATGTGATATTGGCTATGCCCCCAAGAATGCCATAAAGGCGTAAGCCCTAGTGGATTTCATGGCAGATGCACCTATAAGGGGGGAGAAAGGTTTATGGATGATGCATGTAGATGGGTCATCAAGACATGGATGAAGTAGAGCTAGAATTGTTGTTATTGACCCAAAAGGTGAAGAGATGGAGTTCACTGTTAAGTTTTGTTTCAAGGCCTCTAACAACAAAGCAGAATATGAGGCCGTGATATGTGGGATTAAAATGGCCGTGCAAAGTGGTGCCAAACACATTCAGGTGTTCATTGATTCATAGTTAGTAGCAAAGCAGATCGAAGGACAGTACGAGGCAAAAAAAGCAAGAACGAATAGGTATCTGCAGCTGGTAGATAAGCTACAATAAAATTTGGTCGAGCTATAAATAACCCAGGTACCTCAGGAGGAGAATAGCAAGGCAAACTATTTGGCCAAAATAGCTAATTCCCTCAGCGAGTGCAATACCCGGTGAATCACAATCTATGAGCTAGAAAGAGAAAGTCTTGAAGGTGAAGTCCTCACAATGGAAAAAGGTTAGGATTGGAGGACCCCCATCATACGATACCTACATAGAGACAACCCGACAGTCGATTATAAGTTGCGTGTGTGAGCAACACAATTTACCATGATAAATGAATTGCTATACAAGAGAGATTTTGCCTAGCCATTGCTACACTGTCTGTCCTCTTAGGAAGGGGAATACGTTCTATGAGAAATTCATGAAGGATGCTACACAAATCACTTAGGCGGGACTGCACTAACCTCTAAGACTATATGAGCTGGGCACTTCTGGCCCTTTGTCAAAGGCATTAGCCTCTAAAACTATCCGACACAGGAGAATTGGTGAAGAAATGTGACAAGTGTCAAAGACACGCCCAGGTCAGCCATATACCCACCGAGCCCATGTATGGAATGAGTGCCCCCTGCCACTTCGCAAAATGGGGAATGGATATTGTGGGGCTTTTTCCCACAGCAGCCGGGCAGAGAAAGTCCCTGTTGGTTGCAATGGATTATTTCAGTAAGTGGGTAGAAGTAGGACCCCTGTCTAAGATAACGGAGAATGAAGTGCTCAAATTCTTGTGGAAGAACATAGTATACAGGTACGGCATCCCCAGGGAGTTGGTCTCGGATAACGGTAGGCAATTCCTAGGGGTCCAAGGTGTAAGCCTAGTGTAAGGAGATGAAAATTGACCAATACTTTAGCCCACCCACAAACTAATGGGCAAACTAAGGTCATTAATCGCGATCTTTTGAGGAGTCTAAAGAAAAGGTTAAGCCAAACAGGTGGTGATTAGGTAGATGAGCTTTTCGGAGTATTATGGGCCTATAGGACTACGCTGAAAGCGTCAATTAGAGAAATGCCTTTCAGTATGGTCTACGATAGGGATGCACTGATTCCAACCGAGGTAGGTTTGGAATCACATCGGGTACTGGCATACGGTCTTGAATAGAATGAGGAGCTGCACAAGGATTCTCTAGATATGATCGAAGAGAAAAGGGAGAATGCTTGCCTCAGGTTAGCTAAGTACAAGCAAATGATCCAAACTACCTTCAACAAAAGGGTCAAGCTTTGCAGTTTCTAGGTGGGAGATTGGGTCTTGAGAAGAGTAAATGTACTGGGAAACATTGGAAAATTGGAACCTAACTGGGAGGGACCCTACAGAGTGATCACCATGTTAAAAGGGGGAGCTTATGAGCTGGAAACAGTAGAGGGAAAGAAGCTAGCTCATCCTTGGAACATTCAGAACTTACGGCGCTTTTACATGTAGCTTCTTTTAGAATCTATTTTGCTATTTTTAGTTTATGATAGTTGACTTGCTAGTTTTAATTTTTTTCAGAAATTAGACAGTTTCCATTTCTTGTAAGCATAAGTTAAGTAGGATCAACCTATCTCTTGTTAAGTCTTGAGGATGTTATGTTTGCTTTTCCAAACTCACTAATCTAAACTGAAGATAGCGAATGCTAGAATAAAATCAGCTCAGCTGATCTAAACTGGAGATGGCGAATGCTAGAATAAAATCAGCTCGATTAATCTAAACTAGATGGTGAATGCCTAAATAAAATCAGCTCAACTGATCTAAACTGGAGATGGCGAATGCTAAAAGAAAATCAGCTCAGGCTGATCTAAACTAAAGATGGCGAATGCCAGAATAAAATCAGCTTGATTGATCCAAACGGAAGATGGCGAATGCCAAAAGAAAATTAGCTCAGGCTGATCTAAACTGAAGATGGCGAATGCCAGAATAAAATTAGCTAGGCTGATCTAAACTGAAGATGGCGAATGCCAGAATAAAATTAGCTAGGCTCATCTAAACTAAAGTTAGCAAATGCTGAATAAAAATCAGTTTATCTGATCTAAGCTAAAGTTGACTCGGTAAAGTTGGACGAATGATTATAAAAATCCATCTTCCATTAAGTAATGTTGTTACATTGCTAAAAAAAAGGGAAAGGTTAGTATAAATCAGAAAGAGCGACAGAAGTAAAAGTTTAGCTTTTGGGAGTACCTTGGAGAGATAGGAGGTGAACTGATTGTGGAGGCTGTCGAAAGGCATTTCGTTGGCCAGCTGCCGATCTGAAGTAGTCAAGATTCCCCGCAAGAAGTCCCTACTCAGGGTGTGTGTGGAGTCCATTAAGACCGAGCTGCCGGCCATAAGGTAGGTATTGGGATGGCTGCGATGTAGAGTTAAGGAGCTCGGCTCCTCCAGAATATTCTCCTCAGCCGAAGCTAGATTGGCTGGCTCTGTGAGTGCAGGTCTTTTAGGCGTCGGAGTTGTAGGAGGAGATGTTTGATGTTTCCACGGAGATGGCTCAACTAGGGCCTTGCGGGAAGAGCTGGCTCCACTAGATAGTTTGGGAGGGCAATTGTTTTTTTGTCTGCCTGGCTGGCCAGCTGCCGTAGCCAACAAGAATACTTTTGTAGAAATCCTCTCTAAAAAAAAAAGGGAAGTCAAATATAAGATTGTCCAAGCAACGTTCGTCTTAAGGTAAAAAGGTTAATACCAAAAGGCTCGAGGAGCTCCTCAGCTTTAAGACTCAGGGCAAAGCGATACAGGAAGCCCGGTGTTCCCAAGTATGTCAACTGTAGCTGACAACTATTTAGCCTTTATAGTAGGAATTGCTGACCTGAAGGGAATGTCCTACTCTTGGCCGAGCTCTCTAAAGGCATATGTTCTATCCATCTCTTGGGGAAACCCCACAGCTTAGGAGATGTAATGTACAAGTAATACTCTTTCCAATGTTTCACCGAGGTGGGGTATTTAGATAAGACGCGCACATCCTTCTGAGATGTCAGGTAAAACAGCCTAGAACCTAAAAATTTAGGATAAAAAAGAGAATGGAAGAGGGTAGTTGTAGGCTCTACTTGCAGATGCCTACATTGGATGATGAAGCTAGTTATTAACCTAAAGGAGTTTGGAGTAAATTGATTAAGTGGAATGCCCAAACCTTTAGACACTAACCTAAACAGCTCGGGCAAAGGAAAATATAGCCCACCGCGCAGTTGTTCTACATAGAAGCACAAAAATCCTGAGGGATGGTGATGCGACTGATTTGAGGATTTAGGCACTACTATAGGGTACTCCTTTGGGATATCCATGATCTCTCTCAGCTTATGACTCTTGTGCCTTGTCGTCCTAGAAACGTACGTCTCATAGTAAGGCAACCACGCTTGAATCGTTCCCTGCTTAGTTTCCTTCATTACCTCTGGTGGGATATTGAGAACTGAGTCATTCGAATCACTTACCCCAACCAACTAAATCGACATTCTGGGTTTTCTAAGAACTCTTAATGAAATAAAACTGAAAAATGCGAAGCTAGGAATCATAAAGGACTGGAAAATGCGAAGCAAGGAATCAGAAAGAACCTGAACTCATTTTCTAGAAGGCACGGGACGTGGACGGAGTTTTCTTCAAATCGCGACAGCGACTGCTGCCCAGACGGTGGAGTAATGGCCAAAGCGCACGGAGGAATTGAAGAAAAGAAGAGAGCGGGGAGGATTTTGCAAAGTGACGAAGGGGAATAGTCTAACACGGACGCGACTTTTATAGAGAAGAAGAAGGGCCTTTGGACTTCTAAGTTCAAACTCAGCCATACACGTGGCTCTGGGGATATGCAAGATCGGACAGCCCCATTTGATGCTGCAGATAAGACAGACAAACATGGGAAAGGACAAAGCAATGATGTTTATTCCTTGGAAAGGGGTGAAATCGTTACAAGATACGTTTGAGCTCGTCCCAAGAGTCAGTTAGCTCGAACAAACATCCTATTAGGAATATAGACTGTTTCCCTCGAGCTTCGTCATCTATTAGCTCGGATTGTCAAAGTTCAAACCCTTTTTTGAACTTTATTTTTTGGGGGGTGAGGTGATGTGTATATACCCCCAGCCCGAGCTAAAAAAGTCATGAAGGCTATGATCACTTCAAATGGTCCGGTTAAGCTTAACTCGGAAATAGCAGTCAAAGATGAGAGCGTGAGGTAACCGAGCTGATCTTAGAGGAAGCAGTCGAGATGAGGATTTGAGTCAATCGAGCTGATCTCAGAGAAAGCAGCCAAGATGATTGTTCTATGATGCCCGAGCTGATTTTTGAGTTGCATCTTCAACCTAACACGCCCGAAAAGCAAGGAACGTTGACCACACATGGCACCATGGCAATCAACTTTACTAAATGTGGGTAGTTAGAGTTTTAATGAACTGGTATAATCCTAGTTAGTAGAGTGTTTAGCCATATAAAAGATCTTGTACGAGATTATCAAAGAAATAAGATTAATTTTTTTTGCTTTCAATTAGTATTTAGTAAAATTATTCTTTTTGGCACAAGTGGGCAATGCATATGATTTCGAACAAAGGGTTAACGGTTAACCTACGCTACACTGATCATTTCATTTTTTCAAGTACTTTTTACAATTTCTTGTGTTCTGCCATTCCGCCGGCGAGTCCAAAAGTAGCCACAGCTGCCCTCAATTCCTTCTTATTTTCAAAAAATAAGAATTCCGATTAACTTTCTACTTTCGTCAGAACAACACTGACAACAAGAATTGAAGGTAGGCTACAAGATGTGGACCGATCTACTTTTACAGGCGGCAATAATTCTGCTCACGCTATTCATGTTCCTCTTCATTCACAATATTCCCCAAAAGTTCTTCTCTAAGCTCCGTCTACTCAGCCGCCGATCCCATCTCCAAGCCAAGCGCCACTTCGTCGTCGGTGCTCAACTCCTCTCCCAAGCCAGATCCTCCTCCGACCGCTCTCTCGCCCGACAAGCTGAAGCTGAAGCTGACAAGGCCATTTCCCTCGACCCCAGAGACGCCGCGTCTCACATCCTCAAGGCGCTTGCTCTGGAGCTGCAGGGGTTCAAGACCTCGGCTCTTGATTCACTGGATGCGGCGCTGTCGCCGTTGGCCGCGAAGTCTCTGAGCGACGGAGAAAGAGGGGACGCCCTGTACAAGCGGGCGGAGCTGAGGGCGGCGCTGGGTGGAGGCGGAGTGGTGGAAGACCTGGTGGAGTCGGTGAGGCTGACAGGGCATAATGCGAAGGCGTACGGTTTATTGGGGGAGTGTTACGAAAAGAAAGGGTTGAAAGAGGAGGCCCGAAAAGCTTACGAGGATGCTCTTCGGGTCCAGCCCAACTACGATTCAGCCCGAGGTGCATTGGCCCGATTGGTTTCCCGTTAATTCTTTCTTACCTTTTAATGGAATGAAGAGGGCTTGTCGGTCATTGCTCTTTGACTTTGAGAACTGTAATTTCAAATTCATGTACTTTCTCTGGAAATAAATTATTTAGCAATCGAGTTGATGGGTTGGGTTTATATTTTCTTGATTATTCAATTTATTTATAATTCTGATTTCACATTTTAAATGCATGCAGCGCAAACTTAATGTTGCAATTCAAATAAATAATAACAATAACAAGAAAATATATAAAAGTAAGAAAATATAAATGGGTGTCATTAATTAAAATTAAGAAGTTTTCGAGTATTTATAAAACATAAATTGACAAATATGTAAATGCATCTAGTATAGGTATTGTTTTGTTAATTGCGTATTTATACATGCGCGCCCAGAGACATACCTAGTAAAAAAAAAAATGTACATTGCTCCCTGTTGGATTCAAACAAATACACTCATTCACTCGTCGATCAATTTTTTTTTTAATAAATAAATAAGGATATAGCATCACAAAATTCTTATTACTTGGTCTTCAATGAGTATTTCTGTCACACTCATTTTTAAAGAAAAAAGCAAACTTTCTTTTATGCAATGTCAAGCCGTAATTAAATTTATCCTGCTAGGTTACACTTGACCCAATTGCAACTGTAGCCAAACCAATCACCAGGCGAATGAATTTACATTGCCAACACACACTTTGAAGTAAATGATTTCAATATTAAGGCCAAATAAAAATGAACGAAAATCCTGTTCAGTACTATGAAAACGATTGATATGAGTTAAATTTATTCTACTTCAGATATACTATTTAAGAGGTCGTACACATTTCACGCTTGCACGTGTGATGTTAATCATCCTAGTTTGAAACAAAGCAGTATATCATATATGTCAACAAAATTTGAGAGACTGGGCACCTATCATGTTTATTTATGCCCAGTTACTCACGCTTTTGTGCAACTTTCATTCCATTAGTGGATGTACGCTAATCAACTAAAGGAAAATAAAATTGAAGTAAGCGTAACCCATAAATGAGAGCTGCTGCTGCTGCTGCTGCTGCGTAATTAGATATTATTTAAGGAATATTATATTAATCACCAAAATATAAACAAACATTGCTTGCATGGGATTGAGCAATGGAATAATTAAGGGAGTACCGCACCCCTTGTTAGTACATCGGCCAAGTCAAATAGATGTAAGGTCTAAAGTGTACCAAAATTAATTTTGGGAAGGCTTAAAAGGTTAGCAGCGAGACAAAGGTAAATAAGAAAGTGACGATATTCAATCAATTTTCCAAATTGAGGACGACGCATGTTGATGGAGCGGTTGACAGGTTCAATTCCCCCAACCCAAATCAAAACCAGTCAAGTTTCCTTCCGGTCCGGTGATTGACTCCTCAATTAATCCGGCAACGCCGAATAAATACACTGCTCCATTGTCCAGTTAATGCAGGTATAATATACCAACAATTTCCAGCAACAAAATCCTGACCAGGTATAGAATTCCTATTCTAACAATTTCTAGGAGCAAGATTTGACCTTTTAACATCAAACTGCATGCTCCACAAATTTTCAGCAAAATCATGTATCAACTGAGCAAGCAAGTCCCGGCACTACAGTACCCCCAGCACAATTCCCAACCAACCACTACAAACTTCCCAACGACAATCAATGCATGAAAAAATCCGACAGTTCCAGCAATTCCAAAACAACAGGATTCGAAAACATGCAGCAATTCCAAAAGCAACTTGATATGCACATTTTCCAGACGCTAACTCAAAAAGGAAAAGCCAAGTCAAAACCAGCTTTGTGTTTAACAATTTCCAACACAAGGAGCAACATTTTTCGGCCAGTATGACAAACGAACTGATCATTGTGCAGCAAATAAACAGCAGTGGATTTGAACAGCAAGCCCAAACTTAAGCAATTTTATGCTAACAATTTTGGAGGACCGGCAACTTTAAGAAAGAGAGCAGACCTGACTAACATGAGTTCTCAAGGCAACCGTCTTCTAGATATGGTCTTCTAGCAGAGTAATAAATAATATTTGGGCAAAGCGTCTGAACTTGCTTTTATTCACCGGATGCACATGCAACTCCTCCAAATTTAACAACTTCTCTTGTAGCTTCATCTCTCACCAAAGAATAATTACAGTACTTCATCAACAAGTTCATTGATGTCAATGTATAAATGAAAATTTGAAAAGACAACATCCCTGTATATAGTTCCCAAGGAATCTGGCTTAATTTTCCGTTTCTTACATTTATTTTATTCAGCAAGTTTTATAGCGTGCAACCAAAATATAGTAATGAGCACAAAGTATTACGTCATCATCATAAAATTTGCATATATTGCAGGAAAATTCTCAACATTTGGTGCCACAATACAAACTAATAAGGGAAAATTTTTAAAAGACCAAAATGACCTTACTCTTAGTCAATTTCTTAAAATTACTTAAGGATTTGCGTCCCTCACAAACAGGTCGACTTGACCACCCAACTTGTGCTTGCAACAGTAGGCAATCTTGACCCTTCTTTTTAGCCACTTATATATCTTAGATGATGGCCACGTAGACCCAAAAATATCTAATTAACTGAACTGTCTACTATAAATATTCTCTCATTTGTTGTTTAAAGAATCAGTTAATAACATTTGATACTCACTTATACTTCTTATGTCTTTACCATTTGACCTTTAGAGCCCTCGACTGGCTTTACCATTTAGCCCAATAAATGCTTAATTGAGCCCCCAGCTTGCCGAGATATTCATCACCACCCTGTATGGTCAAGTGCAAGAATGGTTCATCTCTTTATCGATGGGAATAGTGGTAGCCTACGACTAGGTATCTCTGAAGTTTTTTTTTTTTTAGTTATCATTTTGCTAGCAAAAAGAGGTCCAAAAGATCAGCTACATACTTGTTTACCATAAGGCAGAAAGATGATGAGACTCTCTGTGCTTTCATGAGTCATTTTAATAACGAGGTATTGTAAGTGCCTGACCTTAATGTAGACATGATGGTTAGCATACTAATTCACGACCTTAAGAAGGTTTCTTTGGTATCCGCACTGGCGAGAGAACCGTCTTTTGATGTGGAGAACCTCATAGAAGATGTGGAGAAATATGCCCACGCAGAGGAAATGAATGTGATGAAAGATGAAGAGAGTGCAACAATAGGCACCAAAGCTCACAGTATAAAATGAAGAGATGTGGTGGGCCACTCTTGAGGTGCTTAGACACAACCCAAGTACTATGTTTGGTGGGAGATACATAGAGTAGTTGTGGAAACTACTCAGGAGGTAGGGCCTTAGTCTAGATAGTTATTAGACAAGGATATCTTTGGCCTACATTTGTGTTTTCCTTGAGAAATTTCAAGTTTTCTAATCCTATCTTCAAGAAATACATTATTTCTTTTTAGTTCAATTATTTTATTTTTTAAATTATTAACTTCTTGTTTTAAATCATTAACAGAAGTTGGAGTATTATTCTTATTCCTATTTTCTAACATTTTATAAACCTCGGTCATAGTATAAGGTTCATTATTATTATTATTAGGAACAAATTCTTCTTGTCTAGAAGACGAAGGGGTGTGTTCTAATTGATCTATTATCTTAGATCTTAAAATTGGATCTTGTATTAATTTTAAAAATTCCATGGTACTATCACTATTAATAACATTTAATTCACTAAATTGCGATCTAAGCCTATATAAGTCTTCATTATCAGATTTATTACTATCGTTGTACGTATTAATACAAGATTCACCATTTTGACAAGGTTCACATTCAGAACTAGAACTATTAAAACATTCATTCAAAGAATCATTATCAGAAGAAACAAAAGTATCATTATCAGAAGAAACAGAAGTATCATCTTCGCTATCAGAATTAAGCATTAATTTAAAAAGTACATCTTTAATATTATCATCAATTTCTAAACTATTAATTTTAGATTTTATTTTACACTTATCAGCGTAGTGTCCTACTTTACCACATTTATAGCAAGCACCATATTTTTTAAACTTTTTATAAAGTTTTTTATTACTTTTTCTATTTTCATGTTCTTTTTCCCTAACCTTCTTATGGGAACGTTTCTGATTATTCTTAGCCTTTATAAGATCCTCTATCTTATTAAGTATTCTAGAAAAAGGTTCAGCTATAAACTGAAAACGCAATTCTTTATTATCGAAAGTTCCAATAAAACCATTTTGATTTTCCATTTTTAAAGAAAATATTTTCTTTAAAAAAGGTGTACCAAGAATAATTTGATTTGAGATATTTTTAACCAATAAAAAGTTATTCATACATATAATATTTATATAACTTTCCCCTTCCCCACCCCCTAACAACAACATGACCCCCCCCACCCCGAACCAGCTGCCATGGCAGCCTGAAGCCAAGTTATTTCACTCTTTTTATTCTTTTTTTTTAACAGATGGCCCCTGGCCGGATCTGGCTGCCATGACATCCTCTTCTACATATATACATAATTTTTTTCCTTTTATTTTGACTGTGGCTGTCGGGGATTGCAACCACTGGTGGCCGCTAGCCAGATCTAGCTACCATGGCAACCTCCTATACATATATATTACTATATTATATTTATAATATATATAATATATATTATTCATAAATATATTATAATATATATAATATGTTGTATATAAATGTATAAATAATTTTTTTATATATTTTTTTATAAATATTAAGTATTATTCAATTTGGACTATTCATTTAAAGAAAAAGATTCAACGGTTGATATATTAAGAACATAATAGTTATTTTACATATAAAGAATACAACCACTCTCATTTTTGGGCATGTGCAGTCCACTTATGGTCTCATGATGGTTTTTCACCTATTTTTAAAAATATAAGAGGCTATTTTAATCTTTTTGTTTTCACAGGGGGCTAAATCACCAAAATAAAATTTTTGAGGGGACTAAAAACACATTTTTCCTACATAAATGCTAAAACTGGGTATTTTTTTGTGAAGTTTCGATATCATTCTCAATACATAAGTAATTGAGTTCAATTCGGCCTAACCTGGCCATTGCATGGTCATAAGAACATAATGTACTAGTCCTAAGACTCATATAGTCATGATATGGTTAGTGGTTTTTGATGATGGTGTCGAGAGGATTCATTTGGCTCATGCATCAATAGTTTGTACTAGTATGAATGAGCACACAAGTGGTTGGATGTGAGTGTTTGTATTCCTAACCATTTTAGAACTTGCTATCATGAGCATTATTTGAAGAAATTATGATTTTGTCAAATTAGGATCACTTATGTGTTGCACCCCACATCAAATTGAGGTAAATTCAACTAATGGAGGGGCAAGTACAAAATCATGCAAAATAAATACATATCTATAGCGAATTCAGTATGTAGATGCAATTTTGAAGTACATAAATGCTAAAATTAGGTTTTTGTTTTTTGGATTTCTAGTGTCATTTTCAGCACATAAGGAATCGAGTTTAATTTGGCCTAATCTGGCCATTGCATGATCATAAGACCATGACATATTAGTCCAAAGGCTCATATAGTCATGATAAGGTTGGTGATTTTCGATGGTGGTGTCGGGAGAATTTATTTAGCTCATCCGTTAATGGTTTATACTACTATGAATAAGAGCATATATGATTAAATGTGGGTATTTATGTTCCCAAACATTTCAAAACATGTTATCACGAGCATTATTTGAACAAATCATGATTTTATCACATTAAGACCACTTCTGTGTTGTTCCCTACATTGAATTAGGGTTAATTCAGCAAATGGAGAAGCAAGTACAAAATCATGTAAAATAAGTACATAATTATGGCAAATTTAGTACATAAATACATTTTTGAAGTATATAAATGCCCAAACTGGGTATTTTTTCATGGATTTTTAGTGTCATTCTTATCAAATAAGGGATAGAGTTCAATTCGGCTTAATCTAGCCATTGCATAATCTTAAGACCATGATGTATTAGTCCTAGGACTCATATGATCAAGATAAGTTTAGTGGTTTTTGATGGTAGTATCGAGAGGATTCATTTGGCTTATAAATCATTGGTTTTACATTATTATGAACGAGAGCACAAGTGGTTTGATGTGGGTATTTATGTTTCCAACCATTTAAAAACATGCTATCACGAGCATTATTTGAAGAAATCATGATTTTGTTGCACTAAGGTCACTTATGTGTTGTTCCCCACATCAAATTGAGGTAAATTCAGCCAAAAGAGAAGCAAGTACAAAATCATGCAAAATAAGTACATAACTATGACTAATTCAGCACATAAATGTAGTTCTAAAGTATATAAATGCCAAAATTGAGTATTTTTTGGCAGATTTTCAATATTATTCTTAGCACACAAGGGATCGAGTTCAATTAAGCCTAATCAAGCCATTTCATGATTGTAAGATGATGATGTATTAGTCTTAGGATTCATATAGTCATGATAGGTTATTAGTTTTTGATGGTGGAGTTGGGAGAATTCATTTAGCTCTTGCATCAATGGTTTTACGCTACTACGAATGTGAGCACAAGTGGTTAGTAGTAGGTATTTGTGTTCCCAATCATTTCTTCAAGAAATCATGATTGTTTTGCATTAAGGTGTCTTATGTATTGTTTTAAGCGTCAAATTGACGGTAAAGTAGCCTTTCGAAAAGCAAGTACAGAAACATACGAAATAAGTACACAAGGTTGAGAATTTAAGTAAATAAATGCAGTTTCAAAGTACATAAATGCCAAAATTGCATACTCTGTGGATTTTCTATATCATTCTCAACACGTTAGGGATTTCTAGTATCATGTTTGAATGGTTTCACACTACTATGAATGAAATGACAAGTAGCTGGATATGGATGTTTGTATTTCCAACCATTTCAAACATACTATCACGAGTATTGTTTGAAGAAATCATGATTTTGTCGCATTAGGTCACTTATGTTTTGTTTGCCACATCTAATTGTGGAAAGTTTAGCAAAAGGAAAAGCAAGGACAAAATCACATAAAATAAGTACATAACTATGGCGAATTCAGAACATAAATATAGTTCTGAAGTATATAAATGCCAAAATTAGGTATTCTTTTTTTGTGGATTTCTAGTATCATTCTCAGCACATTAGGAATTTCTAGTATCATGCATGAATGGTTTCATGCTACTATGAATAAGAATTTAAATGGTTGGATGTGGGTTTTTGTGTTTCAAACCATTTCAACACGTGTGTGTCCAAATCATTTTTTCAAGAAATCATGATTTTGTCTCATTAGGTGTCTTATGTGTTGTTCTAAGAATTGCATTGAGGGTAAACTGACCTTTGGAAAAGTAAGTACAGAAACATACAAAACAAGTTTACAACATTGAAAAATTAAGTACATAAATACAATTCCAAGGTATGTAAATGCTAAAACTATGTACTTTTTTGCGAATTTCTTATATCATTCTCAGCATATTAGAGAATTCTAGTATCATGCATGAATGGTTTCACAATGCTATGAATGAGAGCACAAGTGGTTGGACATCAGTGTTCGTGTTCCAAATCATTTTTTCAGCAAATCATAGTTTTATCACATTAAGGAACTTATGTATTGTTCCACGCATCAAATTAAACCTCAACTCAGTCTTTGGAAAAGCAAGTATAGAAACATGCAAAATAAGTACATAAACATAGTTCTGAAGTTCGTAGATGCTAAAACTCGGTACTTTTTGCAAATTTTTGGTATCATTCTCAACACATTAGGGATTTCCTGTATGATGCATGATAGGTTTCACACTACCATGAATGAGAGCACAAGTGGTTGGATGTGTGTGTTTGTGTTCTAAACTGTTACAACACATGTGTATCCAAACTGTTAAATGATGAAAATATGATTTTAAGATTTTGGTACTATAATGCCCCAAAATTTTACTTTGTATTTAATTGATTAATATACTTTATTTTATTTTATTTACTATTTCTATTAAAATTGCAGTAAGGCATGAACTATATTTTTGGAATAATGTATTTATATATAATATATAGATAATATTATATTATCTTTTGATCAAATGGCGATAATTAATATTATATATTTACACATTGTAGATACTCTATATTTTGGAGAGTATAAGTTATAGTTATACTTGAATTAATATTATATTAATTCAAGCAGTTGAATTATTGAATTCTGGAATTAACAATAGAGATACTAGAATTATAATAGGATTATCCTAGTTCTAGAAGGAAATTGATTAGAGTTCTACTTGAACTAAACCACTTCTTTCACATAAATATGGTCCCTAAAAACAAAACCCTAATTACATCTAATAGTAAACAAAGGAGAAAAAAAAGGGGAAGAAGGAAAAGGGACAGCAGCTATGGCAGAGGAGAAAGGAAAAGGAGATGGCATTTACCGGAAGTGCAATAGAAATTACACAAGGTAATTCATGAGTTTGTAGACTTTACATTTGATAGTTGCGAAATCCAATGATACTATTACATTTCAATTTACTATTTCTTCTCAATAGACTTAAGCAAAGTGATCAACATAAAAATTTTAGATCTATGTATTATGTTTCTGATGCCTCATAAATCACCCCAATCCAATTTAAATGCATTAAGGTGTGACCAAAATACTAAGAAGTGTCCAGTCAAAAGATACAGGACTTTAATTTTTCCAAAATGGATATTAGTGATGTCTTTACTACTACTTCCTGATCAAATTAAGTAAAATAATTAACATATGAATTTTAAATATGTTTCTTAGGTTTCTATTTCTTCATGAATCACTTCAATATGATACATACGGAGAAATTTATGACTAAAATACAAAGGTGTGGCAAGACAAAAAATACAAGGCTCTGATTTTCTTGGAATAGAATATTGTGACACCTTTTGCTACTTGATTTAGATTAATTTGGAAATATGGTCAAAATAATAACTGAATATATGTCTCTTAGGTTTTCACATCCTTTAGAATCACTTTAATCCGATGTATAGAGAGTTAGATATGACTAAAATACAAAGGTGTGGCAAGACAGAAAATACAGGACTCCAATTTTCCTAGAACAAACTATTGTGCCACCTTTTGCTACTTGATTTAGATTTAATTTGGAAATATAGTCAAAATAATAACTGAATATATGTCTCATATGTTTTTACAACCTTTATAATCACTTTAATCAGATGTATAGAGAGTTAAATTTGACTAAAATACTACAGTGTGGCAACATAAGAATACAGGACATTGATTTTCCAAGAACAGAATATTGTGATGATTTTTACTACTCTATTACGATTTAATTGGGAAATATGGTCAATTTATTATTTTTATATCCATATCTTAGGTTTGTAAATCTGCATAAATCACCTCAATCCAATTTATGTAGAGAAAGTTATGATCAAAATACTAAGATGTGTTAAGTTTGAAAATACAGGGCTTCGATTTTCCTAGAATAGAATATTTTGACACCGTTTACTACTTGATTTCGACTGAATATGGAAATGTGGTCAATAGAATAACTGAATATTTATATCTTAAGTTTTTACAAACATTTAAATCACTTTAATCCGATGCATAGGGAGAAAGTTGTGGCCTAAAAAACTACAATGTGAAAATATAGAAAATACAGGACTTCAATTTTCCAGGAATAGAATATTGTGAAAATATTTACTACTCGATTCTGATTTAATTGGGAAATAAATTGACATATGAATTGTAGATCTATATGCTATGTTTTCATAGGATTTTGAATCACCTTCATCTGAGGCCTATAGTAAAAGTTATAGTTTAGATACAATCAAGTGCCACATCAAAATATTTCCTATAAGTTGGAAATATGCTTTTGCACTACTGCTGCCTCTTGAACTCAATTTTCTCTCTCATATTAGCAAATTTAACCGCATCATCAACATAATAGTTTTAGTACTCTTTCTTAGCTTTGTAATGCCATAAGAATCGAGTCAATCAGATGTCTAGAAAGAGTGTTATGAGCGAATTAAAAAGTACGTACGGAAGGATAAATTCTTGATAAGTTTTGTAAGTATGTCTGTACTAGGCCAGTCTCAAGTAAATTTTATCTTGTTAGTCAGTTAAATTGGTGATTGATTTATTTATTAATTGAATCAGGTGACTCAACATTTGAATTGATTGATTATGAGATAGACGATTGACTTATAGGATTGATCCTAAAGGTGAGTGCCTAAACTTATAAATATATATTGTTATGTTTCAAAACCCAAAAGGATATATTCTATTATGCAATTGTTCATAATTTGTTTTCAACCTACACTATACTATATATGAATTCCACTGCGCACAAACAAAATTATCCTTTTCTTGTTTTATTTCTGGATAAAAGAAAATCTATGCTTTTATGATTTTTTTTATGCTTCTAGACTAGCGAATTAAATTCGATGATCAATTGAACTACTGGAATTACTGTTACTGTTACTGTTAGTTGGATCCAATTTGGTCTGGGTGTGCAAGGGTCTTCACTGGGCAGTAGTGGGCTAGCCAGTTGAATCCTAAGCTCCCATTGCCTAATCCCCCCAGTGCACAACAGAAGTCATTTGTGGTTTAGGTGGGTAGCAGGAATTCTCGGGGATGCTCGGGCACTATTTTGGTAAGGTTGCACCTTACTCGGAGCAATAAGGGACGATTACGATGGGAGTCATAAGGTTGACTGGCTACAACAAAATTAACTGATTATCGTATTTAAGTTCATAGTCTGGAAAGCCATTTATTAAACTCTTGACTTGTCACTGCTTGACTCTTTATAAAATTCTTAACTCATTACTTTTTGACTGTTTATAAAATATTTGATTTGTTACTGCCTGATTGTTTAAAATAATTTTCACTTATGTTTCACTCAAATATTTTCATTGTACAAATTCTTGAACATTTCACAGTACAAATGACTTTAATTTCAAAACTCACATTGCACACACGTGGCACTCACTGAGTCTTTTACTCATATTTGTTTTGTTTTTTTTTTTAACTTCCTTCTAGCAAACCTAAATGTTAGCTCTAGTGAGGTGGAAGATCCAATATCTGACAAGAATTGAGGTTGGAGTATTATTTTGGGACTTCTACAGTGGTTTTAGTTCGTTATGGCATTAGCTTATTAGCTACTTTCATGAATTTTTAGGTGAAAATAAAGGATTAGATATTTTGATTGTTTTTATGTTTGAGATTTATTGGGCTACTAGAACTGTTCAGAGTTTTATTATGATTGATATTTTGATTGCCGACTCATGTATTTGGGATTGAATTTCACGCCTCGAAACCAGACTATATGGTTCGATTTTAGGGCGTGACTGGTATAATCTTGTATATAGTTTCACTAGTAATTTGAGGCAAATTTGGCATGCAATATTTTAGTATAGAATTACTTTGATGAAGTATTAAATACTAAAGACGAGGTATTGCTTTTCTAAAATCAAGTATTGAAGTTTTTTTTCACTAAAATAAGGTATTACCTTACTAACATGAGGTATTATCTTTATGATAGAATGAAAAATAAATTTGGATAATAACTCCAATGTAAACCTTCCCAATATCTAAAAAGAATATTCGTTCATGATTTATTCCACACTAAAACAACAATATAATATGTCCATATTCTTTTTCAATTAAAATACAATATAGTACAAATACTTTAACTTAACTTGTCCTCCACACAAGGATGAATTTAGCAACTATCATAAGTATGTGTACACGGTCTATTTTTAATCAATATTCTTTTAATTATTTGTCTCCTTTGCATAATTTTTTTCCTAATTGAAGAGAAATAAAATCAATCAAGATATTATTTAATAAGTAATGACAAATGGTAATGCAAGTACAAATATACAATTAAATGGTAAATAAATTCGTAGTCATATCAATTTGCACCAAATGATGGAAAGTCACTTTTACTTAATAGAAGCTCAAGCTTGCTTCCAAAGCATTGTGTCATTTTGCAATGTGTTCAATCATCTTGTTGCACTTGACAACTCCAATAATGAAAATCCCCAACACAATTTATTATTGTTAATCATCTCAAAACTCCTACAGCTACTGCAGATTGATCAGAATTATTGAAGTATTATAGTGGAAGTACTAAGTTGCACTAATTTAGTACTAATAAGTGAACTAGCAAGTAGGAAAATATATAAATAAAGTATCTTATTAAGGAGAAAGAACATATAACAATTAGGCACTCATCGTAATACAGCTGAAGTGTAAAGAAGAAATAACGCGACACTAATATGAACGTAAGTAGAAACTTATTAATACATATAACAAATTTTCCTTCCACATCTATCTAATTCATTTCTTTGGAGGACTATCACTCAACAATGCCTATTTTAAGCAAAATATGCAATTGAATCATATTCAAAGCATCATTATCAATTTTCAAAGTGACATACATCTTCTGATATGGAGCGAAATATTGCAATTTATTGAACTCAAAACTAAATCCAGGCTATGTTTTTTCAATCTGAAACAATAACTTTATCAAACTCATTCCTTCATAAATTGACAAAATGTAGAGTTTCCCATTGTATACACAACTTCCTAAAAGCCGAGTTTTAGCATTTTGGCCACTCAAAGATATTTTTATTAAGCTCAAATTCACAAAGACTTACCATTTTCTAACTATTGTTACACAATTATTAACTTCAACTTAAAATAAAATGACAATAAATAATGAGGCTAATGATCTTCCTGTTGAACCAATTTGAGAATGGCAAAAAAGAAAAAAAACAATTTGACTTTCTGTTAGTGGGAGAGAGCCATGCGAGAGAAGAAAGAATGATGTCAAATAAACAAAAAGAAAAAGAAGAGAAAAAAATTTTTGGGCTATTTTGATCAAACCAAGTGCATGGATAGTCAACTCAAAACACAAAGTTGAATTGGGGAGTCAAAACTAAAAAAAAGATGGATGGGGACTAACTCCTAAACTGAAAGTAGATTTGGATATTTTTAAATAAGATCCCTTTAATCTATTTTTATAATAGTTTTTTATTATATTTGACATCTTAAATGTTATTCTATTTTCTTAGTAATTTCTCATTGTATTCCACATTTTAAGTATAAATGATGTAATTGTCTATATTTTATATATTTGAAATATGACATAATGATAGAGATGCATTTAATTGCTCCCTCCCTTAAAAAGATAAAAAGAAACTAATGGGTGGAACATAAAATAATTTACTCACTGCGTGATATCACGGTATATGAGTTTTTTAATTATTAGTTACCGATAGTGTAATACACAAGTATCTTTTTTCATTAGAATTATAATTCTAATAAAATATTATTTCTCGTTAGGCTAGGTTGCACTACACATCCATAAATAGGATATATTAGAACTTGGTTAGATATAGAAAAAGCAAATATAGATTTGAGTATTATGCAAACACTTTCACTATGTTATTCATTTTTTTAGATTATTTTATAGTTCATTTTTTGCAAAAGATTTTCAAGCCAGTATTGTTTAGAAGTCATGAAAAATTGAACTACCATCTTTAGTTGTGGAAAAAATAATTGTATCTTGGAGGTTGTTTGTCAAAAAACCTTCATTTACAGTACATAGGGGACGAATAAAGTCTTAAATAAATGAGTTTTGCTTTTATACATGTAGGCCCCGACTCCAACATCTTTTTTAATATTGTACACTAAAGATTCACGCAGGCTTTCTTGTTTTCCTTTTATTTAGTACAACTCATTAAATTTATATTTCCCAATTTATATACTATATATATGAGCGTGTATGCTTGGTTTTCTGCTTCTGGTTTTATCATTAAATTATGTTCTTGGCATATAATTTTGTATTTGTCATTCTCTTTTCTTTTTTCATTTTGTTTTACTGCACGAGTATACTCTATATATTTATTGATTACTTTCAACAATAAATTCTTGTCACCGTTGTTTTATATTCTCTATTTTATAGTGCCATCTCCTTCGTAAACTGACAATAGAGCTCAAGTTGATCGTTTGTTGATCTCTAATTTTGGAGATGGCATATGTAAATACCCATTAAGAAGTTGGATTGAAAGACCTACTTTTTGTGAAAAACAAGGATGGTGCAATCTTGACACAAATGAAACTAAAAGATGCACTGTTGGGAAAAAGGAAGGATGTCTGCAAGCTAATATAATGAGAAAGTCATCTGAAGGAGGTTGCATAAATTCAATTGCATGCAAACTAATTTGATGAGAAAGATATCATGAAGGCAGCTGTGTAGATTTGGTTGCACCTTTCTGATTGTTGCCCCTCATGGGTTTTGCAGAGAGGTAGAGAGGACATTCTGAAAGACAAGTTTCACAAGGGGAAAAGTTAATTTAGCCCCTTGTCAAAATGTCACATGAGCGGTTTACCTATGATAAAAAAAAGGTTGAAATGCCGCCTTATGTTTTTAAAAATGAGGTAACAAACCCCTCTAAGATCATAACTGGAGTGCACGCACTGAAAATGTGAATGGTTGTATTTTTTATATATAAAATGACTATAATGCCATTAGTATATCGATCGTTGAATCTTTCTGTTTAAATAAACGACAAAGATTGAATAATACTTAATATTTATAAAAAATATATAAAAAAATTATTTATACATTTATATACATATATATACAATATATTATAATATATTTATCAATATTATGTAATATATTATAAATATAATATAATATTATAATATATATATATATAGGCTGCCATGGTAACTATGCCAACCAGATCTAGTTGGCTAGATCTGGCTAGTGGTCATCGATGGCCATCATTTATTAAAAAAAAAAGAAAAAAATATATGGCTTGAGGCTACCATGGCAGCTGGGGGAGGGGGGGGGAACGATTGTCATGGCAACCATGACCAAGGTTGCCATGGTAGCCATGCCAACCAAATCTGGCCGGCCAGACTCGATGGCCACAGTCCCTTGTGGCTATTGTGTTTAAAAGAAAAAAAAAAAAAAAGAAACTTGGCTTCAAGCTGCCATGGCAGCCGGCTGCAGGGTGAGGGGCATGGGGAAGGGGGAATTGATATATGTCATATATATGCATGAATATAAATATGTTATATATAATTTTATATATGCATATGTGATTTTAGATATATATGTATGTATATAAGTTTTTATAAATATCATATAGTAATATGATTTATATAAATATGTTATATATTTTATAAATATGAAATTATTTAGTTTTGATAATTATATATATGTATGTATATATAATGTTATAAATATTAAATAGTATTTAATTTATATAAGTATATTACATATTTAATTAAAAAATTATTTAATTTTAGATTAAATAAAAGAAAAAATATATTATATATGTATATAGATATGTTATTAATATGCATATATATATTTTATATATATTATATACTTTTATTTATATAAATATATTATATATTTTATAAATATGAAATAGTATTTAATTTATATAAGTATGTTATATATTCATAAATATAAAATCATTTAATTTTAGATTAAACAAAAGAAAAAATATTATATATATGTATAGATATGTTATAAATAATTTTATATACATATATGTATTTATATAATTTTATATATAAGTATGTATATATAATTTTATAAATAATAAATAGGATTTAATATACATAAATATGTTATGTATTTTATAAATATTAAACTATTTAGTTTTGATGATTTTATATATATGTATGTATATATAATTGTATAAATATTAAATAGTATTTAATTTATATAAGTATGTTTTATATTTCATAAATATATATGTATGTGTATATAATTTTATAAAAATTAGATAGTATTTAATTTATATAAATATCTAATGTATTTTATAAAATATTGATACGGGTGAAAGTCGATTATAGTGAATTGGATTGTGTTTGGACTAATTCGACCAGGGAGGTCGAATGATCCAATAGCAATTTTTCTCGAGGTTTGACATCTGCAAAAATAGCAAATGTCAAACACACTACATGCTTATAATCTTCTGTTTGATTACTTTATTTTGACCAGAACTAACTTGAGCGTTAGAGTGCCTTCGCACTTCCTTGGTTGAATTAGCCCAAACACTACCCAATTCATTATAAATGACTTTCAATCGTATCAAATATAAAATTATTTAATTTAGATTAAATAAAAAAAAAGAAAAATATGAGGATATAAAGTAATTATATATAAGGGTATTTTTGTCCATTCAAAGTAAAATTCAACTCAAGTAGACGGAAGGTGGCAGTGAGGTACAATTTAAAAACATAAGGCAGCATTTCGACTTTTTTTTTTTTATCATAGGAAGTTAAACTATCCATTTCTCATTTCACAAGGGGTAAAAATATTTTAACCCATTTCACAAGTGTGTAGTGGACCAGACATGTGAAATGTTCGCATGGTGATTATAGACTGCCAAAAGGAATATTGTCAAGTTATTAGGTGGATTTTGAAGTACACTATTAAAAAAATTAATAAATTGCAATGATTTTTTGTGATAAAAATGCTTCGTTGTAAGTTGTAATGAATTTTGTGATTGAAAAACCATTGCAAAAGCCACCATCGCCAACCCCCTTGCCAAGCTCTCTTTCCCTATCCCAGGTAATGTTTCCCTATCCCTTTTTTTTTTCTCCTTTAACATCTTTGGTAGCAACTAGTAGCCTTTTTTGCCAGCGACAACCTTGCTGGCCGCCCATGGCCGAAAGCTAGCCAAGGTTCGTGCAGCTAGCATCTGCTATTTCCAAGACTCATTGGGTGTGCACAACATCTATTGTTGGTGCGTGACCAGCACCCAATGGATGCTAATCGCCATTGGCCATGCCTAGCAAGATGCTTGGTGCTTAGTGCTGGCACCCATTAAATGCTAGTTGCAATTGGTTGTGCCCAGAATCTAATAGCCATCACGACCAGCAGTGGCAATGGCCAGATTTAGGCTTAATTTTTTTTAAAAAAATAATATTATATTTTTTAATATTAAATAATGTTATTTTTTTGTTAATTGTAGTTTCAAAGTTTGTGAGCTCATTTTTGGATTATTTCCAGCTAAATTAGGTAATTTTTTAATTATGATTTAATAACTTATATATTAGCTTAAATTTGAATTAAATTTTGCATTAATATAATATGTTGTTATATAATGTTATATATATTGTGAATTAAATATTCGACTAGAGTTTTGGTTAAGTTAAAGTTTATTTTGAATTACATTAATTTTGTAAGTTTTAGTTTAGTTTATGGAATTATGATTTATAGATAAGTATGTGCACATGTAAGAAAATTTTAGATTGATTATCACATTATAAATTATGATATATATTGTTTTATTGTGATTGGAGACATATATTGAATTTTTTGAATTAATATGCATAATTATATGCAATAATGTGACCAAATACTTAAAACATTGATTTGTCTGTAGTTCTTCTAAAGTGAATTATTGATATTGTAACATGTGATTAATGATATAGAATATCTCGATTGTGATGGATACTTTACTTTTTCAAGTGATCGAGTTTTTGGAGCATTTTGAGGCAAGTGTTGCATACCTTCTTTGGATTTTACACATTCTATGAGTAGAATACGTTAGAATTGTTTAAAATTGGCATAATTAGAAAAGAGGATAGGATGTTGGGACAAGAAGTGGAGCCTTCTCATGGACGTAAGGGGAACTGTATATGTGTTATTATGTGTTTACAAATATTATTGTTGTTTTTAGTTGAAGTGATGTTATTCATTTTGTTGAGTCTAGTTTTTTGGGCAATTTGATGTCTCTTATTCAAAGAATTTTTTGATAGAATGTATTATTTATCAT
This sequence comes from Jacaranda copaia, assembly GCA_014898725.1. Taxonomy (NCBI): domain Eukaryota; kingdom Viridiplantae; phylum Streptophyta; class Magnoliopsida; order Lamiales; family Bignoniaceae; genus Jacaranda; species Jacaranda copaia. The sequence goes on along the minus strand of JACGDI010005286.1, from coordinate 1,214,844 downwards.
ATTAAGTCTTCGGTCTTTTTATCTACTTGGATTTGTATAACGCCCTGCTCGGAAGGTGTTTGCTTCAGATTGAGGTGCCACCCTAATTAAATTTCTAAAATAAAATATGCAACTCCAACATTATCATTTTAAGTAATTCCATGACAATATGAGATGAAATGCTCCAATTGAATCCAAAATTCAAACTCCATATGCATTTTGAAATTTCCAACAGCCCAAAGATGATAAGCAACTCAAAATTGAATCTAGTTATGTTGAAAATGACAAGCAGAAAGTTGTGTTCCCATAACAAATCACAATCGCTCATAGGCTTATGTTTTAAATGAACAAAATTTATCAGGAACTCTAACCTATTACACTTTGTGGTAGAAAAGGATAGTAACTTGATGGCAAATGCCTTCCTTACATTACAAAACTTAATATATCACATAGCATTATTTATACTGTATATGGGGTGGCCACGATCATGATCTTTTCTATTCCTTAATCTAGGACAAAGAACATAAAGAATGGTATAAAAACGTAAGCCCGAATGACTTAGTGAGGTAATTATCTACATGCACAAATGGAATATAGTGAAATATGATATAGTATACATACACAAGTAAGCAATAGTCTTGAATATGGATAACTAAAAGCACATGCCAAAATAGGTGGATATTGGAGATGGAAAGATCTTATGGAATCCACGAAATAGAATTAGAGACCAATATTTCAACATGTCATAATCTGTCTCATTGCTATCCCATACCAATAGAGATACATCTCAAGTTTCAAATGCATTTCATAGAAAATCTCGTATTTCAAAATTTAGACACTAAATTAGTTTTAAGAGATGAGTGTATCAAAAGTTTCATAAAAGACTCAAAACTCTAAATTTTAGAATCTAATTAAATTCATGAAATTGATTGGGTTGAAGCATTTCATAAAATTGGCTGCGGGATGTTTTCTAACCTCATGACTCCCAAAATTCTACATAATACTACCTTACATCACCTCTACGAGCAGCCAACTCGCCAAACCATCGTAATGCAATTCAGTAAGACTGATCCTCTTTGATCTAGCTTCAAACAACAACCAACTTCTAACTATCTTGAAGTTAGGATAGCCAATCAAACGAGTCCTGGCTAAAAGTAATAGACTGGCCACAAACAGTCCGATGCCATCTTGGTCATCTTACCAGCTAGTCCTATGGGCCTAAAACTCCCCAAGGGCTTTGCCAAGGGTAAGAAAATACATTATAAGTAAAAAAGGTCCCAGTAGCCTACACGAATGCTAGACTACAATTGTCATATAAAATAAAATAAATTTTAAAACATTTATGAATTCATCAAAAAATCAAAGACAGTTTAATCAAAACAAACAAACAATGTTGATCAGTCTGTGTGGCGACCTCACAACTAGTATGAATTAGTAATGGCTAGTCAACAAGACTACTTCACAAACAGTATCATAAAATATGGAGATTGATTGGAAAATAAATTAATCAAATAATAATTTAACAATTTTGATATTTTGAAAGTTTTATAGTTCAACTTAAAAGATTTCCATATTTAGTTCAAATGAAAATATAAGTAACATGTTTCAGAATTCTTTTCAGATAAAAACAATGGTATTAAAAAAATCTAGCTTTTGAACCAAGACGTAGGAATGGACCTTGGACGAAGGAGCGATAAAAAACATTTAGCTAATATCTAGTATTCAACGCATGAGTTCGAAGATAAGTTGTTCATAAACAAAGCAACACGGAGAAATCAATCAGTTTCAAATTCAAGAAGGAACAATCAAGCAATAACATATATTTACTATATGTAAGTTCCTTTATTAGCAAGAATATCTCATACTATTGAGTATAGACCTCACCTGCCAACCCTAAGGAGTGGAGCTTTTCTCAGTGAAGTTGATAATTCTTGCTTTTATTACTTAATCAACCCAAATACATAGTATGAGATGATCTAAAATAATATTGATTTAATATCCAAATTTAATTGAGATTACAACCAATTGCCTTAATGTCTTATTACAGGTGTTTATTGGATCAACTTGATTTGATGAACTCGACGATCCAAACTGAACCAATCTAATTAGTTCGATTTAGAATGGGTAATTGGGTTTGATTGTGTAGAATCCGATCAAACCCCATTACATTTGGTTTGGCTCTTGGATTTCATATTCATTTATCCGACTTGACTTGACCATTTAGTTAAAATAAATAATAATTTATTTTTAAAATTATGATTTTTGTTATTTATATTTATATTTAATGTTCAACTTAGATTTAGATCTGAAATTTTATATTATCAATCATGGCTTGTGGTAAAAAAGAAGATAGTTTATAACAATTATAACTTGTGGTGCTTTGATGCATATTGTGTGCTTTTGAATTTTGATGAATATTGTGAGAATAATTTGATTGTTTTGATTTTCCAGTTGAAGAACTAAAGAAATTACAACTGATGTTTTTTTCTCCTCATCCTTCTCCTTTTTTTTTTCCTTCAACCTAATTACCTGAATCAAACTAATTCAATCTAGATTGGGTTGGTTTAGTTCGGGTTCAAGAATTTAAAATTATAAAATCCGAACAAAACCAAACCAATTAAAAATGATCGCTTCGGATTCATTTTTCCCCTAAACCCAACCCAACCCAACCTAACCTAAGCCAACCCGACCTATGAACACCCCTATATCTTATTCTCTTTCAATATAAACTTCATATAATTTCTAAGTTTGAACACTAGACATTCAAATATGTTGAATTCCTAACCTCAAAATGTGAATAACATCTAATTAGCAATCTTTACATTCTATAACATTACCTAAACCTATCTTATATCTTAAATCAAGAATCAATTACTTATTTAAGTCTAATTAATATAATTCTAATAATTAGTTCGATCCTTGGCAATTAGCTAACTTTTATTTGTTGTGTTTAATTTGTTAATGATTACAAGTTTATACATATTCAAATTAATTAGATTAACCATGTAACTATACAGTTGTTATACAATTTTTATTGAAATGTCAACAAGATACATGCCTAAGGTATTTAGAACATATTTTCAAAATACTTAGATTATAATGTTTCACTTTAGTCGGTACAACACACTCAATTTTTAGTGTCAATCTAATTGTACATATAATTTCTTTGATTTATAGTCCCCAAGCTTTTCGATAGAACAATACTTACATTAATGGTTCTTTACTAATTCAATTAATAATTTATCATACTTAATTTATGAGTAATTTATTCAATTAAACTTCATACATATAATGATTTTTGGACTAATGCAATATTTAATCTAACTGATACTTGGGATTCAATCAAATCAATTGATTGAATAGTTTTTACCCAATTTGAATTGATCTAGAGCCAAATTCAAGCTCAGGAATGGCTTGGATAAACACAAAATCAAATTCTAGTGTTATGCCCAAAAGTAGCCAATGCTACTGCCGTCATACCTGGAGTTGGGAGCTACCACCACCTCCAAGTGCATCTCTTTTTGATAGGAAATTCCCTTAATTAATTTCACAATCTACCACCATTTTGCCATTCAATTGGACTGAAAACACCACAACCTCGCCACAAGCCACCACTTGTCTATGCCTTGATTACTCCTTCTTCGGCTATCCAAATCCATAATTAAGAGTACTGGCGTGTTTTTCTAGTTGAGCTCGTTAAAATTGATCTCTTGGTCATGAGTTTCTAACACCAGAACAGTTGCTCTCACCACCACCGCTGTTAGCTTTGGTTTGGTTGCGATATTTTGGCGTTCTGTTAGTTGTTTTATAAAAAAAAAAATTGTTACTGATATGATCATTGAGGTGAAAGGAAGGTAATGGTTGGCTCAATTTTGATTTTTTCGATGATGGTGAAGGCTGGGTGTGGGTGGGGAAATATTGGGCATGGGTGTGGAAAATTGATTAAATGAATAGGGTTTTCTTTTATAAATTTTCACTTTTTGAAATTGCACTTCAAATTCCAAAACTTTTCCTTAGGCCTCGATTTAGTCCTTCAGCTCTTTAATGCCTCATGTTTGACCCAAAATTGTCAATTAACCTTTCAAACTTTTATCCTTTCACACATTGCCCTCTTTAGTTTTTAATTTTGCAATTAAGTTCTTATGTTAATAATTTTCGATCTTTGTAATTTTCCAAAATCACACTAAGGCCCCGACCAATTGAAGTGCAATTTATTAAGGCCTATTTTAATTTCATTGTTACTATTAATATTTTAAAATGTAAACTCCAATTTAATTGGTAAAATTTTGAAATCTAATGAAAATTTCATACCCCCGAGGTGTTATAATCCTCCTCCCTTAATAGAATCTAGTGCCCGAATTCTTATATGATATTTGGGAATACTAAGAATTGCACCAATATTTTAGAAGAGGTATCGACATGGATATATTTCCTTAAAGGCTTGGCAGAAAAATTTCCTTAACCTAACTTGGGCAGGTCTTGTTCACAATTTTTGTTAATCACTTCATTGTTTATAAGGCTTGATGAAGGCTTGGGTTCAAAATCTAGCTTATCTTTAAGGTAAAACAGGTAGATGTAAGAGGATAAGTAGCATTAGAATCATATATAGTTTTTCCCAAAATTTGTAAGTGTAAGTCATACCTAGACCAGTGCATTTTCTTTAGTAAGGGCATTAGCGCGGGTTGGGTTCCTTTGTCTTTAACTAGACTCTGTAACTTGTTTTCCTTTATTTTTTTGAACATTGGAGGTAGATTGTTTTCTTCTAGGATAATCACTACGATAATGTTAATCACTACTACACCACATGCATTTCTTATACTTTTTCCAACATGTAGATTTACTATGATGGGTGTCGCCACAAAATCCCCAAACTTTTCTTAGGTTTAGTTGGGATGAACGAGGATTAATTCCACTGAGAGAGAGGTGGCTAACTGATGCCTTACCTTGAACCCTCTGTTCTTTCCTTCCAAAGTCATTTGTATCTCCACTTTAAGCCGTGGACCTAAGAGTCTTTCCCTATTTAATCTTCTTTTTAATTTTATGTAGCTCCTTAAGTTCTGATTTAGCATGTACGGGCTTGCTATAAAAGGACAATTCACAAGCTATAAGGATTCTCAACAACTTAAGTTTTAGCACTTTGATAAAATTCCATGTTTTGTGTCTCTCATCGCCTAATATATGAGGTGCATACTAGATTGAGTGGTTAAATTGCCTTCATATTGGCATACCAACATAGATCCTTGGATGAGCTTTATAAACTCTCATTCCTAAGCATTTCTTATGAATTTTGGTACAAACTTATTGTGAATTTGCCTTTAAAGTTCTCCCAGGTATGAGATGTTTCCTCTTAGTTCCACTATTGGTCCAATAATCACTACTAATTATAAGCATCTTCTCCTAAAAGAAAGGCGGCATACCTAATTTTCTATTCATTTGGGTAATTTAGCACTTAGAATATTTTCCCAATCTCCTTAATCCATACTTTAGCCTTCTGATCGTCTATTTCACCTATAAATCTTAGGGGGTTATATCCAAGAAATCATTTGAACACTTGATCTGCTGTAGGTTCTTCAACAATTTGAAAACCACTGACTTGACTTTGCTATTGATGGTATTGCATGAATTGTTGCCATATGGTGAACATTTGTTCTATAGCTTGTCTTCCTACTCCTTGATTGATTAGTAGGTTGTGCATCATTCTTTCCTTATGTATGGGATGTCCTTGGTTGGGAGCATTTCTTACTTGACTGTCTTGTGCTCCAGCTCGATTAATGTGTGCCCATCTTTTACGACCTTGAATAGACCAAGACAAGGTAAGTGGCTGGGGTTGTTCCTGCAATGCCATTTAGTATATAAAAGTCTTTAAGATTGATTATGCTAGATTTGCAGCATTGGATAAATATCTCTTATGACATTCAAACCTCTGTCGGTTCTTATCCATAATATACAAGATACATTGAGTACATGCAAATTACAAAATAGAAATGTGATTATGCCAAACTAACATTAGCGAGTCTGCTTCAACTTATACATAAATGTATATAGCATTTTCATTAAACTCATTACTTGTCTAGAGGACAAACAAAATTATCTAAGTCATTATTTTTATTGTCAAGAAATACATTTCATTTCATTCCTTATATGATTATATATGAAATATTTGTCTTTGTATGTGGAATGGTTATTCTTTAACTATTCTATAGTCCCATATTTGTTCTAAATTTCCTTAGCCAAGTTAGGCCACGGTTTCCTATTACTGTCAAAGTACTTGTCACTTTTTTCTACCATTTTATGACAACATTACACCCTTTTTTTCCTTCGAACTTTACAGTAAAACTTTTATTATCAATAAACAAATTATCCTAGATATTTGAATCACAATCATGCATATACATGTCATTCACTAATCGTCTTAAATGATCTCCTTATGGGAAATATTTCCTTATTTCCCTCTTAAATACTACCATGCAGTCATGCAGATCAATCCTATTATTGAATTAACAGTTCCGAATTAACCTTGTCATCTAAATCTCAATCCCATATAATACTAAATACTTATTACCCCAAACAACCTTTTAGTTTCCAAATTCTATTATCACAAAAATACTTGCACAATAACGTGATCTTGAAGATGTTATCCCACCAAACATTAATAAGGTCATATGTGTGATACTTCAAAGTAATGGACTATATATTAGTTGGCCATCCCAGTGCTAATCCTTCACTCTTTGATATTAAGCATTATGCCAAAAATTCAGATCCTAGCAAAATTTTCAAGTCAAACCTAATCTCCACTAATCCAAAAATTCCATATTCCAAGGATCCCATGCCGGCATAGCTTAGGTTTACAAACCAAAGTTCTAATACCACTGTAGTGCCCCACTCAAGAGGTGCCTACTTCGAACTGAGGTGCCACTCAAATTAAATTTCCAAATGAAATATACACCTCCAACATTTTCGTTTTAAGTAATTCCATAACAATACGAAATGAATAAAATGCACAAATCAATTCCAAATTGAAACTTTATATGTATTTCCATAACCTTTAAATTTAAACAAATCTCTAGGGGTGTTCATTCGATCAACCCAATCTGATGAACCTGATGATCCAAATCGAAGCAATCTAATTGGTTCAGGTAATTGGGTTTGATAGAGTCAAATCCAATCAAATTCAATTACATTGGGTTTGAATCTCAAATTTTATATTCATTAACCCGACCCAACTCAACCCTTTAATTAAAATAAATAATGATTTTTTTTAATTATGACTTTTGTTATTTATATTTATATTTAATACTCAACTTTGATTTGAATTTGAGATTTTATGTTATCAATTATGGCTTGTGGTAAAGAAAGAGATAATTTATAACAATTATAACTTATGGTACTCCAGTGCAATATTGAGTGCTTTTGAATTTTGATAAATATTTGTTAAATAATTTGATTGTCTTGATTTCCTAGTTAAAGAACTAAAGAAATTACAATTGGTGCTTTCTTCTCCTTCTCATCCTCCTTCTATTTTTTTTCCTTGAACTCGATTATCCAAACCAAATCAATTAAAAAATGATTGGTTCGGATTCATTTTTCCCCCACACCCAACCCAACCCAACCAGTGAACACCTACAAAACTCCAACAACCTAAGATGATAAGCAAAAAATGACATGCAAAAACTTGAGTTCCCATAACAAATTACAATTGCTCACAGGTTCATGTTTTAAGCCATACATCAACATCATTTGTCAAGAACTCTAACCTATTATAGTTTGCGGTAGAAAAGGATAGTAATTTGATGGAAAACGCCTCCCTTACATTACAAACCTAGTATATCATATCATTACCGTTAATAGATGCCTTGATAGCATCATTTATACTATATACGGTATGGCTATGATCATGATGCCTTCTATTCTTCAATTTAGGGCAAAGATAAAGAACGATACAAGAGGGTAAGTCTAAATAACTTAGGGAGGTAATTATCTACATGCATGGAAAGAACATAATGAATTTGGATATAGCATACATACATAAGAAAAGCAATAGTCTCAAATACAGATAACTAAAAGTACATGCCAAAAGAGGGAGATATTGGAGAATAGAAAGATTCATGGAATCCAGGTAATAGAACTAGAGACCAATATTTCAACATGTCATGATATGTCTCAACATTGTCCCATACTAGTGGAGAGACATCTCAAGTTTTAAATGCATTTTGTAGAAAGTCTAATATTTCAAAAATTTTGGGATTAAATTAGTTTTAACAACTGAGTGCATAAAATGTTTCATAAAAGACTTAAATCTCCAAATTTTTGAATCTAATTAAATTCATTAAACCGGTTGGGTTGAAGCATTTCATAAAATTGAATGCGGGATTTTTTCTAACCTTATGACTACCAAAAGTCTACATAACACTACCTTATATCATCTTGACAAGTGGTCAACTCACCAAACCATCATAACACAAGTCGGTAGGATTGATCCTTGCGGATTGAGCTTCAAGCAGTAGTTAGACTATGTCAAAATTGCAAACTAAATGGGTCCTAGCTAGTAGACCAGCCACTAAAGGCCCGGTGTTGTCCCAATCATCTTGCCAACCAGTCTAACAAGCCCAAAACTCCCCAAGGATCAAATAATATGAAATAAGTAAAAATATCCCAATAGCTAACATGAATGATATACCCCGATCACCATGTAAAACAAAATAAATTTTAAAACATGTATGGATTCATCAAAAAATCAAAGATAGCCTAATCAACACAAACATACAATGTCTACATGATGGCATCACAACTAATATAAATTAGTAACGGCTAGTTTGCAAGATTGTCTCACAAACAATATCATAAAATATGGCAATTGACTCGAAAATAAATTAGTTAAATCATACTTTAACAATTTTGATGTTTTGAAAGTTTTATAGTCCAACTTAAAAGATTTCCAAATTTAGGTCAAATGAAAATATCAGCAAGTTTGAAATCTCAAATAACATGTTTCAAAATTCCTTGCAGGCAAGAACATTGATGTTTATAAAAATCTTACTTTTGAACCAAGATTCAAGAATGGGCCTTGGATGAGGGAGTGATATGATACATTCAACTAATATCTAGAATTCAACACATAAGTTTGAAGATAAGCTGTTTACAAACAAAGTAGCATAGGGAAATGAATCAGTTTCAAATTCAAGAAGGAATGATCAAGCAATAACATATATTTACTATATGTAAGTTCTTTTCCCAGCAAGAGTATCTTGTACTATCAAATATAGACCTCACATGCCAACCCTAAGTAGTAGAGCTTTTCTCAGTGAACTTGATAATTCATGCTTTTATTACTTAATCAATCCAAATACGTGGTCTGAGACGATCTAAAATAATACTATTTTAATAGCCAAATTTAAACGACCTTACGACTGATAACCTTAATACCTTATCCTCTTTCAATATAAACTTCCTATAATTTCTAAGTTTGAACACTAGACATTCAAATATATTGAATTCCTGACCTCAAAATGTGAATAGCATCTAATTAGCAATCTTTTCGTTCTACAATATCATCTAAACCTATCCTATATTTTAAATTAAGAATCAATTACTTTTTTAAGTCTAATTAACATAATTCTAATAATTATTTTGATCCTTGGCAATTGCGTAACTTTTATTTGCTTAATTTAATTTGTTAATGATTACAAGATTTTCCATATTTGAATTCATTTGATTAACCATGTAATTCTATGATTGTTATGAAATTTTTATTGAAATGTCAATAAGATACTAGCCTAAAACATTTGGAACATATTTTCAAAATACTTAATTTATAATGTTTCACTTCAATTGGTGCAACACACTCAATTTTTAGTCTAAACCTAATTACACATATAATTTCTTTGATTTACAGTCCCAAACTTTTTGATACTATGATACTTACATTAACAGTTCTTAATCATGTTAATTACTAATTCATCAAACTTAATTTATGAGTGATTTGTTCAATTAAACTTGTTCTATTAAACTTCATGCATATAATGATTCTTGGACTAACCTAATATTTAATCTAAATAATACTTGAGAATCAATCAAATAAACTGCCTCAAGAGTTTTTTCCCAATTTGAATTGATCCATAGCCAAATTCAAGCTCCAAATGAACCTAAAGTCAAATTCTGGCGTTCTACTTGGTAGTCAACATCACTGTTGTTAGACCTAAAGTTGGGAACTACCACCATTATCAGGTGTATCATTTTTTGATGGGAAAAACCCCTTAATTAATTTTACAATTCACCACCATTTTGCCATTCAATTAGACTGAAAACACCACAGCCCCACCACCAGACGCTGTGCATCTTCGCCTTGATTACTCCTTCTCCACTGTCTAAATCCACAATTGAGGCTACTAATGTGTTCTGGTTGAGTTCATCAAAACCCACCTCTTGGTCATGAGTTTCCATCGTTAGAACAACTCCTACCAATACTGCTATGAGCTTCAGTATGGTCACAATTTTTTTGCATTTTGTTAGCTGTTTCACAAAACTTTGGTACTAATATGGTTGTTGAGGTGAGAGTAAGGTAATGGTTGGCTTGATTTTGATTTTTCTGGTGATGGTAAAGGAGTGGCATAGGTGGGCGAAGGTGGGGTATGCATGTGGAAATTTGATTAAATGAAGGTTGGTTTCTTTTATAAATTTTCACTTTTTTGAAATTACATTTCATCCTGCAAATCTTTCCCTAGCCTGCAATTTGGTCCTTTAGCTCTTTAGTGCCTCACATTTGCCCTAGAATTGTCAATTGGCCCCTCAAACTTTTCTCCTTTCATACATTGGCCCTCGTTTAGCTTTCAATGTTGCAATGAAGTCCTTATGTTATTAATTTTTGGTCCTTATACTTTTTCAACATAACACTAAGGCCCCAACTAATTGAAATACGATTTATTAAAGCCCATTTAAATTTCATTGTTATTATTATTAATATTTTAAAATCTTAACATTTCAATTTAATTGGTAAATTTTGAAATCTAATTAAAATTTCATACCCAATGATTGGGGCATTATAATTTATTTGATGTAATGACAAACAAATTGAGGATTGGAACATCAATAGACCATAGCCATTTCAGTCCTCAATTTGTTTGTCATTTACATCATAACAAAAGCCTTCTGATTGACAAGATTGACATAAAGAATATTTTGAACATTTCAACAATTAGTATGTGTTTCAATATATTATTCGAATTGTGAGCTCTCTATGACAAATTGACTTAGTCTATTTTCAACTATAGAAGTTATTGAAAACATTTAAAGATGAACTAATAATTGATTGATTGACACCAATAGTTTGTTATTTGTATAATGAGTTACTAGGATTACATGAATTTTGTTGTTCACAATATAGGAGTTATTTGGATTTTCTTATTCAGATTTGGATAATTGCATCATGTTATGTGGATAATAGGAGTTATTCAAGAATTTTGTGTATTCGAAGTATAAGTTATTCATTGATTGACACTAAAGAATACACCAATAAGTGGGTACTTACATTGCATATTAGCAGATAGACATCTTATACAGTTGAGCACTATACACGAAAGCATTTGTGTTGTCTATATCTATTTACATATAGTTTATTTCAAACTAGAAGTTATTCATTTGACCTTTTACTTTAAGTTTCCAAAATATTTTTGACGGACAATACCGTTGAAAATCCTTTCTTTAGATTTTGTTATCCAGAGGCAATTAGGATATGTGGCTCAGAGAGTTTGAGGTAAGAATTATTTCAAGCGTAATATATGTTTTTCTTAATTAGATTTTAAAATATAAATTTCTCTAAGTGATTTGAATTCTTTTATGTGCCTCTGAAAAAGTTTGCTTGGTTGGAACATGAGAAGGCAGAGATTCACAAAATATTTGAGGATGATGCTTGATTAGTATGTATTAGTATTTTATATATTTCATTAAAATGGTGATGCTTTGATAATTACATTTGGATAATTTTATATTGTAGAATTTATGAATATTTTATTTATTTGATGTTATTTTATGATTTGATGGAAGAGGTGGAGAATATCGTTATATATGGTGTTGTAGAATTTATGAATATGATATTTGTTTATTATAGGTTTTCAATATAGAACATAGAATTCTTTTTAAATTTTTGCAAAATTTTTGATGAAAATTTTTGTCACAAAATAATAATAAAAAATTAAAAACAACTTTGTGATGAACAATATACCCACTGCAAAATTATGATAGATTTTTTATGTTGCAAAATCCGTCGTAAAAAAAAACCATTGCAAATTCGTTGCAAAATGAGATGGCACAAAATCCGTCGCAAAAATTTCCAATGCAGGTTTTTTGTGATGGCTTTTGCGATGGATTTTTCATAAAATCCTTCACAAAATAAGTTGCTAACAATAGTTTTTTTAGTAGTGGTACTTGAAGGATATTACAGATTTTAAGTTTTTATATGATGATTTTGGAATTTATCTGAAGGCAGAGATGTTATAATGGTGGCGACTCAAGAAAATCTCACCTTTATGATGATAGACATTGCTTGATTTAGGGTCCTTTTGAAGATGTGGAGAGGTAGTTCACTATGTTATAATTTTTGTTTGATGTAATTTTTTGAAATTGAACCTTTTAGCTAATGCTGAAATTTTGTGTATTGTGTCTCAAAAGTCATAGGATGATGAAATTGATAATTGGTATTCTAGTTGGTTGGAATTTTTTGTTCTAGTGTGATTAAGATTGGATTTGGACATTCGAGATTAAGTTTGATTATGATGTTGTTTTGATTTTTTTTCTCCTTTAGTTACTCTAATGCAAGGTTATAAATAAGTTGAGTTGGCTTGCAAGCCTCATGAGCCGAGCGTCAACTAGCTTGACTCGAGCTTAATTATTTTGAGTTCGAGTTGAGCTGAATCGAGCTTGACCTCTATTTCAAGCTGATATTGGGTCATTTGAATCTAAACTCGAGGTTCATGAGCTAGCTTGTGAGCCGGTGTACAATTAAATATTCTTCTTAATTTTGTTAGTTAATATATATTATATTATTATTATATTTATTTTGAGTTCAAGCTCAAGCTCACAGTTGATAATTCAAGTCTTGTTGAGTCAAGCAGCAACGAGCTCAAGCCTAATATATGTATTTTAAGCTTGAATTTGAAAATTTTGCCGAAATTCAACTCGATTGCGCCCTACTCTTATAAATAGGAGTACTCTTTTATTTTATTCATAAAAAGAAACACTTTGGAGAACTTTATTAATATTTATGAAGAGTTTTATATAATATTTTATTTTTCATATAAACATTATAAAATTTGTTAGATTATTATTCATCAAGTATGATGTGAAATTCATATAATATGTACATTCAATATTTCATCTCAATAAGTATAGGTATTATATGTAAGTTCACAATATATATGGAAAACAAAAATACCTTTTAATAATTTTATATATACATACATATATAATATATTATATAACTATAATTAATATGAAATAATATTCATAATAAAACACAAAAATCGCATATCCAAATCTTGAACTTCATAATTTTGAAACCAATATTTAACACAACAAACAGCTTGACAACAACAACGTGAGCACGTGTCATTTATTAAAAATTTAAAATAAAGACACAGCGGCAGTTGAATGAGAGCAACTTACTTCTAATTAAGAAGGCAATAAGTAAGGGTGACAATTTAGGTGGGTCGGATGAATTTAGGTTGGATTGAAATAGGAATATAATGTTAATTTTTTTAATTTTAACTCAATTCAATATGATGACAATTTAAAAATATTCAATTTGATTTTTTTTTTATGTCAATTCGTCAATTTAAATCCATCCAATCTTGCCTGTCAATTTGATTTAAAATAATTATTTCAAATATTTATTTTAATTTTTAAAATTTTTTTGACATTTTTATTTTTTAAATTTATCTATTCTTATTTATTAATAAATTAAAATAGGAGGAAGGAATTTTTATCATAAATTCACGATAGCAGTTGTCTAAAAAAAAAATTAATTGAACCACGTAATATATTGATTTTAAGACTTTTTGTTCCTTTCATTTTGTAGTATCTACCATCATTATAAAAATATTGAAATCACGTAATAACTTATTTTTAAAAGTAGTATACTTTTTCAAGTTCTATTCACCCACTCTCTTTAATTTTTGCATCTTTTGTATGAATCAAATTCTCTTTTAACTTCTTAAAATGACATTATTTTTTTTACTTTATATTGATTCAATTAAGAAGCACATAAATCAATAAAAATATATCATCAAGCAAATAAATAAACAAATATTTTAATTGGACACATAATTTATCACAAAAATTTGCTTTAGTCTTTTGAATTTTTTATAATCTCTTAATAGAAAGAATTCATGTCTATTTATATATGCAAAATCTTGCATTGCATAAGGCCTAAAAAAATTTGCAAAATAATTCAGTAGTCAAAGTAGTGTTTTGTCAACTTTTTGCAGAATAATTTTCATACGCACTTGGACAACAAAAAATAACTGTTAGAAGTAGTATAATTATAATTATCCATCCTATATGTCTGCAAAAATAAATAAGACAGAAAAATACGAAAGTAGTAATTTTGACATTGCTGGAGTTCAAAATTTCAAGTTTTATTTTCTTATTTTATATTTTCTCTTAAAAAATTTAAATTTTATTTGTTTAATTCGAGTTGGGTCAAGTTGGTTCAGGTGGGTTCGGATTGTCATGTAACCTAAAATCAAATTTTGGGTTGTTTGTATAACCTAAAATTCAACCCAACCCAACCCAACCCAACCCAATCCATTCCATTTTCTTCGGGTTCTTATTCATGTTGATCTTATTGGACCCAATTACAATATAGATCGACCCAAACCCAAATTTTATGTTGAACTCATGTCGAGTTATCGTGTTAGAAATTGCCACCCCTATTAATAAAAAAAATCCAAGAAAAGGATCTGTGTAATACTATAAACCAAATAATGTATTAAATTAATGTTTCTTTAAAAAATCTCTCTCGAAATTGTCCAAAATAGTGAAACGGCAAAATGAAGGGGCAAACACTAATACAAGTAAAAAAGGCATATATCAGCCATAATCCATTGGCCTCTTTCATCTGGACCGCCGATTTTATCATACTACAGAAAAAAAATATCTACTCATCCGAATATACGACTACGATAATTTTTAATTTACTAATATTTATTTAAAATTTTAAATTAAGTAAAAGAAAATTTAAATAAAATAATTGAGAAAAATTGGAGAAGAAAGAAAAAGTTATGAAATATAGAATCCACTCATGTGGGGAAAATTTCTTTTTGCATTGGATGGTAATATTTAATTAGATCAAAAAATTATTCAAACGAAGTACAAAAGCTGGTTGTTTTTCCTTCTCGATAATTAATTGAATCCATGGGGTCCCTATTCACTACTGCCTTATATTCATGTGGCTATCTGAACTTTTAGGTGCACATTGGCATCGTCGTGGGGAGTCCTCAGCTCAAGCCTCCCAGGTTTTTTTGCTTTATAGAATTTATTTAAATAATATAAATTAATTAGAACTGAAATTATCAATTTAGTAAATTAACTCAATTGCTACTTCTTATCACCTTAGTTGAAGTTGTAACAAATAATAATAGTTACCGTCATTTAGAAAACAAGCATGGTTGTTGGAGGCCCCCTCAAAAAATTAAAGCTTATTATATGGGTTAAGATTAGCTACCAATTTGAAATACATGAATCATTCCTATCAAATTACAGCTCATGCAGTTTACAATTCGATATGCTTAATTATTTTATTTTGGGAGACAGATTTACTAGAATACAGTACACTAATAGGGAACAAAATTATTTTAAGGATTTCGACTCAGGCTATTGTACTATTGTTCGTTTCTAGTTTTCTTACATAACATGGATGAAAAATGTGTATCAACGGGTGTTGCAGTGTGTCTATGTATGCGTGTATGATGTGGAAACTATTGAATTGAAGAATTCAAAACTATATCCCTCAACATATAATGTTTTTTCGTCTTAGATTGACTTTTTTTTTCTATTTTTAGGAAGGACAAAAAAGTAGCCTTTCCATAACTTTTTGTTTGATAGATTCTGATGGGGGCATCAATATAATTTTTGTAAGATTGAGGAATTTTTTTGAACAATATGATCCAACTTGACAGGTGCGGTAAATATCCGTTAAAACGAAAAACCAAAAAGAAAAAAACAAATGAAGGGAAAGATGAGCAGCATAATAAATTTTGGGCAGGATCATAATAGTATACCGCCAGCCCCAATATAGAATGTAGGGGTACAGAGGAGTCGAGTCAAGTTGAGTCTGCATTTAGTAAGCTAAAACTTAACTCGTTGAATAGATAAAGTATTAGGTAAGTCTTATCGAGCTCAATTCAATAGAACTTATCACAGAAAAATGGACGAGCTTGATTCGTATAAGTTCTGATGAACTCGAACTCGTACAAGTTTGGATTAGTTCAGACTCATTTAGACTCAAAATAAAATTTAGAATTATAAATATTTTTAAAAAATTATTATTTTTCTAAAAATAACAAACAAAATAATATTATTATAATTAGTACTACTACTATTATTATTGATGCTGCAGAAAGCTGTGTGTAGAGGAAATGGGGGTTGAATATAGTTCTGAGCTTGAGATCTGCAACCACAACACACGTTAAACTAGCCGAGGGCACTCCGACGCTCAAGTTAGTTCTGGTCGAGAGGGTAATTGAGTAGAATATAGAGAAAGTAAGGTGTGTAGTATAAATGGCATTACCTTAAGCGTGGATGAGCCTGAAATATTTATAGCTTTTTGTGGGCGTGATTTTACCAAAATACCCCTATCAGGTGCACCAGCTTTTTCCCATGCCAAGAGGTTGGGATTCATTCCA
Organism: Jacaranda copaia; assembly: GCA_014898725.1. Lineage (NCBI taxonomy): Eukaryota > Viridiplantae > Streptophyta > Magnoliopsida > Lamiales > Bignoniaceae > Jacaranda > Jacaranda copaia. The sequence goes on along the minus strand of JACGDI010005286.1, from coordinate 1,197,970 downwards.
TGTCTAGATCCCAATACTGTGCCAGGTGGCTAAATCTTTTGCTTTTTTGGGTAAATCATTCTAGCAGAGGCATGTTTCTACCAAAGTTGTTCGTAGGGTTGTTAGAGTTGTCAGAGTTGTTGGCAACGGTTGCACTGGCTACCCGTGTCATTGGAATGGGCTCGACCCGTAAGATCAATACGCTCGATGGGGATCTGAGTGAACATCGGAGGTCAATCAATGTCAATTAGATTTAATGTTCGAATTATCGGAGTGGTCTTTAGGTAGATACGGGTCG
>JACGDI010005286.1:1181053-1197593 GCA_014898725.1 Jacaranda copaia | reverse complement strand
AGAGTGAGAGCACTGCTCAATCTAGTTTATCTTCAAGTGAAAACAGTAGTTCTAATAGTAGTAGCAGTTCCAGTAGTAGCGGCTCCGGAGATGTTAGGGTAGTATCAGAGGAGGAGGCTAGGCCCATTGATGTGCCTGCTAGCTAGGGTCGATTATTTACCCCAGATCACTACATGAAAATAGCCTCAAAGATAATCGCTGCCAATCTAGTGCGGATTAGAGCATCATATCATATCCTCGACGAGTTTGAGATGGTAGCACCGGGGGCTTAAGGTAGAATGCATCGACCTCCCCGAGGGTTTATAATTGTGTTCAATGAGGGGTTGAAATGTGGTCTACAGTTTTCGCTCGCCCAGCCCATAGTCGACCTCCTCGTAGAATTAGAGGTTTGCATCACCCAACTCCTTCCTAACTGTTTTGCCACCCTCTACAATTTTGCTATTTTGATGCATCTTTTCAACCAGCTTGTCTCTTTTGCAAATTTTTTAAATTTATTTCACCTCCCTATGTCTCAAAATTTAGGCAGTAGCGAGGAGTTGAGTTTTTACTACCTTACTGCTCAACCTAGATAAAATTTTTTGATATCCCCCATATCTTCGTACGGCCAAGAGTGGAAAAAACACTACTGATCGGGGGTGCTCGCTATTGTGGGGGATTGGTGGAAGGGGTCTGTAAAGATACTTGGTAATCAAACACCCAGCTGGCTTAATACCTTTATTTGGGATCTGGTCAGGTTTGGGGAGATAGAGGCCTTCGTACTGATCGAGGAGAGGTGTTTGGTATTAGCTGGTTTGTCACCGGAACTGCTTGACCTGCCTGCGGGCGATTGACTAGGTAGAAAATTTCTATCGATTATTTTTATTGTATGCTATCTATCTGTTCGCATTTGATATCTTCCAAATTATTGCCTATGTAGATCGTAACAAAATTATGGTCTACAGTAGAAACAAATCGCAGGTCCAGGCTTTGAGGGCCCAAGCTCATCGACAGGCTGCAGCCGCCGCTCGAGAAGAAGGTGCTGCTGAGCAGGTGGTATCTACAAGATTGACATCTGAACAGCCACCGTCGCAAATTGAGACGATTCCTAAGACACCATTGGCTCATCGAGGGAGATCAGAGCCAAGCAGCCTCGCGGGTCGGGGTAAGAGACAGCTGATTGAATAAGGTAGGCCAACTCCAAAGAAAGTTACCAGGGGCAAGGGGAAGCTGAAAGTGGTGACAGGCTGGGACTTGTTTGGGAAAACTGCTGAGGGCCCGATGTTCCAACTCCTTCAATTATCACCCCCAAGATTTGCAATGGATCGAGATCAAGATATAACTAACATAACCTCAATCATTGATGGGGGGCTAATTGCTCCCGATGCCGTCAAATGGATGACCTCGGGGCTCTTCTTGAATGACCAGTGCAAATTTATGAACCTGAGCCAGCTCGGGACAATGAAGGAGCTATCCTATTACTGCAACGTAGTAAGTGCGAGATCGGTCAGTTTTGACCATTCTTTTTCTGTTATAACCCTATTGTCTTGCAAATGACATTATTGTGTTTCAGATAGGGCACCTGGGCTATAATATATTTCGTAGTCGGAGATGGCACTTGCTGCGAAGGAGGAGTTGAAGGCTGGGAGAGAGTTAGAAACGGTGAAGGTGTAGCTCGAATCCTCCCAGCTATAGGTCGAGCAGCTTAATAAGAGGGTGGCCAACCTTGAAAAGTAGCTCAAGGCTAAAGATCAATAGCTGGTATAGGCTGTCGAGGACCACAGTCCAATGGATAGCATAATTAAGAAGTTGCACCTCGATCTGCAGGTGAGCTTTAGCTCCGATCGAGCGAAGGGTCATGCAGAGGTGACTAGCCAAACCAAAGAAGCTTTCCTTCAGCATCTGCCTGTGGTGTGGCGCGAGGCTGTTGAACAGTTCGTAGTCAGCATAGCTTTCTAGAATGCCAGCATGGTTGCGGCCATAGACGATGCCCGTGAAGCATGTCAGCGGGCTATTAAGCAACTGGAGCATATGAGCTACTGCTTTCGTGTTGAGGATAGGAGCCGAATGAGCCTGCTGCTGAATGATAGGCTGGAGCCCTTCCCTGAGCTGGTGGAAGGCGGCCCTGCGCAGGCTACCGAAGGAGGACCCAATACCGTTGCCCCTGACATGCCCCAATTTGAGAAGGTAAAGAAGAAGGCTGAGATCGATGCTCGGCTCAAGCAGATATGTGCAGAGTTTGCGTTTGTGGAGGATCGTGTTGCCTATCTCAAGGATGAACAGGTCGACCGGCGTAGTATGTGCTGCGATCGACTAATTTCATGGGCGATCTTCTGGAACCCTCAGAACCTCCTCGAGTAGTGTCCCTACTGGCATTTGCAACACCTAAGCCCAAAGCTCAATGGGCTGAAGGTGGTCGAGATAAGCCAGGCCAGCCCCAAGATTGATCCAGACTAGCTGATTCTCTTTTCTTTTCTTCTTCCTTTTTTTTTTGTAAGAATGTACTTTGCCGAAGCATCATCAATAAAAGATGCATCTTTTCTTTCATTCTTGCTCTGTGTAATGTTCAACGTCTGCTATAATAATGTGAAGAACACTTGGTTGCCTGTTGTATAGTAATAGTATTAGATGACTGTGTCGTCGATTGCTTCACATTCTCTATTGTCTATCCACTCGACCCTTAGTGCTGATTGGCACTAAAAAATGGAAAGGCGTCTATTTTAAGTATGGGGTCGATGAAAGGCGGATGATCGAATAAACACAGTATGGGGCCGCGTAATCATTGACTACAGGGTCGACTATGGACATAGACGGCAAGGAGCTGTTTAGGTGGTAGCAAGGGACTGCTTGTTCGTTGACTACGGGATCGACTAGAAACTCGAGCGGCTAGGAGCCATTTAGGTGGCAACGAGGGGCTGCTTAATCGTCAACTATGAGGTCGACTAAAGACTTGGACAGTTGGGAGGCCGTTGAGGTGACAGCATGGGGCTGCTTGGTCATCGACTATGGGGTCGACTAGAATTATAAAAGACACAAATTAAGTAATGAAGCAATTTTTTCTTTTAATGATTTAATTTCTCCAACTTTAGCTGCAATAATTGCTTCATATACTATATGATCACAAATATGTACTTCACTGATAGCAGTATTGGCAGCCTCTAATTTCTTGATTAAAACTGCCAATTCTAACTCTTTTAGAGCAAAGTTGAGGGCTACAACTTATTACAATGAAAATAATTATCAAATTCAAATTCTCATACAAAAAGCTAACAATGAATTATTACAATTATTACAATTTTTGCTGTAATTTGTTGCAATTTATTCTCTGCCTCCTCCACATTATGTGGGAGTTTGCTATCCTTCCACCGGTAAAAGCATAGAAACTCAAACAAACTTACTGGTGAAGCCAATGAAGGGATGCGTTCATAAACCCATGCCTGCCATTCATAAATCAAAAAATTATACTTACTTGAATATAAATATAATCAATTTTATTAGAAAAATGAAGCAAACACTTACCATCAAACCAACTGTGTATTTGTCAATGTAATTCTTAGTTCTTTCTTCATCTACTCCTAAATGGTTTTTTATATGTTTGACAAGAAAATTGTATGCAGCTATGCCCCATGCATAGAGAACAACTCTAGACAAATTGTCTAAGTATGGTAGGAGAAATCGTGGAGTCCAATAATTAGATGTTGGAAATAGAAAATAATTAAAAATAAAAAGTATGTACAACCTACAAAAATTATTCAAGTCCTCCTCACTATTCTTATGTACATACTCCTCGAACTTTTTTGCTATTTCAGATTTAGTAATATTCTACAGCTTTCCAAAAAAAGGCTGTCAAAGGTTGAAGACTTTATCTTCAATGTTATATCTATAGATTGACCCATATATGGCAACCCTAAAATCATGGAAAATTCAGCTACATAAAAAGGAATTTTGACCCCCTTCGAAAAATGAAATGTTAGCTTTTTCGGGTCAAACCTCCTAAGTATAGCTTCAAGCTAAAAAGCTTGAACTTAACTTGGACATATTCATGTATATATAGAAAGGGATTTTCTTCAATGCATCAAAATGTTTTGACCCCATCTTGAACTTCACAATCTCCAATTTACTCTGAAAAAGGGTGAGCAACGAGAACAGACCTCATAATATCTTGGCTTTACTACATTCAGATAAAGAAAAATTAGTATATAAACAGATAATAAACTAATCCTTTGAGATAATGTATACTGAAAACTTGAATATTTTGTACTACAGATGCTTCTAAAATGTAATTCAGAAACATATAATATATTACACTACACTTTCAGCCAGGGTATACTTCATGCTTGAATGTTTTATACTACTGATGCTTTTAAAATGTACTTCAAAAATACATAATATATTATACTACACTTTCAATTAGTGTATACTTTACACTTGAATGTTTTATACTATAATTGTTTCTAAAATATACTGCAGATATACAAATTATACACTAAACTTTCATTTAATGTATACTACAAGCTTAAATATTGTTGTACTACAGATGGTTCTAAAAGGTATTGCAGTTACACTAATTATATACTATACTTTTGCCTAATGTGTACTCCAAACTTGAATATTTATAATACATTTGCTTCTAAAATGTACTGCATGTTATATACTAGACTTTTTCGTAATGTGTACTGCAGACTTGAATATTTTATATTACATTTGCTTTTAAAATGTGCTGCAATTACACAAATCATATACTACACGTTTGCCTAATATGTACTGCAAGCTTGGATGTTTGTTCTACAAATAATATACTACTACTTTTAAATAGTTTTATCGTATAAATTTATCATATAATTTTAGATAAAAAGAAGTATAAACCCCAAAAGGTGAAGTCCAACTTTCATACATTTCAAGTACAAATTAGAAACTTTCCATCTCACAACAAAAATCATATGTATATCAAGTGTTTAACGACTAAAAAATGAATAAAAATCCCAAACACTGAAAAATCACTTACATTTGAAACTGCAAATTCAGAAAATATACTTGTGTTTCTTTTGCTCACTTCTTTTTGCAGATGTTTTTTCTTCCATTGTCATAGAAAAATGATGGAAATTTTGGTGTCTTTCCCTTTTCACTTTTTCTTCTCTCATTCTCGCGTCAATGGAAGAGGAAGAATGGTTTCGCACCCTTTTATTTTCGCACCTCTAAAAGTCAATTTTAGGGAGAGAGAGAGAGAGAGGAAAGCGTTCTTCTTGAAGAGAGAAATGCATTTATAAGTAGAGAGAGAGAGAGAGAGAGGAAAGCGTTCTTTTTGACGAGAGAAATGCAATTTTTTATATTTTTTTTGTTGTTTTTTTTTTCAAATATAAGGGTATATAAGTCTTTTTAAGAAATATAGAGAGTGATTCCTAAATTTTGTGAAAATGTGACGAGTTTAGTATATGAAAATTCAAATGAAGACTGAAGACTAAATTAAAAATAGGATTAGGAATTTTTTTTCTAATTAACCTTATATTAATTTAGTTGAAAATAATTCATAACAATTGAATAATCTTTCAATAACATTCTTTGTAGAATTGTCGTAAGCTTAAAGAGTAAATTAAATAATATAAAATTCATAAAATTAGAAAACTATACAAATACGGAGATGATACTAATCATTTAAAATTATAATTGACTCTTTCTTATATTCAAATTCTAATGACATATTGTAATTTTAATATAAAATCTCATTTTTCGTGTAGAATAGCAAAAATATTAGAAATTATACCACAATAACTCAAAAAATCTTGTGTCCAAAGCAAAACTTGGCGCGCCAAATGAACAAAAGAGCTCTTTAGAAAGACGAATAGATTTGGATAGTTACTAAAAATCAATTATCTATTAAAAATTCATAACACAAATTAGTTCATATAAATATACAAAATAAAACAGCCAAATACTAATCATCACAACTCATCAAAGTATGACAATTATCAAAATAATAGACCACATATCTTGCATGAATAATAAATTATAGACGCGCATCATTTAATAAAACGTTCGAAATAATATCAGCTTGTCTTTTTCCACTAAACAATTGTTGATGTCACATTAAAATTGGAAGAAATTGCCAACTATCAACTTTTTTTTTTTCCTTTTTTTGGAGAAAACTTTCAACTATTATTAGCTGTTGAGGATTTGACCAAAAAGAAAAAAATAAAAAGAAAAGGGACCATTTTCCCTCTTTTATATATATATATATATATATAGTGTGTGTGTGTGTGTGTGGCCACTGTTTTATCAATTTCTTCATTCAACACATATATACCTGAAAATTCTTGGCTATATTCATTTCTATCCAAAACATATTCTCGATTTTTTATGCTTCTATTTTATTAAATAATTACCCATAAGATTTGTTAACTGCACATGATAGTAATAAGTTTATAAATTATACATTATTAAGTCACTCAATTAATTTGCATATTCTAGAAATTTATAAACTTAAATATTATTATAAACAATTTATTATATAGAATTATAAATTGTAATCTATTAAGTCTCTCAAAAACTTATAAATTTAATTACTATTCTTAGAAGATAATAAATTTATTATGATTTAAGTCAATTCATTCAATAAATTTATGAATAGTGAAACTATAATTTGTTATTATCCAGTAAATGACATATTTTTTTTATTACATACATATAATAAACAAAATTCAGCAAACAAATATAAACACATATATAGGCATTTGTACAATTATATTTTATACTTCTTGTCCCACATTGAATATTCATAATTTTTTTTCGAATGAACGCAAATGATGTTAATTTTTCTAAAATTGGAATATTTGTTTTTTTTAATATTATTTCACTTTAATTGACAATTTCACATCATTAATTATCTATTGCAATTGCAATTTATAATGGCAATTGAAAATATAATTGAATCATTCGTTTTTGCAATTTTCATGTGAAACTCCACCCTGAGATTATACATATGCACACACACACGTACAATAGATATGGTAGGTGAAGAAATAAAAGAGTGGAATAAGTATATCACATTATTATCGAGGTACACATATGGAAGGTAAAAAAATAAAAGAGTGGGACATGTTCGTACGTAAAATTGTAGAAAATATATATTAAGGAAAAGAAAAAAGAGAGATATAATTACTAAGCATCCTAATCAAGCAAGGACATGTGGATTCAAATTAAAGGGCGTTAACGGGCTGTTTGGTTTCATTTCCAATTTACCTATTCATATTTTTTACTATTTCAAAAATAAAAATTATAACTTTTTATTCATTTTCACCCAACATTATTTTTATTTTTAAAATAAATTCTCCAATAACCTATACATCTTCTCCCAATAATCTATATATTTTCTCTCTTATTCCATTATTTTTTATCTTTTTCCACTTACAACCCATATAATCATTAGATTTTCAAACATTTCATTCCAACACATTTTTATTTTTACATCACATCACAAAACATAACATAACATAACATAACATAGCATCACAAATTTTTGTCAATTTAGAAATATTGGAAACTGAAAATAGAAATGAAAATAAAACCAAACACCCCCTAATTTGACTATTCCTTATATCGTGTCATAGAAATTTGAAATTGATCTGACGCAAGAACAATAAATAAATGGTCCCTCCATTCCAATGACTATTCCTTATATTGTATTTAGAGGTTATACTTTTTAGTTATTTAATTAATTTATTATAAAGAATTCACACTAAAAAAAAATATAATATATTAATGACAAAATGATAAGTGACAAAGTAAATGCTATCACTATTAATATGTATTAGGTGACAATAGTTTTTATCTTATCGCTAATGTTGATTTTTAAGTGACAATAATTTTTATCCTATTACAATATGGCTCAATAGTAACAAAAATTAATATTTTAAGTTATCACCATTAACAATTAGTGACACCTCTATAATAACAATCTAGTGATAATAAAAATTATCACTATAATTTACAATAAAATTTTTATTGTTATTATAGGTGTGTCACTAATTATTTATGGTGACAACTCAAACGTTATTCTTATCACTATTTAATTTGTAATAATTATTAAAGTGACAAAACTAAATCTTTCAATACCTAATATACATAATTAGTGACAACTATTACTTACTCTTCTGTCACCAATTTATTTTTTTCTTGTAGGGTCATAATTTGAACATTAATACTAAATTTGCAATCTTAACATCTGTTATTTAGTTAATATTATTCCATCAGCTGTTCTTAAAATATCAACAAAAGTATAAATTGTTATTGCAGCAATTACCCAATTACTAAAAGATTCTGACAAATATAAGATATTGAAAGTAATCATACAAACAAATTATATCTGAAATAAGGAAAAATAGGAGTAACTTGAGAGAAAGAAAATGAAAAGAAGGAATCTTAAGGCCATTATTAGGAGTGTTTCATTCTTATTTCCTGACTTGGAACGATTATAATGTATTTTTTCTTTCATTATTATTTTACATGTGAAAACGAGAATACGATTAGATTAACAATATAGAGATTAGAAAAAAATAAAATTGAATTAATAATAATATTTTAATATAATAATATTAAATATTTCAGTATTTTAATTTATTTATATCTTCTCAATTAAACTATGTTAGGAATAAAATATTATTTAATTTATTCTAGGCTCTTTTTTAAAAGAAAAAAGAAAAAAGATAAGGAAAAAAGTATTGGCTTTGTTTGGTTATGTTTTGGGCATTTTTTGGAGAATATTATGTGAGAGTGTATTTTGAAAGTTAAATTTAGGAAATGTGCCAACTGTTTGATTTTGTTATGAGAAAATATGGGGAATGAAATGGTTTGTTTGGAATTATTTTGGAGGAGGCAAATTTTACTGCAGATATCAAATTAATTGATATATGTATATAATTTGTCATGATTAATATATATTTTGGGGAAATGATATATGATTAATTTAATTTTACATATATTTTAAAATATTTTGTATTTAAGAAAATTATATGACATAATAATTTGATAAAATAACTAAAAGCAAAATAAATTAAAATAATAATATTTAATTATAAATTACATTTAATGATTATTAAATGAAATAAAATTATTACATGTATTATTATGCAATGTTAATTAATTAAATTTTTAAATTTCTTTGGTTAATAATCATTAATATATTTGCTAATTTAAATAATATTTTAATTATACTTTAATTAATAACATATTCACTAGAAAATATATTAGTTAATGGAAATATTAATTATATTTTGATAAATTTGTTTATTAATATATTTACTATTTAAAAATAATTTAATATAAATCAGTAATAATTAATACGAATACAATCAAATTAAAAATTAAATATAAATATATAATAATTAGGATAAAAAGTATTAAATAAAATTAAATTTATAAATAAAAATTATTAAAATAATAAAATTGTGTATTAAGTATTAAATAAAATAACTGTAATATACTTAAAATATTTACTTTATAATTAGTAAATAATACATTGACTTATAAACTAATTATTGATAAATAATATATTATTCAAAAATAAAAAATGAATAAAATCATATTTTTAAACTACAATTCATTTTTAAATATTTTTGGATGATTATGTTAATTTTTAATAATATTTATTGAATGTTTTAGATTATTTAAAAATTATAATTTTTTGCTTAAATTTACAACTAAATGCAGAAAAAAAAGAATTAAAATTTTTTTTAATTAGTAAAATTTTAACATTTTCATATATGCAATTATATATATATATATAAATATAAATAAGTAAAGTGAATTGAGAGTGTGAAAAATGAATGAATGATATAAAAAGTAAAGTGAGAAAAAGGAGGAGGAGTTTTTTTTTTTTTTTTTTGTTTTTCTTTGTGTGTGTGTGTGCGCGCGCGCTTTTTGAGGGTTTTCTGGGGTAGAAAAAATATTTTTTGAAAGTGTAACTTAGGGAATGAAGTTGCTTGTTTGATATTGTTTAGTAAGTTGAAAAATATTTTGAGAAAACATAATCAAGCAAGCCCCCATTGCTTAATTATTTAGTGAATTTGTTAGAATAAGAAATTATTATTAAAAATATAGTGTGAGACCCATTATATTGGGATAATGAGTGAAATTTTAATTATTACTTAATGAGTTTAGTGAATTTTTATTATTTTTAAATTAGTAGGTAGTTTAAGTTCAAAAGTGATAGTTATAGATATGGGATGAAAAGATATGATATCTTTACCAGGTTTGAGACTGAATAATTTTATTTTTTTTTTTTATTTTCTGGATAAATCAATTTTCTCACAACGCATAGAAGGTCGAGTTATTTCTCTGAAAGTGAGCGACAGTTTTGGAGAGTTGCATATATTAAGGTAACTGCTAGAGGGACGCTTAGCGTAATGAATTGTCTACTATTAAGTTTTCAACATAATGCTATGTGATATGTATAATGTTACTGTTAAATTTAATAGTGTTAATATCATTTGAGTTGATCATCACCAAATATAAGAGGGATGGTATAGGGAAGTTATTCTGGGTTTATTTTGCCCTGAAAGTGAAAGTAGTGGAAGTTGTGGTTTAACCTAACTAGAAGTTTAGATAATATACGATAATGTAATAATACCATTTGGCAGTTGCACTGCTACCGTTGTTGCCTGGCTGTCCATCGTCCAAATTGCAAACCAAAACTTCTTTTTCTTACAGGGGACCAAATGGTCCCCTCATTAACTGAGGGCCACAACCCCTACCCCTACCCCTACCCCAACGCCCTCCCAATCTAGTGCTAATAAGTGTTATACAACTACCTCAATTTGAAAATGCTACTCCCAACATGCATGCCATCCAACCACTCAGCATTTATTTATTTATTTGTTTGTTTATTTGTTTTTATTTATATAAAAGTTTGTTTGAATTCGAACGACAAACCTCCCACATGATGTGGAAGACTTGTGCCGCTGCGCACGGGCCACTCAACATTTATTAACATTGATAATTTCATGCAACAAAAGGAAGTAGGTACATGTATTTTAAGAAATAATATTCATCTATTTTTATTTTTAAATAATTTATATTTTATCATTACAATACGACAGAATAATTTTTTTATTTATTCTTTGTTTTAAATTTAAATAATGGACCCATTAATTAATTGCTCATTAGAATTGAGAAGATTGTTGTTATGTATTCCTTTAACATTAACGCTGCATTTGGTTCTTGGTTTTAGTAAGGAAAATATCGAAAAAAATACTTTTACCATTTTAAATTATAATACTTTCTGCTTTATTATTTTTGGTTTTTTAAAACGTAGCATCCCAAATGGTATTGGGGTGGAGATGGCCTTGGATGAAGGTAAAGCAAGTTCTTGTAGATAAATGGAATTTAAAATGTTATCATTTAAGGTATTATAATTAATCAATTATTTTATATAATAATTAAAATACCATACCTGTTAGATATGTACAATGATGGAACTAATTTACTCTAAATGCATGTAATATTGCAGAACAAAGTTTCAAGCAAATGCCGGTGGCGGTGCTCACAGTGATCACATGTCATTCGCGTTAAATTTTTTAGAACAAGACTTATTTAAGGAGAGATAAAATGACTACTCTAAATGTTAAGTTAATACTAATTCATATAACAAAGCATCTTGGCATAAAGTTATGAAATTGAGTAAATTATAAAGTAAGTATACAAGATAAAGATCAAGTAGTAGTTAATTTTGTCTGCGCTTTTGATTCAATTTTTTTTTTCCCAATAAAATTTCAGATGAAATACCAAATTAAATGACCATATATTCAAATAAAAATGAACTTAATATAATTCGTCCACAAGCTCCTCATTTTCGATTGTATAATCTACGTTAGTACGTGCCTTCATGCATGCGTACGTTGTGCAGTTACTTGAGTACAAAATGTATTAGTAATTATTAAAAGAATAGCAAAAGCAGTAGTAACTTATTGATCTCCCAACTTCACTATTCGTATAGAGAAGGAATTAAAAAAAAATAAAGCCATACACTATTAGTTCACCAATCATAATTTAATATAAAAATGAGATTCAAAAGACCATTTTATAAATTATTTAGTATACTAGAATATTTAAAGACTCCATGAGAGAGAGAGAGAGAGAGACAAAAAAACCCCGTGCATTTAATTGATCGAGTTACACTATAATGGAGGAATAAGTGCTTTGATTCAATATTTTCATTAAAATTGGGAATAACATAAGTGGAAAATAATATTTATTATCAAAATCATATTGTCCATTTGAATATTCATTCAAAAATCAATTTTGTAACATTATATTCGTCGGACTTATGACATAGCGGGGACGGCGCTGGCCAAAACAATTTCAATTGCATCAATCATAATCCTAAATTTGATAGGCTCGATCGAGACTATAGGAGAGTATTCAAATAAGTACTTGTGAATGATCCTTCTTTAAAAAAAAAAAAGAAGAAAAAAAATTAAAAGATTTTATAAAAATGTAAAATATTATAAAATAAAATATTAACATTATCATCTATGATTTACTCATTCTCACGTGGATATTTCGAAGAAGGCCCTTTGACTTGTTATGCTGTCACAATGCGTCATCTCTTTTCCCAGTTCCCAACCTCATGGTTATTGTTGTCGGGTACTTTGGCCGAAATTCTCCAATACTTGAATTAGAATCCGGCCAAAGGAAATAAACCTTTAAAAACTCAGATGGAATTCACACTAAAGAAATGCGAAAATGAAGATTAGATGCCTAAACTTGATTTGAGAAAAATACTTATACTCAGCCTTCGTTATCTGCACAAGTCGAGCCATGCGGCGCCGCCTTAACCATTGAATTTCGTACACTTGTCACGTATCCTGTTCATGTTTTGTTGGCTGGGTTAGGTATGCAAACTCAACATATGCGAACCCACCGATTAAAATGACTTTTATGTGCTGAATTGGGGCGAGGGGCGATCTGCGATATGCGATATGCCTATTAAGTTCATAACTCAATTGATTAGGCATGGGTAGCATGAAATAAGAGTCGACTTGCATAACTCAATGGATTAGGTATGGTAGCGTGAAATAAGGGTTTACTTCCTGTGTTTGGTTGTTTCGAAAAAAATATTTTGAGAGAATGTATTTTGATAGTAAATTTAAAAATATGATGTCTGCTTCTTTTTATTTTAAGAATTATTAGAGGATATTTTAGAATGAAATGACATATTTTGTAATATTTTGAAAGAAAATTATTTTTACTCTAAACATCACATCAATCAGTTTTTATTGGATTAATGAAATGAATTCAAACTTTTATGTATACATGTAGTGATTAATTATAGTAGTAATATGTTCTTGTGGTACTTTGGGAAAAAAATATTATCCTAGTAGTGAATTGAAAGAAAGTGTATTTTTATATAAAAATTTATTTATAGAGAACACAAGCAAACAAACCCAAGTTATTTTTGTCATGAATAAATACAACTATATTCTTCAATCAAATATTGATAAACTTGTTAATTATCAAAAAGTAAGTTAGTCCGATTATCTATGGGTAAACTTCATTTTCGTCCTTAAGGTTTCAACTCAATTGCAAAACCTTACCATTTTAACTAACTTTAATTTTATCTTTCTAGCCATCCTCTAGCAATATATTCGGCCAAATTAAAGGAAATTTTAATTTGTAATTGCCCATTTAATAGTTAAACAAATAAAAAATCAAAATAAAATCTAAGCCATTCATTTTATGGAATAATCTAAACCATAAACCAAAAACTAAAGGCAACATGTATGATTAATTTCAATTTTTATTATTTTCAGTTTTTCTTTTATTTTTTTAGTTTAGTTGAATTTATTTTATTATTCTTTAATTTCATTGAACTTGCAATTTGTTCAATTGTAAGTCAAAAAATAAATTCTGTTATTAAATATATTTATGCTAGCATTATCTCCGCACTATGGATTCTTTAAAATTACTATATATTAATTTAATTGTTAAATTATAAATACAATTAAAGGTATCAATATAAAAATAAAAATATCACAAAAAATAATAGAGTAATTAGTAAAGTTAAATATTACTTCAAAAAAATGATCAAGTAAAATTAAATTTAAAACTTCAAAATTTAATATTTAAGAGTTTGGAACATATAAATACATCTCATGTACATGATGTCATGAACAATCAATTTCAAGATTATTCAATGAAAGTTAAATTCAAAACTTTCAATGATAAAAGTCTATGAATATTATTATATACTTTATTAAAAAGAAGAAAATACTATGCAACCACAAACTAAAGGATAGTTGCATTACAAAATAAAAATATATGAGAATAATATATAACACAAGATTGACGTCTTAAAAATTGTTAGAAAAAAATTTAAAATTATAATACTTTAAAATTACTTTAAACTTAAAAGACAATGAGTATATATATTAAGTTAAAACTTAAAATATAATGAATTAGATAATATATTGGCTACTAAGAATTAAAAAAAATCTTATTTAATGTTAATTTCTAATTGAAAAATAATTAAGTCAAGACAAAACTATGATTGTAAAGATAACCAAATTAAAATAATTATAAAGTTAAAATCAATATTAGTGTATAAATTAATAGAAACTTTTTAATTTGACTCATAACTTAGTTATCGAATAATTAAGTGAAGAAAAGAGTTTGACATTAGTAATACAAAATTAAAATTATAATAAATTGATAAAGCAATTATAAACTTAAAATGAATTTTAAAATATGAATTAGTGATAGGATATGAGGATAAAATTAGAATGTAAGATAAAATATAGAAAAAATAAATTATTATGTTCATCTCAAATTTTTGTATAAATATAATTGGATACTCATATTATATATATTTTGTAAATAATAGAAAAAAATTTAATAACAAAAAAAGTTGTTAACATTTCAAATAATCAAAATTAAAAAAATAAAATTCTATATATATTTTGATGGATCAAGTAATGTCTAGTGTTATAAATTTAAAAAAATTAATGGGTGTATTTTTTTTATTGAAATAACCGTCTCATAATTTTTTTAAATAGATCAAAAAAGATTTAAGAATATATATTGATGAAGTCGTATATAAAATTTTGATACATATATTTATATACATGAAGAATCTTATTATCTTGTTCATATTCATATTATTTGTCTTTTTGATACATTTCTATGGTTTGTTGTCAATTAAGAACCACATGTTGATGGTAGAATTTTTTGTTAAAAATGCATTTTTTGTAAAAAATTGTATCTTCTATGTAAAACTCAGGGACCATATTGCTTTTCTTTTTATATATTAAAGATGATTTTGCTTGTTATGTGTTATGTAAAAGATAATTCAAAGGATCCTTTAGCCATTTTTCATTTTTTGGCGGAAAAGTATTACTAAAAAATGATTAGAAGGATGAGATTAAAACCAATTAAAAGAATATGAACAATTTTGTAATTGAATTAAAACTTCATAGATAAAAATGAATTTTACCCAAATATCTATTTATGAATGCAAATATCAATAACTTTGGTCCCATGTGACACCCCATACTCAACCTAAAGTAGTAAGGATAATTTTATCAACACCCCACTTCCCAAGATTTTGCTTGAAATTGAATGTGTTCTCACCGGAGTCATTAATAACACAACGTAATGTGTTACTTTATTGGTTCAAACTTAAACATATTTATTATATAATTAATTTGATATCATCAAATTTTATTTGGAGCAAAAACTTTTGTCCTTTCTCCAGTATATATGTCACATAAATAAACATATAAGACCAGGCAAAATAATTATTCAATGATTATGAATTGCCAGAAAAACATCGAGTGAGGGATTAATGGATCCCCCAAGATTGTCCCCCCTATTATTTCTATAGTTTTAAAATTTTTGTACAAATTAAATATAATTTAGATTTTTGAGTTACCCAAAATATCAAATTTCTGAAAAATTAAGTGTCCGTTTGCTTTTATATTTATCCATTTGTTTTTTTTTTATTTTTATTTTTTATTTCTATCATTTTCAAAATTTAAAAAAAAATAGTTAGTGAAAGTAAGTTGAAAGTAAATTTATCGGATAAGTTGTTAGAAAGATAATGGCATCACTAAATTTAGTAAGCTGCAGGTGGAAAAATATAAATATAGTAATAATGAAATTAAAATATATATATATAATGAAATATATATATATAGAGAGAGAGAGAGAGAGCACTTTGGATCACGTGTTTAAATTTATGTTTTATCTACTATTCTTCCTTAATAAATTTATATCAAGTATATTTGATTTTTAATTTATTATTTTCATAAAAAAAATATTTAATCCACATGGTGTTAGATGATTGTCTCCTTATTTTTTTTAATTAATTTTAAATACTTATAAATTATATCTATTTATATCTTAAAATCACCCAGATCATGAATTTTTGGTCTCTAAAAATTATTATTATTATTATTTTACTCCGGCCCTGTCAGAGTGTCAGTTTCTCCCGGCTCAACTATTATATATAGGATCAATTTTCTCGGGTGTTCGTCCTCCTCCTCAGCCTCCGTTTTTCTCACACACACACACACAC
>JACGDI010005286.1:1135375-1172399 GCA_014898725.1 Jacaranda copaia | reverse complement strand
GGTCAGCTGCCAAAATCATCCTCGAACTTTACCCTCAAACAGTGATCTACGGTTGGGACCTCGACCCTTCTGTCATTTCAATCGCGCTCGAGTATTTCAGGCTCGAAAAGCTCGAGAAGAAATACCCAGATAAGCTTTTCATCCACACAGGCAACGCGTTGAACTCGAGCATAAAAGACGGGTTTGCGGGCATTTTAATTGATCTGTTCGGTAAAGGCTGCGTGATTCCGGACCTCCAGGACGCGGCGACATGGGAGAGATTGAAGAGAGTGTTATAAATAAATTCGCATCAGAATATACAAACAGGCAAATAAATATACAAATCAAATTATCAAAAATTAAAACAGATAATCACAATTAAGTTAGTATATGCGTTTTTATCAATATGACATTCAAATCAAGCATGTAATATCAGATTTAACATGCGTCATCAGAATTAAACATACAGCATGCATGTTCAGAAATATATGTCAAATTCAAGGCAAATAAGAATTTTAGCAATTATTTAATTAGATATGAGTCTAGAAAAAGCCAAAATTCATACATCAATTGAAACAATAAAATAATAAAACATGCTGTCAGTTTTATTTAATGTAAATACCAAAATTTAAAAGTAAACTTATCTTCATGATTCTGTATCGTAACAGAATCAATCAGACAATTAAATTACAGAAAAATTTTGTTTGCCTTGAAGAAATGAGCTCCTTGACTCACCAGTGCAACAGGTACAACACAGCTCCTTACAGGATGAGATGATACAAAATGATCAGGTGCACTTCTTCTTGTTCACCTCGAACAGTACTCAGTAACCAAATAAAAATGAAATAGGCTAATATATCTAAATTTGAAATATGGAATATTTTTTAGAAGAGAAGGGAAGGATTCTTGAGAGAGAGCAAGAAAGTGGACAAAAGTCAGATGCTTAGGCGTGTTGAGAGGTGAATATGTGTATTTGATGTGTATTTGAAGACTGCCAGAGGCAGTCTATTTATAGGTGGGATTAAGGTTAGAGTCCGCCAGTTAATGGCCTTTAACATGTCACCCAGCCAATAATATTCTACCATGTCAACCACACATGTCCACCAGTATCATGCTACATGTCCCACACACATCACACGCCCATCAGTATGACGCCATGTGTCCCACGTCCTTTTGCTAAGTCCCGCTTAATCTCTATCAATCAAGCCAAATCTCATTGATTTGATTTAGTCTGATTGGATTAGACTAATCCAACGGGTCTTGATCGAGTTAGCCCTTATCCGATTGGATTATCTTATCTTATCTAAGTTAAGTTTAAAATTCAGATCGAATTTATCCTAAAAAGATAGGACTAAGACTGAGATATTCGCCCTAACGCCCGTGCCCGTAACACGGAACCGGAGCTGGGCCGAGCGGTAGCGGCAGTGCGCGTGTGGTCCACTCATATAAACCCTTAAAGAACACTTTATATCAAATATTCTTACTTGAGTTCAATATAAACTAGTCCACACTAGTTTATAAAACCAATATGGGACAAGTGAAGGGTTGGAATAACCTTCAACTCCACTTGATTTATAATGTTCAAGTAAGTCTCCACTTTCTCAAACATTCAATGTGGAACAACTCAACAAGAAACACTTAATCAATTACTTCCTCCATTGCACCACCATAATTAATCTTTGGATTCTAATCATAATTGGCATTTATCCAAAGTTAATTAATAATTAATTATGATAATAATATTCCCCCGCAAATCTATAGATAATAGCTATTTGATTCGATCATAGCTCGCTTTTAGAAATGGTACCTTCTGGTTTGAACCACTCTCTAAGTTATTTGACTTCTGCCACCATCAAGACAAATGGATCTAAGCCTTGAATTTATTCCTGTGATTATGCTTGCGTCCATCAGTAACAACAAGCTAACGACTATGTACTGATCTTTAGGGTTGACACATTAAAGTCATGTGTCCCGATTTTGAGTCATGAATGTTTGTCAAGGAATAACCCAATTCCTTTAGCCCGGCCAAAGGACTACATTCATTTAGTTAGGCATCTCTAGGGATGCACTGCCAGCATCTCGTCCAAATGACTTAACCCCATTTAGAGTTAAACTCTTACTAAACTAGCAGTAATCAGCACCTACCAAGTGTTTAGGGGAGAGAAATCAGATACGAAGTATCAACTAATTTTAGGTGCAACTTAATATACTCAATAGCTTGTTTATACCATATTGAACCTACCTTGTAGGATCGCCACTTGGTAGGTTGGGTTGCCACTGCAGGTATCTCATTGATGGGTTTGTAGTTCTATCCCTAACCTGAATTTATGAACTGAGGACAAGTCAAGTCTTTTAGTTAAAGGATCAACATTATTCTCTTTGGATCCAACAAAATCAATTGCTATAACCCTTTTAGATACTAATTCCCTTATAGACTTTAATCTAACTTGGATGTGTCTTTTGGTCTTTTGATTGAATTTTGAACTGCTAATCTTTGCAATTGTGGTTTAGTTATCACAATGTACAGTTATTCCTGGAAGAGGTTTGGTCACCATGGGCAATTATGCCATTAGCTCATATAGTCATTCTGCCTCTGTCCTAATGGTGTCCAAAGCACACAACTCAGCCTCAAAAGTGGACCGAGTTACCAAAGTTTGTTTGGTTGACTTCCAAGAGACAACGCCCCCACCCAAGGTAAATACATACCTTGTACACCCATTACTTCTAGGATTTTTGGCTATCCAACTAGCATTACTATATCCTTCCAGCACTGCAGGAAATCTCTTGTAGTGTAAAGCTAGTGAAGCTGAGCCCTTTAGATACCGAAGTACCCTGTCCAAA
Source organism: Jacaranda copaia (assembly GCA_014898725.1). Lineage (NCBI taxonomy): Eukaryota > Viridiplantae > Streptophyta > Magnoliopsida > Lamiales > Bignoniaceae > Jacaranda > Jacaranda copaia. The sequence goes on along the minus strand of JACGDI010005286.1, from coordinate 1,169,579 downwards.
GCCTCTCAGTAGGTTCGATTGAGACAACTTGTGTATCTAGCGAGTTTGGAGACCGCAGATGAGATATCTGGTCTTGAGTCGTTTGCAAGATACTGCAAGCTACCAATAATTTGAGAATACCTCAATTGAGATACTGGTACACCAGTTTCATTCTTAAAGAGAGCTACTGAAGGATCATATGGTGTTTTAGCGATTCTACTTTATTTATAGTCATATTTCTCAATTATCTTCTCAACATAGTGAGATTAAGAAATTGCTATATCCTCAGTTGAACAAGTCAACTTAAGTCCAAGAATCATATCTACAACACCCATATCTTTCATTTCAAACTTCTTCTTTAAGAAACACTTAGTCTCATTGATAATATTAGTGTGAGCACCTATTAAGAGAATGTCATCTACATACAGGTATAACACAATACAATTATCACCTTTAACTTTGCAGTAGATGCACTTGTCACTATTGTTAACTATAAAGCAAAATGACAATATGGTTTTGTCAAGCTTTTCATGCTATTGTTTAGGAGCTTGTTTCAAACTATAAAGTGATTTAACAAGCTTGCAAACTTTTCGCCCATTTCTAGAAGCTACAAATCCCTCTGGCTATTCCATATAGATTTCTTCCTCAAGATCATCATACAGAAAGGCTGTTTTCACATCCATCTGGTGAATAGGATAATCATATATGGAAGCCGATGCTATAAGCACTCAGATTGTAGTTAAACAAGCTACTGGGGAGTAGGTGTCGAAGTAATCTATTCCCTTTTTTTGCTTAAACCCTTTAGCAACTAGCTTGGCTTTAAACTTGTTAACAGTTCTGTTAGATTTCAGTTTCTTTTTAAATATCCACTTGCTTCCTATAGTAGTACACCCCGGAAGGAGATTGACTAATTCCCATGTCCCATTTGAGACAATAGAATCCATCTCACTCTTAATGGCTTCCTAACCTCAGGGGAAGCCATAACATCCTTGAAGGTAACAGGATCACCCTCGAGATTGTAAGTAACAAAGTCATTTCCAAAGTCCTTAGTGATTCTAGCCCTTTTAATCCATCTAGGTCCATCCAGTTCTTTTGGAATTATGTTACTACTAGAGCCGCCCCCCAGATTTGTCATCGTTTCCACATGATTTGGAATCAATGTAGACTCTAGGGTTGAATCTAAAGAAACATTTAGAGGTATCCCAGTCTTCACGGGAAACACGTTCTCAAAGAACGTAGCATCACAAAATTCAACTATAGTGTTCATATCTATGCCCGAAATCTCTAATTTAATAACCAAAAATCTCATAGCATAAGATGTTTCCACATAGCTTAGAAATACCACATCAATAGTTTTAGGACCTAGCTTCTTCCTCTTGTGTTCAGAGACTAATACTTTTGCAAGACAACCCACACTCGGAGATACTTTAGACTAGATTTTCTGACTTTTCAGAATTCAAATGGAGTACTTTCTTTATGTTTTAGGGGAACTCTATTCAGAATATGACAAGCTGTATTCAGAGCTTCTCCCCACATGTACTTAGGTAATCCAGAATTCAAAAGTAGACTGTTAATCATGTCTATGAATGTTCTATTATTTTTTTCAGCTATCCCATTCGAAGCGAGAGAATAAGGGGATATTTCTTCATGAACTATGCCAAAATTTCGATAGTATTCATGAAATGGGTTGGACCCATATTCTCCACCCCTATTTAACCTTAACCATTTAAATTTTCTACCAGTTTGTGTTTCGGCTTCATTTTTAAACGTAATGAGCTTTTCTAGTGCTTCATCTTTATGTTTTGGTAAATAAACACAACAATATCTGCTGCTATCATCTATAAAGGTGATAAAGTATCTTTTATTGTCTTTTGTTAAGATTCCATTAAACTTACAAATATTTGTGTGCACTAAGTCAAGAATTTCAATTTGTTTTTCAACCAAATGGTAAGGCTTTCTCACTTGTTTAGCTTCAACGACATTTATGACCTCATTCAATTTCATGTTTAGGAATTAAATTTAAGTTCATCATCCGTTTGATAGAACCAAAATTTAAATGTCCTAAATGGCTATGCCAATAGAAGAATTCTCAATAACATTTATGATAGGAGAATTGGAAACATCAACTTTATTTGAACAAAGAATGTTCTCAACTTGCAGTTTAAACAAACCATCAGAAAGATAGCCTTTACAAATAAAAGTTCCATAATGTAAAATTACAATTTTATTTGATTTGAAGGAAATCTCAAAATCCTCCCTAACTATTACAGAACTATTTATTATATTTCTTCAAACTGCTGGGATATGATGCACCTTTTGTGGAGATAGTATGCGCCCCGAAGGAAATTTTAGGTCCACGCGTCCTATCCCAAACACTTTGGCTGCACTTGAGTTCCCATCATCACAGTCCTTCCGCTAACAGGCTGGTAAGACACAAACAGTGATTTATCAGCACAAATGTGCACATTAGCACCAATGTTTATCAGCCAATCATATGGTTCATAGATAGAGAATAATTTGGGTTTAAAAGAAACGTACTCGTCAACGGATGTATCAGAAACTCCAGCTTCACTGGTGTCTCCAACAACCATGTTGACAACTGATCTAGCAGACTGGGCTTTAGCCTTGGCTTTCTTGGAGAGACACTCCTTAGCCCAATACCCTTTTTGTCCACAATTCCAGCATGGCCTATTAGCCTTGGATTTCTTACTTATTTTAGCTTTTCCTTTATTGATAGTTTTAGAGTTTGAGTTCAAGTTGATTTTCTTCTTTCTCACTATCACATTTACCTTAGGAATATATTCAACAAGAATACTGTGGGATTAATTTCTATGTTTCTCTTCTATATTTATGGCAATCATTAGATCGTCTAAAGTTAATTTCCCTTTTTGATGCTTTAAAGTTATGCCGAAGCCTTCCTAAGACTTGGGGAACTTATTGACAATTGACATTTACCTTAAATTTCTCAGGGAGTTTCATCTCAGCATCAGCTAGGGAATGCTCTAGATTGATCAGTTCATGTGTCTGTTCAGATACAAACCTGCCCTCAACCATCTGATACTTCAGAAATTTGGCAACTGAATACTTTTTGAGCCCTTGCTCTTCAGTATTGTATTTCCTATCCAATTCGTCCCATAAAAACTTAGCTGAATAGGAATCAGAATAGTACACATAAAAGAGTGTATCAGATAAAGCTAACAGAATCACCCCTCGAACAATCTGATCTTTCATTTTTCAATTGGTCATTTCCTTAATTTTGGGATCAGTTTCAGTTGGTTCTACATGGTCAACTGAATCAACAAAAGAAAACCTTTCATCTTTAGTCAGATTTTCATGCGCTGTTGCCAATGCTTAAAATACTGACCTGAGAACTTTTTTGGAAGGCCGGAAAGGTCAACTTTTGCTAACATAACTTCACCAACAGCACTAAAACTTACAACCATGATTTATCACAAAATAAATCCTAAAGTAGAATATCTAGGTTGAATTCCTAAATAGGATATCTACTTAGAAATATTAGACAAGATTCCTAGATATGATATCTAATCAGAATTTCAGCAGATAAAAATACACAAAAAATTTTATTTCTTCAAGATTATTGTAAATAAATTCGCAGTAGGATATACCAACATGCAAATAAATATGCAAATTAGATTATAAAAAATTAGAACATATAATCACAATTGAGTCAGTACGTGCGTTTTTATCAATATGAGATTCAAATCAAGCATGCGATATCAAATTTAACATGCGTCATCAAAATTAAGCATACAGCATGCATGTTCAGAAATATATGTCAAATTCAAGGTAAATCAGAATTTTAGCAATTATTTAATCAAATATGAGTTCGAAAAAAGCCAAAATTCATACATCAATCGAGGTAATAAAATAATAAAACATGCTGTCCGTTTTATCTAATATAAATACCAAAATTTAAAAGTAAACTTATCTTCAAGATTCTATATCGTAATAGAATCAATTGGACAACCAAATTATAGAGAAATTCTATTTGCCTTAAAGAAATGAGCGCCACAACTCACCAGTGCAACGAGTACAACGCAACTCCTCCCAAGATGAGATGGTCCAGGTGCACTCCTTCTCGTTCACCTCGAACAGTACTCAATCACTGAATAAAAATGAGATAGGTGTATATATCTAAATTTAGAATAGAGAATATTTTTGAGAAGAGAAGGGAAGAATTCTTGAGAGAGAGCAAGAAAGTGGGCAGAAGTCGAACTTAGGCATGTTGAGAGGCGAATCTGTGTATTTGAAGACTGCCAGAGGCAGTCTATTTATATGCGGGATTAGGGTTAGAGTCTGCCAATTAATGGCATCTAACACATCACCCAGCCAATAATATTTTGCCATGTCAACCACACACATCCACTAGTATCACGCCATGTGTCCCACATCCTTCTGCCAAATCTCGCTTAATCTCTATCAATCCAGCCAAATCTTATTGATTTAATTTAGTCTGATCAGATTAGACTAATCTAATGGGTCTTGACCGAGTTAGCCCTTATTCGATTAGATTATCTTATCTGATCCAAGTTAAGTTCAAAATTTAGATCGAATTTGTCCCAAAAAGATAAAAGTGAGACATTCGCCCTAACGCCTGCGACTCAGAGCCGGAGCTGGAGCTGGGCCGGGTGGTGGCGGTAGCACGCATATGGTCCACTCATATGAACCCCTTAAAAAATACTTTATCAAGCATTCTTACTTGAGTTCAATATAAACTAGTCCACACTAGTTTATAAAACCAATGTGGGACAAATGAAGGGTTGGAATAACCTTCAACTCCTCCACTTGATTTTATAATATCTAAGTAAGTCTCCTGGCTGTGTGAAATTCTTGGCCATCTATGCATGTAAAGTGTTTGGTGATATGCCTAAAAAAAATGTACCCTTTTTTCTATTGGCAAGTGTGTATGGATTTGTGATTTACATTATGTTTACAAGGAAAAGAGAAAATAGAAGGAAAATATAAAGGTGTAAATTATTTTATTTGAAGTATCAAAAATATTTTATTTATTATTTTTTATATTAAAATCCAAGATTCAAATATAAGCACAATGAATTAAAAAAAAAAAGTCTCAACCTCTAAGAAGTAATTAGGGGTAAACGCTTTACCTTGTTTGTTGTGTCATGCAGAGGGTTCATCTTTCATGGTTTTCTTGGGCTTGGAGTGTTTTTTGCTATAGTCTAATTTCATATCCTTAATCCACATGGACCTCAGTCCAACATTTATCGAACCTAGCCATCACACCCTCCATAAATAGATCCAACTAGACCTATGGAATTTTACTCATTTCTTCAAATTGCATTTGTATGAAATCTCATGATCCATTTAATAGGTTTGCGCGGTAAAAGAATGTATACCCGCATCTTTTGATAAAGAGATAAATATCCTTTATTTGCTAGAAATTCTATGTTGCAAGTGCAATTTGTTGGCCATTATTTTGTTAGGCTATTCTATTGAAACATGCTCTTATATATAATAGTACAGATGTGATTTATATCTGATTAATGAGAATAAACCAAGTGATCCTTCTAGCAGCAGCGATCATATATTTCTGTGTATATATAACTGTATAGGTATAAATATAATTATAAAAGATACAGGTCTTTAAATTATGATTGCCACTATAGTTTTATAATTTTGCAGAAAATTTATATTTTGATCATGTGTGAAGCCAAACAATTAAATCTATGTTTGTTGTATTCCATATAGCTAGCACTAACAAATAAAGGGCAAAATTCATATACTAATTGAGTCTGAATGATGAATAACCCAAAACCCAGGTAGGCAAATATAGAATGAGAAAATTTTAGTATTTAATGCATAAATATTTTTATAATTCTTTTATGTGACTACACCAAACAACTCAATACAAAAACACATAATATCTAAATTTATAAGCTCACAATTAATATATGAAAATAAATGCATCATGCTAGAAAGAAAGAGAAAAGAGAAAAGATTATACGGTAGTCGGATTCATTTTTAGATTATGGTATTCATCCAAAAGTATACTATATGAATATTTATCCGAAATTTGTACTAACATAGCTCAAGAACCATAGTGCTCACCAAACCTTAAAGTGGAACTATTTGGACAGAATCACCTATAATTCTCTTTTTCTCTCTAAAGTATCAGCCCTACGTAGATGTAAGTGGCAGAGATGTTTGTGCAAAATCCAGCAGGGCAGAAGCTCCAGAATTCATGTTTGAATTTTGATGATAACCACTGAATTACCCATGTGTTACCGACGGACTCTATCTTACAGCAAAATATTCGTCTGTTCGTCATGGCATCTGAGGTTACACCTAATCTTCGATTTGTCAATGTCCATCTCAACACATTTTGGCCCAATAGCTTACTAACATAAACATCCGGATGCCTCACAATACTAGCATACTAGCCTATTCAAAATGCCCACATTCGCCATAAGCTCACTTTTGTCACCACGATGGTGTTTTCTCAATTATCCCCGACTAGCAAGTGTGTACGTTCTCAATCTTAGGTCCCTTTTGTGCATCTCTCAATGGCAAAGGGGCAAGCTCACTTTGTCCAGCATTGAGGGTCTCTCATGCACCCAGAACGCAATCCTCATGTTCGTCACTTGCTCGGAATGCTTAGGCCACGCTATAGTGCCCTTTGTTTGTGCCTTGCTCAAATAGGGCCACATGTAAGTCCCAGGTGTATGTAATGTGCTATTATCTTACATTAGTCCTGCACAGAGCATTGGACATGACTTTCTGCTCACTAGCAACTTGCTCAACTTACCCACCATGCGGCGTCACCCCATAACTACGTATCTTAAGCCAATAAACTCCCATAGTGCATGCTTTGCAAGTTAGCTCGTGAGACATTAGAATGCTCATCTCAATCACTCAATTGACGTAGAGGTGTTGTCCCATAATTTTCAAAGCCTGCAGGGCAATTACGTTTTCACCTCACAACCACTTGGCACCCTTGTGCCCCTCTTAGCTCCACACCTCTGAAAGTAAGTAAGGTACTAGGATCCAATTATTAAAATTGCAAAAACATGAAAATAACCAATTCTTACAAGCATACCTAGGATCAAATCATGCTAGGGATTTATATTTGGTGAGAGCATTCCCTTGAAAACTAAAATCCAAGGAGAAATTTGTGAACTCTTCACAATTCCAAAAACTATCTGCTATTGGCGCAACTAGAAGAGTGCAAAAATTGCCCAACCAAAACTGCTCCAAAAATTCTAAGAAACATACTGAAGCTTCTCAACACCTTAAAGAACTCACTGTAAAAATTTTGGATCAAAAAGCTTTCTGTAACGTCTTAGAGAAAATTGCCAAATCAAACTTTATGTAGGTAGATCTCCAAATCAAGCAAACTCTTTTATTTGCCTCTATTGTTATAATCCACACACCAATTAAATCTTTCAAAATATCTAATTTATAAGATAGAATAAGAGAGGAGATTTTCTATGCTGAAGGTCGATTTTTGGTAGGGAAGAAGAAGAAGAGAGCAAAACTTTCAACACATAAATGCAATGCTTGCAAAAGGTTTTGGAGGGAATTGTGATAGAATCTAATTCTTCACAAATTGTGTGATCTTATTGAATTTCCTCACCTCTATATCTATATATAGAAGGAGGATGATGTGATACCAATTAAGCATCACACCTTCCTCAAGAGAGATGGGCAGCCACTTGCTTGCCAAGGTGGCATGTTTGAATTTCAAATTTCATTTGAATTTCATATGCATTTTAATTTAATTTGGAATCTAATTTCAAATTAATTAAAATACGATCTCAAATGAACTCTTCATTTGATTTTTTCTTCCAAAGTTCATTCTTCCCATTAATTAAATTAAACGCTTTAATTTAATTAATTAACTTTTAACTTAATTCTTAAGTCAAACTAGTTTAACTTGACCAATTAATGGTCATGTTGGCACCAAATAATTAACTTCTTAATTATTAGTCTAATTTAGCTCCTTAAATTATTTGATTAATTTAACACTTAAATTAATCAAGCCAAAAATAACCTTAAAAAATTGATACCATAAAATCGGTCCACTAGGAGTTAGTTTTCTAACACTTAGAAAATGTTTTCCACCAATTAGGAAGCTAATTAGTTTTTGTGTGTGACCCAATAGGTTCTACCATTTATTGGGCATAGGCTCACAACTCTTTGTGACTTTTGAATATCTTATATTTATTTTAGTTTAAAACTCCTTTTAAACTAATCAACTCAATTCAATTAATTTCATTAATTGAAGAGTACCTAATCTCCATGGTTGATGTCCAATTTCAAGCTCATGGAGCCTAACTAATTGGCTAAAATGAATATTCTAAAGAACCATCATAGCTCAATGCGTACCATGGAAATATGGTCCTTCCGTCTCCTATATCCCGAAAGAGGCCTAGGACAAAATATTTGTCAGCTCTTTAATAGCCTCAATACTATATCTATACTCTCAATGTTTGATCCCTTTGTGTGACCACTTCTTTGGAAAACTCCTTTTCCAGATTATCACACCACCTTGCACAAGGATTTCTAAGAATCGATCATTATAGAATACATAGAAGATGCACTCACCCTTCACAATAGTGAGAAGTCAATTCCATCTTGGATCTCACAAACCTCCATAACAAGTAGCTCATACCAAATCTCAACCCGAAAGACCCGCTAAGTGGTCAAGGAAGAATCAAAGCACGAGGACCAGACACAAGGTTACCATAGATTCTCAGGTCAAAAGACTAATAATATGCACTAGCATAAGCAAAAATATTAGCTACTACCACTTGCCACTACGTCTATTTAGTGGATTCTTTTGTGGGTCTTTAGTGCCTTGTTCTTTAACAAGCACCCACTAACATGCACACGTATCCATATAGTTGCTCATGGAATGGAGTAGTATCCAACGCTTGGATTTATACTTCATTAGTGTAAGTCTATTTGGATCTTAGATGCCTCATCTCATAAGATTCTATGACTTGAAAGATTTGAGATCACGACAATATAAGACTTATTCCATGGTTACCGAACCATGTCACACAGTCTTAGGTGATCTAAATATTTCATCCAAATGAGAGTAAAGTGAAATAAAGCATAAGATGAAGATAGCCATATAAAGAATGTCATTCAGTCAAGATTGTTTTTACAAGAAAATAGCTTTTATAAGGCCAATTTATTGGCTTACAGGGCACTATTCCAATAGCCTCCCATGTGGTTCCCAACCTATCTGGGGACTCTAAATACTCTTGTAAGATGTTTAGAGTCGGCCTTTGAAGGCTCTCCATCGCCTTCAAGGAGTTACTTGCTTGGTGCCATTACAACCTGAGGAAGACCTCCCAATGCCCACCATCGCATGCCTCTTAGCTACCGTCCCTTAGACATGCATGTTCCCCTTATCATAAGCTTGGAGAAGAAAAACCTTTTTTCCCCACAGTAGACATTGAAATGTCAATGAGGTATACATTTTGTAACTCCCTCTCCCGAACTCCCAATCACTCGCTGCTTGAACTGATAGAGAGCTCTCGGCTTCTACATTAATCTGTAAAATTCCAGCCCTATAAATTCTCCATGGAATAGGAATTTCCCTTGCAATAAATTGGAATTATAACAATGCTACTATATTGCCACACTATAAAAATCTGTTTCCTATCCAAACAGAACCAACTACTAGTGAAACTTGGTAGAAACACTCCCAACACCTCAAAAAACACCCAGCTGAAATAGTTTTACAAAATTTGAACTCCAAGGTACTCTATTTAACCCATCTTTTTGCTATTTGCATGCAAGAAACTACTATCAATTGCCCTTAATGTTTGATGCCCAAACAAACATAGAATGACTTCAAACTTGGTGGGAAACATCCTCATAACTCATATAATATGCCATTAAAGCAATTTTGCAATTCATACCTCATAAGAGTCTCTACTCATGAGTTGTCTCTACCCTAACATACTAGCTAACAACACCTTGTCTCTTCTAATGCCTCCTCAAGTCACAATTGCCACTCTTCTCTAAGAGGCGACTTGTGACATCTTCCCCTACTCAATTCGTTAAGTCCTCATCAACACATATACAAAGACTCAAATTGTATGTAGTGCCTAAACTAAACTACCAATTTCACACTAGATGAATAGCAGCTCCACTGAGCTCTCAAAATTGCACCTTCGCACAAATTAATTTGTTTCTTTTAGCAGTACCCTCTAACACAACTCAAAAAAAAAAAGCCTACATGGCTGGGGGTGGGCATTCGAATCAAGTAGATTAGGTTTGGATAGTTTAGGTCAAGTACCCAATTTTTTGATAGCAATTTTAGCTACTCAACACCAACCTAAAATTGTTGGGTATCCGAATATATTGAATACCCGACTAATTCAGGTTCGAGTAACCCACATGAATTTTTAAAAAAAAAAATTAATATAGATATTATTTAAAAATTTTAAAATAAAAAAAGAGAAAAAAAATGAAACTTCAACCTCTGCTAGTCTAGCAGAGGCCAAAGGCCAAAGTTTGGACTTTGGCCTATTTCATTTATATATATATATATATATATATATATGTATATATATTATAATCTATAACATATATTTATATATAAGGTATATATATGTAATAAGTATCTTATATATTTAATATATATAGATAGATACTTATATTTAATGTCATATATATCTATATATATTAAATATATAATATATATGTAAAGATACTTATTATATATAATATAATATATATATTTATTTATATACAAATTAAAGTCAGGCACCTGAACTACCTAATCGGTAGGACTTGCTACCCGATGTCCAACCTAAAATTTTATTTAGGTATCAGGTACCCAATTCGCAATTTTTTTAAATAAAAAATCTAACTTGAACGGATAATATCTGGTCGATACCCGAATTGCCCAATCCGAATGCCCACCCTATTAACATGGCAACTCGATGATCATCAAAGAAAAGAAAAAAAAAATGCCCTCAACATGATCAACTCTACTTAAATCAAATCATGAAATAGGAAGTTCACGTGCGATCTCCACACTCTCCCCTACTGAAGGTGTTGTCGTCCTCGACATACATGCAATCTCTTTCAAGTGACTACTCTTGGCCAACTTGAACTCAAAACTCAAGGCCTCTGCCCAAACTCATGGAGCCCAATGCTTCGCTCTTAATAGAGCTTGCTGCTCAGGTTAATTCTACTCATGGGGCCTGACGCCCCTCTTAATCCTTTTACTTAGTTGCCCCCCTCAAAAATCTCAAAATTGTAGAGCCCATATATTGGTATCGAAATCCCTTCAAAGAACATACTCAATTCAGCTCAAAATAGCTTGGTAGGCTCCCTCATTCAAGTTTGAAATAAGTTTCATCTCATGATATGTGTCCAACACCGAATCTCTTTGTCATGAACGAAATTGAAACTTGTTTCAATTCCTAACTTAATAACATGTGTCCCGATCTAGAGCACACAACTCTGCTTAAGAAACTCATTCTCCAACTTAGAAACTCAAATTCTCATAAAGTTGCTACACTATGTCCAAGACTTTTAGTAGTTTCTCAACTCAAAATCTCCATTTCTATGATGTCCAAGAAAAAATTTTGAATCTCAAAACTTGATTTTTGTGCACCTCATGTGTTGTGGCACTTCTACCCTATCTCAATAATATGCTTGTCTTTCACCCATGGAAAGTTCCTCCTCAACTCAAGGTGGCATTCCACCCACCAAAATGGCCTTGTCACCATAATCACCTCCTGACTTGCAACTCTCCACAATATGGTTGCTTATCTTTGCAATCGTGGCATACTTAGTACACCCGACTCTCCAACATGTCCCCCCTTGGAAGTTAAGATGAATATTGAATACTTATTGTGTTTTAGACAATTTTCCACAAAATGATTAGCAGCTCGCCTACCCAAAAATGATTTATTTGGTCCATTGATTTGTTGCATTAAGCAATTTTCAATAGCCATGTGCACAACACAAACAAACTACCAACCAAAGTTATCAATGTTGCAAACAAAGCTCAATTGTAGTCATTGAAAAGCACAAAATAATCAGGCCATTACACTTCACATAATCATAGCGGCTACACTGCAAAACAGTTACCAAACTTCACTCAATCTGCAAATATCAATAGCTTGACACTTCAACAGTACTCTCGGGGCATAACTACACAATTAGTAGAATTTGACCAACCGATGTTTACATTGGAACTCCAGTTAATAAGTTTCGCCCAAGCTATAGCTGTCAATAACAATGTGCTCAGAGCCAAACTATTACAATAAAAGCTAAGTCTCTGCAAGCAATCCTACTGCTCAAGAACAGGATGTCAACTGATGGCAAACTCAATAACTGATATCCCTAAAATCATATCCAATCCATAATAGCTCATTGAAGCATTTTAAAGCCAATGACAACAAGCCGACATAATTTGTATTGCAAATTGGCATGATTATGTCAAAAATTTCTAGGTCTCAACCTACTAGCTCGTGTAAAGTTCGTATACCATCCTTTATTCAAAAAGTATCGGGGTTTTGAAAGGTGGATTATCTAATCGACTCAATTCACTTCCTACTTGAATTCTGACACACAATAAAAACTCAGGCTCTTATACCACTTTTTCATTGATGTACTCTATCTTGCAGCGGAACATTCATTTATCCATGATGGCATCTCAAGCTCCAACCAACCTTCGATCCGTCAAGGTTCATCTTGAGTCTTTCTAATAACTCATTAATCATTTCAACCCAATAACTTACTAGCATAAACATCAAAATACCTCACAGTACTAGCATACTCATATATTTAGAATGCCCATATTCGTTGGAGGTTCACTTCCACACACCGAGCATGTTTCCTCAATAGTTCCCAACTAGCCAGCATGCACTTTATCAATCTTAAGTCCCTTTCACGCATCTCTCGATGGCAAAGGAGCAATCTCACTCTGTCTCAGCATTGACGTCACTCAAGCACCTATAATGCAATCCTCATGTTTGTCACTCGCTCGAAGTGCTTAGGCCGTGCCATAGCACCCTACATTTGTGCCTCATTTGAGTAGGGCCATATGTAAGTTCAAGACTTATGTAATGTGCTATCATCTTATATTAGTCCCACACGGAACGCTAGATATCATTTCCCGCTTACTAGCAACTTGTTTCAACTTACCCACTACGTGGCGTTGCCCTACAATCGCATGTCTTAAACCAACGGACCTCCTCAACAAGGCTAGAACCTATAGCACATGCTTCGTGAGTTAGTTCACGAGATGTTAAGGTGCTCGTCTTGATCACTCAATTAGCCTGGAGGTGTTTCCTCATAATTTTTGAATCCCATAGGACAATAACATTTTCACCTTGCAATCTATTAGCACACTTCTAGACCCGATGTGCGCCCTCTTAGCTACATGTTGCCCTTTCAATTCCCAACTCATTCAAGGACTCTAAACACTCCTGTGAGATGTCTAGAGCCCGCCCTTGAAGGCCCCCTATCGCCTTCAAGGAGTTTCTTGCTTGGTTCTGTTACACCACGGCGAGGACCATTGCATGCCCACTATCCCTTAGATATGCATGTCCCCCTTACGATAGGCCTAGAGAAAAAATCTTTTTACCCACAGTAGACATTGAAATACCAAAGAGGTAATGTTTTGTAACTCCTTCTCCTGAACTCCCAATCACTCGCCACTTGAACCGATGGATAGCTCTCAACGTCTACATTAAATCCACAAAGTTCTAGCCCTATCCAATTCTTCATGAAACATGAATTGCCCTTGCAATAAACTAGAATTACAACAATACTACTGCACTGCCACACTTTAAAGATCTTTGACGTTTCCTATCCAAACAGAACTGTCTACTGGTGAAACTTGGTGGAAACATTCCCAACACCTCAAGGAACACACTACTGAAACAGTTTCACAAAAATCGAACTCCAAGTCACTCTGCTCAACTCATCTTTCTGCTACTCGCACGTAGAGAACTGCTCTCGATGGCCCTCAATGTTCGATGCCCAAATGGACACGAAATGATTTCAAACGTGGTGGGAAGCATCCTCATAACTTATATAATATTCCATTAAAATAATTTTGGGATTTGCACCTCGTTTGAGTCTCTACTTGTGGGTCATCTCTACCCTAACGTGCTAGCTAACAATACCTTGTCGCTCCTAACACCTCTTCAAGTTATAGTCACCACTCTTCTCCAAGACATGACCTATGAAATCATGGCCTTCAACAATATATTAAAAAAAACCTTTGCCACAAGAAACCACACAATAATGCAAAGAAAAGATGAAAGGTGCATAATTGTAGCACCCCAAAATTTTTGGATATTTAATTAAATTAGTATTTATAATTGGAACATAAAGGTTGATGACATAAAATGACATACAAAAGAAATAGGGCCTCTATCAAATCCTAACTAAAATATTTAGGGCTTGAAGATAATTATTAAAAGCTGGAAGACTAAGAAGCAAATAGATCAAGGACATAATTGTAAGTGTTGAGGGTCAAAGGCTAAAAACTCAAACTTTAGGGACTAAAAATTATAAATCTAGGGAGAATTGGGGTTAAATGAAATCCTGGGGACTCAAATGAAGGTGACTTAAATCTGATGGGGTCAAAATGAAAAGCTTGCAAAATATCTTTTATATATATGAAAGAGGATATAATTTTGTCAAATTCTAAAATAGTGACCCAGGCCTTCCCAAGCTTCGAATTTCTCATACCTTAACTCAAAACCCAAAATTAAATTGACAACCAAATTCTCCTCATCATGGAGAGTATATCTATACCAAATACCATTGGAAACAACAGGGAGAAATAGGGGAAACACGGCTGTCGATATTGGATGTTGGCGGTGGTGATGGGTGTATTAGTTTTAAAGGAAGAAACCTCAAATTGAGGGTAGAATTGTAACAAGTTGAGTGTGGGAAGCGTATAGATAGGTTCAATTTGAAGTTTGGTGGCCAAAGGATGGAGAATTGATGAGACTAAAGGGACGGCGGCACAAGGCAGCATAGTAGCCATTTTTTGCCTAATTGACCAATGAGGTGCCGTCAAACCATGAATTGGTTGAGGGGTTTGGTCCAATATGTGGAGGCACACTTGGGGGTGGTGAGGACTCTATCTCTTATGGCAGTGACATGGCGACGCACAGTAGCCAACAGTGGTGACTCGATGGTGTTCTGACAAAGGGTCCAATTTGTAATATCTCTTAATTAAATTTTAGTCTGGCTAAATTATTGGATTTGAGTACAACTTTAGCTTATGATTGATTGCAGCACAGAATTAAGGTTGTTGGGTTACATAATTTAGGAAAAACCTTCTAGTTGAAAAGTAACAAAAAATCAGGACATATTGGGTTAGGTAAAGTATCTCCAATTCGTGATTTGGAACCTAATAATACAATATCAAGTAAACAAGTACGATTGAGCATAATTTATAATATTAAGTTATATACATATTTCGGTGGAATCAATTGAAGAATTCAGGACTTAATGTAAAAAGGTAAACTAATTGTGGACCTCGATCTTGGTAACCCCATATAATAATAAAGAAATTATGAGTAAAGATTGATAAGAACAATTACCTACAAGTTAGGTTAACTTACAACTTAAAGTAACTCAAGACTTTAGATTCTAATAATAAGGTGTATCATAGAGTACCATTTATGAAGCACCCTAATTAAAAATGAGTAGCCTTAAATGCGTATACATTCTTATAGAATCAAGAATTGGATCTAGTTGAACGCCTTAATAATTGGACTAAGAGTATGATAATATTCAACCTCTTTATAACTGAATTTATGTATTCTTCTAAAATTCCAAGAAGATAGAATAAAGTGAATTCATGAGCTTCTAGGTATAAATATGCTCAAGTTAAGGGATTAAGTGAAATTAATGTTATTTCAATTTACAAATTAGTTGTGTGTAACTATATGGCTTAGGAAATTAAGTTAATATTGTTCCAGTTTCTCTTATATTATATTTTGAGATAACTAGGTAATGAGAAGATGAGTTATCCAACTCATTGAGAAAAGCTCCGCTACTTGATACTATTAGGTGAGTTTATATTAGATTTTTTTACTGGGGAAAGAGCATATATACTTGTTATTATATCCTTGTTGCTAAATCCTTTTTGTGCTAAGATTCAATGATTACTGGTAGTTTGTTTTATGCTGTTCTTTGGCACTCATATCATTTTTAATGGTCTGTCACCATTTTTCTTGCTTGTAGCTCCTAAACCATTGTTATTTATATTATTAACTTATATATGTACATCTATACACATATTAGTGAGTAGATCACTATTGTTTGATCTCTTCTTATTGGAATTTGTTGTTTAACCTTGCTATATTAATCTTTGATTCTAGTGTTAATCGTGATAGTCTAACATATTATTCTTCTCCTTGGACAGTTCTGATCTATTGTAATTTGTACTCCTTACCCCTTTTGAGAAATTGAATTCCTTACTCAAATGACTCAATTGATTCATGTTTACATAAGTTTTTGAAAAGTAAATTGCTTGTGAAATTCACCATATGTCGCCCTTACACTGATTACAATTTCTGTTTGATTATAATTTATGCTATCTTACTTGAAATTGGCAATTATGTGTGAAAACTTAAAAAGGAATTTGAATTTTTTTTTTTTTATCATTGCTATGTTTATCTTGAAATGAGCCCAATGTTGATAACTCATTACTTTTTGATCATTGCGAATTTATTTGTTAATTGAAATGTTGTTAAATATGTTACACTACTCAATACTTGATACCCTTGGAGATGGAACCTGGGATCAGCTTTGAAAGACAATCAGGTGGAACATACCAATGGTTGCTGGTCTTTCTGCTGGTTATAGCCAATTGAAGATAGCTATCTATGAGCGATATAAGACATGCAACTAGCTATGCCTAACACTAGTTACTAGTCCTAGCCGATCACTCAAAACTTGGAGGGATAAGAATTTTCGTGTTTTCACAAGTGTTTATTAATTCATTACCACTCAACTTTCCCAAACAATTGTATTCTTTTACACGCATTACACTAAGTATATCTACGACAATTTTGAAGGTTTCTCTATTGATTCTATGTCTATTTGTTATCACCCTATATATACATGTTGCTCCTTTATTAAAAACTTATTAAGTCATTCGAACTTGTAGTTCTTGTATTGTTTTCTTTCAATTTTTATCCCAAATAGGAACAATTGATGAAAATAGACTAAACCATGCAACTCATGAGGTACTAAACATAATGAATACGTAAATATACATATTATATTGTTGAAGTACTAACACAGATATGACAAATGGGTGGAAGTGCTAAGTGTGATATATGATAGTTTGACGACAAGCTTAGCTATTGACGATTATTACTTGCGCAAATTAAATGTTTTGGGTTCAAAAAGGTTTATTTTCTTTTATTCAGAAAGCTTGTGATATAAAATAAATAGTACCTTGACCGAACAGGCAATTTCCAGTCAAGGCGTTACACATATAATTCAATTTCCTCATCAAACTGTCATAATATATCCGAGTCTTGCTTGATAGGCCAAGATAGATTATATATGATGAGCCCCACCATAAGAACGACGCTGCCCAAGACGAAAAAGGGGCTCAAGCTTACACCTTCCGGGAGGTATGGTAATGGAAGGGAAAGAATGTAGATTGATATTGGTACTACAAGACAAAATAGAAATATTAGAATGGCTCCGTGCTAACAGAAAGTATACTAATAAACGAGCAATGAGAGTACCTGATGACATGACAGCGAGGGAAGAAACAACAGCAGATGAATATTTTAATAGATTGAGCACTGATATGTTGAAAGCTATATTGGTTGTTATGTAAAGGAAAGGTAGCATTGGGGCTCCTTCGCAGCCTGACAAATTTAGAAGAGCAACGAGATCAACAAATAAGATTATATAATGTAGTGCTTCCATTGCTTACAGATGTACATGACAATAATGATATAAAATTTCCATTCTCCATGACATTAGTTGTACTTGCTAGTTACGAAACTTGTGTCTCAGGCAATTGAGTGGGAAAAGCAATATTTTATTTAAGAAAAAATACATTCCTACCTAAGAAGCCACATGAGGGATCTTATTTAGTTATAAAGATGCTTTACATATATATAAAAGTCTAATTTGCCACCCCCCATGAGCATTCACAATTTTGGAAACAACCTAAAAAAGTATAACTAGCATGGTGACTTTCTAGGCAGTGGGGTAATGAGGAAAGAGCTACACCTAGTCTCCCTATAAACTCGTTATGCTAAGAATAGTGGCAATGCAAGAGCCACAAGAGAATTCAAAATGCTGACATAGAAGGCATGGCATTACCTGTTGTATTTGCCCCAATATTAAAGAAGCAAGCAGCGCCACTTCTCAAGTACGAGGGGAGTTCAGATAATGGTATACCCTTCAAGTTTGACAAAAGAGGCAGAAAGAGGAGCACAAAAAGTGCCTACAAGCAAAGGAAATATGAGATATGTGCATTTTAGAAGTTTGATTAATTGAGAGTATAGGTTAATGACTTTATAATCTGTTTCATTCTTATATACAGAGGGGAACCCAGCTTGCAAGGTTCTCACAATAACAGGTCCATGGCCTAACTCTGCAACAGAGTCTATGCCTTAAAACCCTTGTACCATTGGGTCATGGTAGAGCAGCCATTAATGTCACAGCAAGTTGCAATCATCATTGGACGGCTAACAGCAAAATAACAAAAATGGAAACAGAAAATCGCAAGAACTATGCAGATGATTTAACCAAATTCATATAAAATGTAGCTTACTGCACAATAAGCTGAGAAAGGTCCTATTTTGGTTAGACAAGTGTTTCTGCATGTCCAGCTATTTGTCATCTTCTCATTGCCATCTAAAACTTCAGAAAATCTTTTTGCTGGTTAATGGCTGTATGATTAAAAGGATTAAAGCATTTGTACTGCAGCTTGAGTCAATGATTAATATGCAAGAAAGTTCATTAAACTTCCTTGTTTATTATTCCTTTTTTGGTCTAAGCGCTTTCCCCATTTGGTCATATTGCCACTGCAGTCCATCAACACCATTTTCGATGATGCTTTTTTCTTATTCTCGTTGGTAAGCTTACTGATCTGAACCCATGAATCACTCTAAGAGGTCAAATGAATAAGGATTTTTCAAAGACCACAGTGGGTGTGGAAACCCGCATTTGGGAACTTCTCATTTGATAAGTTTTCCTGTTTCCCTCATTAGTCTGTTTATTCCTTCAATTCAGAGGCATATTAAACATCAATATCAACATCTCGATAAAAACTAAAGTTGAAATTACCAACACAATGGATTTCATTGTCTTATTTTCAAATTTTCATACATGATCACATCAATTGTGGGACAGGTCGGGGGACCTGACAAATCTTAGCTGATAACTGGAAACTAAAAGGTGCCACTTTTAACCTTCTTAGAATACATTGCTCAGAGAAAGTCATAAAGAAGATGGTCCAAAATTGATTAGTTCAATCACTGCAAATATGATTTCACAGATGCAGGAGGAAGTCTCTCTCTCTCTTCAAATCTTTCTTTCTCAATTTTCTCTGGGAATTTTATCATTTTATTCAATGATGATGCACATGAGTTTTTATGGTGCTTGAGGCACTTGCACCACTAGGATTTGACAGAAGGTTACAAATAACTCAATTTTGAAAACACCAAGGGGATTAACTAAGTGCCTACTTTGTAAAACTACAATAATGCCACATTAAATTTACAAAAAGCCTAAGATGGTAATGCACCACTTACCCAATTCAGTGAGCTTGCATATAACAAATGGCCAGGGACCAGGTCAAAAACATAATATATATCTCATATACATACAAACATATACATATACATAATATATGTGTATAAATCTGCATATTCACATGTATATGGGTGTGCAATCGCAAATATATAAAGATTTATGCATGATTACACAAACAGATACATAATTTATGAATATAATACATAATATATATGTGTATATGTATGCATATACACAAGTATATGTGCGTGTATATAATCCAAGGATCACAAATATATAAAGATTTGAGCATGATTATTCAAATGAAACCCTTGTGAGCCAAAATGGTCATTACCTGAAATCCAGATCCAAAGGAATTGACAACAAAGATGTCCAGCAGCTTTCCCTGTATCAATTATCAAAAAATTTAGTGGAATTACTTCTATTATACTTGAAAAGATTGAGATAGGACATAATCAGAAAGTTTGAACAAAGAGAGAGACAAAAGAGATGGTCAATTTTGGCACCTTGAGGCGGGTTGCAGCATCAACGAAAACAGATTCCTGCACATGTCCAACAGATTTAAGAAAACTGAATTGCCTTTAGGTAACGTGTTAGCTGTCTGATGATGATTTATGCATTACCTTGATAACAGAAGCAACTGCTTGAAATCCATTTGAAGCTATCATCATTGTTGGCCACAAGATTCCAATTCCAGAGAGCATTTGATCTTGTTCTGATCCACTGCAGTCCAGAAACAAAAGTATTACCAGAACATGGCTACATGAGATATGCAGGGTCAAATACTACAGTAGTGAGATTATTATTCTAGACATTTTCTCCAGTGCCAAGGCAGTTACCTCCACCTGCCAAAGCTTGATCCTAGTTGTGCAAGGAACAAAAACCTACTTTTGCATATGGAAAACAATGATTTAAAATATAATGACTTTATATGGAAATTGGATTGTGCTTTTATTATTTTCAATACTTATTCTGGAGATTGCACAAATTAGTTTAGTTGGATCAATGAGTCTAGGTGCAGGCATTGAAGGTAGGGTGAAAAAAAGCTACTCAAGCTCAACCGTTAAAGGCTTGTTTGAGATTGGTCCATCAAGTATAAAATACCAAACTTGAACAACTTTTTCATTTTTGATAAAATTTCAAGCTAAACTCAAGTTTGAATTGATTTGTTAAAAAATATAAAGCTTTCTAAAAATACCAAGCTCATTAAACTCGGTTTTCTGATACTCCAACCAAGCTCGAACACAATTTCAAGCTCAAGAAATTCATATGGAGCTTGAAAAATACAATTTTCAACTCGACTTGACTCGGTATCTTTACTTCCCCATTCAAAAGGCATGCATATGTCGCTACCCATGACAAGTATTATAATACAGTTAATTTCAATAGTTGCTTAGACGTAGAGGAGAAGTAAGACCTTGTAACTGCCAATACGACACCAGCAGCAACAAGAAAGCATCCAGCAAGTCGGTTCAATGAGTAACTCCTCCCCAAGAGGAGCATAGAAAAAGCCAGCTGCCATACCAAAAATGTCTGCAATAATAGGAACCCACCCTCAAAACATCAAATTTGAGGAAACAATGAATCGCTTTTCTTGTCAGGTTATACTGGAAATGGCTAGGTTGTATTCATATAATATTAATACTACATGCCTTAAGAAACACACCAGAAAAGAATTACAGTATTTATAAATCTGGCTTAGCAGAAAGTAAAGAATTTGGACATTTAAAATAGTTGCATGGTCTGTAAAAATTGAAAAAAAACAAGGGTCAGATGGAAAATCAATGGTTTTCTTCTGCTGTCAAATCAACATTTGGAAAAGAAAGAAGATTTGTTATATAGCAAGTTTGGAAAACTCAAAAAGACTAGAAACTTGAGATAAAGCCCATCAACTCTGAAGGGTTTCATAAAGTGCGCAGCAGGGGGTAATGAAAATATGTCTATGAAACCCCATAATTCGGTTCAAATAACCTGGAAGCTTCTCAGGATAACCTAAACACAGGCTTTCCTATTTTGAGCAAGGTTAAAAGAGTAGGCATTTCTTAATCCAATAATTAAGTTAATGCATCGCGGGAAGATTCTTATAAGCAAAAATAAAAAAGACCCAAAAAAACAAAGGATCAATGCTTGCATGCCCTAGAACTAGTTCAGATTGGACATAATGTTATATACCTCATAATGAAGTTGCACATGGAAAAGAATCCTTTCATATACTCTCCAAGTTGATACATTATCTTGAGACTACATTTATCTTTGCCAACGCTAATATTAACACTTCGAAGTTAATTATCCCCAAATTAGATTACATAATATCCTTTAAATACCTATCCCTAGCAACTCTAAATTTAAATCTTTTGTGCATGAGGGATAGATGACTCTTAGAAATAGTAGAAAGACTTTTCTTGAAAATATCAAATTTTTGCCATATCTACACAGGAATAGATGAAACACAATGGAATAGCTTCCACCACCAAAGTCTACAGAAGCATGTACAATTGTAGCCATAATTTTAGTAATCATCGGAACTTTCTGGCAAACGAATTTTAATATATTCCTACAACTGCTACACTGTTGACAGGTTGTGGTAATTTTTGCTGTAAAGTTCGCCAAGAGGACTAGCTGTTTAACTAATTTGTTTCCACATTCTCCAGCTAGCCACATTCTCAACATCTGGTTGATGCAATCCTTGACTAGATCTTTTTAATTGTATTACTTAGACATCTATCTCGTCTTTCTCTAAAAAGTGATTCGATCGATGAGATTGATATATTCAAATCTTTCATTGAAAGAAAGAATCCAGAGATGGGCTTACTATATTATACAATGGATTCATTACATCCCGCCACTCCTCACTAAGTGAATAAGTGAATAAAAACATATCTTAGAGTTTCATGATAGAAGTATTTTAGGGAAAATCAAACAGGAGAATTTCCAAGCAAACTTGCTCTGTGTATTCTTGTGCTTAAATTTTATGTATCACAATACTCAGATACTTATGTTCAATTCAAAAATAATTATTGTGGATAATTGAAAGCTGAAAATAAGAATTAAATATGAATGAATGACAGAAAAAGAAAATTAAGTTGTTAATGAAATCAGAGGATGTCTTTTTCAGTCTTTGTCCCAAGAAAGATGCAGGCGAAATGGGAGTTTTACTACTTTGGACCAAATAAAAATGCATTACCTGATTCAATATGGGTATAGCTGGTCCAGGAAGCATGGCTGTAAAAGATACACAGCGTTCAGTAGAAAGGCAAGTAAAGAAATTGAAACAACTAATTTGTATTTAGGTCCAAAATTTGAAGTTGTTTTTTACACTTTCTTTCAGTTCTAAATTTAGCAGCACACTAGCTGAGCCAATATTATGATTTAAGCACTACATCACAATTCTAATTGTAAACAAGAAAAGAATAAATAATGGTAGAACAATTAAACTGATGAGACATATTAAGCACCAATCTGTTATACACTGATGAGGTAAGTTCTGCACAGGGTATTTGCTAGTATTGACTGGTAAAAGCATAGTTTCTCATACCTCCAGAATACATCCCAGAAACAACTCCAAGAGCTTCTAGCAACCCAATAATTATAAAAGCCGATTTTGGAAAGTTCAGCATCTCATCAGTAGCAATGCCAGCTCTGTATCTCATGTAAAGGACAGAGAAATATACAGCCACATACCTGTGGGTCATAAACAACCATCAATGTTAACATACTTTCAAAAAACAATTAACAGTAAAACAATTAACAGTAAGCCCCTGCATGAAAAAACTTAAGTTACAGAAAACACCATCATAGTTTGCAATGCACATATGACGTGGCAGTTATCTTCCAGTGGCAAAGCAGAAAATCATCCCATGGTATTCTTTGGTCTTTAATTGATTAGTGAATCCATTGAAAGTTTAAGTGCCGTTGAAACAGGTGAGATCATGGTTATTAATTCTCAACTAACTTCTCTCAGATAACTGATTTCTACAATTTCAACCATCTCATAGCAATTATTTAGATGATCTAACTATGATACTGAAAAATAAATCCAGCTACTTCAGATACTGCAGGAAATCAGGGGTGTTGGCAAGAGCTAAAGCTTCCAGCTTTCATACTTCTTGCTTAAAGCAGGTAGAGACCGTTTTCTCCACCAGCTTCAGTTTTGTGGCTGCTTCAGAAAAACTAAAATAGGATGATAGGTGGAAACATTCTTGGTGGTGCTTTTCTAGCTTTTAGTGTTTTCTATAAATGTTTATAAGTTAAAATTAAAAATGTTATCCTTGCGAATTCCTTTTAAAACTCAAACTAGAAAGTAATTTAATAGTTCTCACATAAGCTCAAATACAAAGCATTTTTTTTATCCATCATTCTCATTCCACTTTTTTTTTGTAATTTTTTAATCAATTTCCAAATATTTCTCAGTTTTGCTAATTAGCCACTTTTCCATCGATCACTAAAATTAATTGCTTCAAAAAGCACAAGCCCGTCCAAATTCCCTCGTTGATTGATGAAAGCTGGTTTTAGAGTAATCTATTAACCTAGCAAACCAAATTAGCAGACTTCTCTACCTCTCTTAATTCTTGGTATGGCCAAACTTTGCTCAATAAGATATACATCAAAGAATACCAAGTGAGTAGAGGTCAACTTGAATAAAGCTCATTTGAGATTGGTTCGACTAGTTTACACTTCATGTACAAGGACCAAGTATAGTTAATCATCCCATTTCTCTAGAATGAGCAAAACTGATAAGAAACTAATCATGCCAAAAGAATTTGCATCTTCAAAGGAACACATACCCGAAAGTGGTGAGCTGAGCGAGAAAGAAGGGAAATTCCTTCATGGGAACAAGGGCGAGCTTGTAAAGCACGCGATTCGCAATGGCTAGCGCTACGGTAACTGCGGAGCACGCCACGACGGCGAACTTATTACTATTGTCATTGGAATTGGAGGGCGGCGGCGGAGGAGGTGGAGAAGCGTTGGCATTGGTGGCGAGCGGAGGCAAATGCTGGAGTTTAAGTCTACAAGTAGTGTTGACATGGCGAACCTTCAAGTGCTTGAAAATGGAGAGCTTTCGAGGAGGGGTAATTTTGGGATGAAAATTGCATTGAACGTGGAAACTTAGAGTAGTTGTAGGGGGTTTGGTGAGGGAGTTGAAGAATTGGTGTGAAGGAGCAGCTGATCGGAGACGCTCCATGGAAGCAGCTCAATAAAGAGAAGAAGAAATATTGGGGAAATGGCGGCATCAACCAGCCACTGCGATTCCAACCAGTCAACCACCGCTGATATTAAACGCCCCTTTGCGTGTATTTTTAGTGCGTCTCGACCCTCAATGTCATGTGTTTCATTTGTTCAATGATAATAAAATTATAATAATAATAATATATATATATATATATATATATTATATTAATTTTTAAAAATAAGCATTGAGAGTGAACAATGTTATATTAATATATTTAATTGAAATTGTGATTTTAGAAAAATAATCATCATTTTAGAAACTACTTTAGTTTAAGATGTTCCAAATTATAAATTCTAGAAGAAGAGAGTTTAATAAAAACTATTATATTTACAAAATTAATTTTTAAAATATGACTCATAATTAATGATGGAATATAATCATCCATCCATAATAGCAAGGTTTAATCAATATTAAATGGGTTGAGGATTTTAAAATAATTTATAAATTGTTCTTATCTATTTTTCATCCAGAGCTAATTGAATTTTTTTATAAATTTGAATACCAACAAACAGCGGAGGGAGGGAGGGAGGGAGGAGTGTAATTTTTAAGAAAGTTTAAGAAGATAACAATTAATAACTATTTTGACCAAACTGGCGAACCGCACCAACCAATGCAGAAACACATCCGAATTGGCTTCTTTCCACTCTGCCACGTGCAGAATGTGAAACTTTTGTCCACAAAAATATCAAGCACAGCATTTGTTGGGGGTGGGGAAAAAATAAAAACAAAAATCGAATCCAATCATCAAATCAAACCGAATAAAAAAATTCGAATCATCTAAACTGCTTTCTCAGTAATACGGTTCTTTTTCAAAAAATGGTTCAATTGCTTACTTACTCTGTACAATTCAATTAACAAAAGTTAACAAATCAAACTAATCTAATTTAAAAGATAAAAAGTAATAATTTAAAAAATTTAATTGATTGTCCAATTTTAAGTTTAAGGGATTTATATCTTTTATGGAAAAAAAAAAGCAGAAGTTATACTTTGATATTAATTATTAGCAAAATTTGGATGAATGTTAGGTTGGGCGGAAGTTTTTTAACCCTGGACTTAGCTTGAGTTGTGTCTTCATCTTAATTGCTTGGCGCATTCTTCATTTTAAAGTTACATTATTTATAATGAATGATTCAATAAATATGATATGAGATGAAGATATTGCTTGCTTGACGTATTTTTAATTTTAAAGTTAATTCTGATGTGAGATGAAAACATTATATATTATATTGTTAATTTTGAAATTATATTTGTTTTTATATCGTCGATTTTATGATGAGAAATTGTCAAATTAATGGGTATTCATACACTAAAATTGAACTTTTTTAAATGATTTGATTCAATAAAAATTGAATCGAACCGAATCGAGTTAAAATTAATATTTTTATTGATTAAATTTAAAAATATTAACCGATTAACTAAATTATAATAATTGGTTTCACATTATATGGTTCTGTTTTTTCTTAAATGGTTATGGTTCGTTGTTATGCCCCAATTACACTAAAATCAAACTTTCAATTCAATTCGACATGATTTTTCGAACCAAACCCAACGCACCCTCTTCAAGCATTTGCAAGTTGCCATCAATATAGTACATTTCTTTCCTCTATCCCTCCCTCTCTCTGAGAATTTTTTTAGTGTGAATATATTATTATGTTATATTTGTTTCAATTTATTTATATTATATTATATTTTATTTTTGTCTTTTCTATTATTTGAATCTTTAAAATTTATCTATCTATCCGGAACAATACTATTTATTTCTTGATCATCATGCTCAAGAACATGTTTGCTCCATCGGCTAAACGGCGCCCCCCATGCTGTGTGATTTCCTTTGTTGACTTTCTAGGGGCACGGCACTTGTATTTTGAACCATCATGAGAATGGCAAGTAATTCGGCAAAATTATTTGAACATTGTTTTTTTCTTTAGTAAAATGATATCCTAATTTAGTTATTTTTTTATTCAGACACACACATATTTAAAATTTATTAAAAATTTAAATTATAAGCGTCGCACATAAAAGTGTGAAAGTAATATTATTGACCCACTTAATCACTCGATCTGAGTTCTAATTTAATTATGAGGACAAAACAATTATTCTGTTAATAAATATAAGAAAAAGATAAGAAAGAGAAAAAGGGCAACTTGGTAAAAGCAATCAAGTTTGTTACTGTAATTTTTTTTACCTATGCTTGGAATATTAATGGTCATTGCACGTCATCCTTATATGTATGAATTTGGATAAACATAATATTGATGTTAATTATATTAATGAATAATAAAACACTCAATATTACAACTAAAAACTCATGGATTGATTTTAGAAAGACTCCATAGTTTGCTTGTAAACTGTGTAAGAGAAAAATTGAAAGTGGAAGAAAAAAAAAAAAAAGAAGAATACAAACAGATAAGTGACTTCTGACTAAAATCTAGAATATTATTACAACCTTAAATTTTTTGTTAACCAATAGAATCATAAGTTTCCTATCTTTCAGTCTTTGTCAAGATGTGAGATTCACTTGTTAATGAACTTTCCAACTATTTCAATGACTTGTTGATGCGTCGTACTAAACATAAGAATGGCAATAGAGAAAGTTTAACTCAATCCATACTCCATTTCGCTAGATCTCATTCTATTCACACTCCATTCACCCTGTTTGATATCTTGTCCCATCAATTTGGCAGGATAAACCCACCAATTTGGAAAGAATAAAAAAATTAAAATGCATTATATTCTAATTGTCAAATATAATTACTAATTTGAATTAGTAATTTAAACACAATATAATCCATGTCAAATATTAGTATACAACTTCAAACCAAACAATTAGGAATACATGAACAATTTCAAATTGTACTTAACATTGTTCAAATACATTAAATGAAAAAAAAAAAAAAACTAAATTAACTTGTCCAATGTTCTTCAACATCTTTCTCTTCATCAAGCATAGTTGAGCAAGTCATTAAACTATCAAGTGTTGAATAAGTACCTAAATAAATAAATTTGGGATATTGTTTTTAATTCAAAAAATATAAAATAAATTATGTATAACATATTTATTATTGTTGTATGTATATTTCTTTGGGATGGGTTGGAGTGGGTTAGGTAAAACTCATATCTACTCCAAATCCTTTGGGTTTGAAAAATCATGCCCCATACCCCCAATCTATACCCTATTAAGCCACTCCATAAACGTACTTAGCTCAGGTTTGGATTTTGATCTGTTTCATTGCCATCCTTAACTAAATCCACTTAACTATAATAAAAGGTTGGATCAAAGTATAGAAGTTTTCTCTATACAAATAAATTAATTTAGTATTTTTATCAGACTAAGTTACTTTAGTACAAACTTTTTACTGTTTTCGAGATTGCCATCCAGATTTATAACAGCAGGCACAATTTCATTCTTCAATGCTCAAACTCAATATGGAATTGAACCTCCATTTTTAGTTGATCAAGTGGAAGGGATAATGGATAGTCATGAAGGAAAGATATGCTCCACAATTTCTTACGTGCAAACAGAGAAGGGGCCGACCTTATATGCCACCGTCTTTGAATAAACTCTTCAATGGTTGGAAGAATATTATTAAGAATTCAAAAAAGGCCAAAAATATGTTGATGTCGCCAGAAATTAAGTTAGTATATTTTGAAAGGTTGATTGGTGATTAGAGCTTAGGTGACTATTTATTGGACTAGCAACAAAGAGAAAGTCATGAGTTCTATAGATCATAAGGTAGGAGAATATATGAGAAGAAAGGTAGGAGGTAAATCTCCCAAAAAGATTGCAGAAGCATTAAACGAGAGAATATTTATAATGACGGATGAGTTAGTCAAGCACTATTCAACTGAGGTGGCAATGATCTTAGGTATACACGTGGCAAAATTGGCGGGGTAGGATTGCTCTGGATTTCAAGTACAGATCTGGTGATTGGGTCGTCCCGTATAAGAAAATAGATCCTTAGGTGTTTCTGTAAATTTAATTAAAGGCGAAGGTATTTTAGTTTTTCAACAATCCCTTCCTTATCATATGTCTACCTTAAATTGAAGATTTTATCATTCTTATGAAGAGTGAAAATGATTCTTGATCGGTAAAGTATGCAAATTCAATAAAGAATTTTCCGAATAAAATTAAGATTGCATCTGAATGAGCTTATAAATTCCCTCAAAATATTTTATAAAATATTTAAAAATTTATAAAATATTAGAAGGTATTTGATAAGCTCTTCTGAAAAGGAGCTTCTAAGATTCTAACTTAAATCTTTTTCACTTCTGAGTTTTTCAAAAAAGGAGCTTATAAGATATAAAATAAGTTAGAATCTTAGAATCTCCTTTTAAAAAGTAAAAAAATTCTGTCTTATTTTTAAAATCCCAACAAACTTTTTTAATTTTAATTATAAAATTGCTATTACTAACATTTTATAAGCTTCAACATCTTATTTTATCCAAATATTTAATAACTTATTTTAAAAATAAAATTTAACATATTATAAATTTCAAAAACAAGCTTAGAAATCTTCTAAATAGCTTAACCAAACACCCTATAAGCCGTGCCAGTTTGTTTGCATATTTTTAACGACCAAACATGCGTTTCTGCAACTCCTACACATATTTAATAGAAGAAAAGATAAATAAACAAAGAAAGCATTTCGGCTGGCCAAAATATCAAATAAAATTGACTTATTTAAGTAATTTTGTCCACAAATTGGAAATAGTAGTCTTTTAATTCGAAACGGCTGATGATATATTCACGCACGCTTGTCTTTGCCAAATAAACCAAGTTCTCATTAGAATTGGTAGTAAAGGAGTATTTCTTCAAAATATTATTTATGCATCAGGTAAAATTTGGGAGGAAAGAAAAAGGAAAAAAAATGCTATTATAGGAATAATTTGAATTAAAAAAAAAAAGCTTGTACATGATAAGTTTCAAAATACATAAAGAACTTTCTCGAAAGGGCCTTTTTGGTTGTGAATTGGGGCATTTTGCCAAAATTTTTTGGCAAAATGGTTTTGGGGAAGAGGAATTGAGAAATGTGATGATTGTTTATTTGTGTTTTGAGAGAATGAATTAGGAGAAATTGATTTGTTTGTTTGTATTTTGGGGGGACAAGATGTTACATCAATAACATTTTTGTTGGGTTTGTGAAGTGAAATGAATATTTTAAAATTATTTATATGTGTATATATAGATTATGTGAGTGGTAGTATGTGTATATATTTGTAATGATGAAAGAATATGTAGTGTCTTGGGAATGGTGTGGAGTTGCGAATAATAAGGATATTTTGGGAATAAATTGTGTATTTTGGATAGTGTGATAGGGGAATGTGATTGCTTCTTTATTTTTGAATTGGGAGTTAGAAAAATAAAATGGGAGTTTGCAACCAAACAAGGCCAAAGAATTCTATTGTTCAAGTTGTATCTGACAAACTATATATGTGAGTCTATTTATAGGCCTCTGAAAGAATCATAATTCTGTAATTGCTAGGAATATGACTAATTCATACTTATATCTAAAACTCATAACTCCCTAAAAGATAATATAAAATAACACTTAACTCCCTAAATAATATCTAACTCCGACATGATAACAAAAAATTTAAAAGCTAATGTTTATCTAAAAAGAAAATAATTTAAAAGATAAAACTTATTATTTAAATGATAATAATGAAATATTTTTCACGTGTGGAGTATCTTCCACAAGACTCTCTGTCTTCCTTACCATTCCCCCTCCCCTCCACCCCCCCTTCCCCTCCCCGCCAAGAAAATAACTCGCCCTTAAGTTATTAACTTCTTTCAGATATAAATGCTTATCAAATTAATGATAAGGATAAAGATCAGCCGCTCTAATATATTCTTTGACAATTCTTCCATAACTATGCTCATTGATTTTCTTCAAAATGTGACAAACAATAGAATTCTTCTATTGCAACTTGTTATAAGTACAAACTAGGAATCTTTTTTCCCTCAAAAAAATAATAGCTTTATCACCTTCTTCAAAAGTTAGGAAGCCTCCATGTTTATTGACAGGTAATTTATACTTTGTTCTAGCTTCTTCAAATTTTTGCTTAACCTTTGATTGCACATTTAGCACTGGTAACAGTTTTGCTGGCAGCTCTTTATGTATACTATCATTCTCTTGAATTAACAAGCATATGCCTTCAGAAAATTATTTCTTTGGCGAATCCTTCACAATAGTCAAGCCTCCCTTTACTACTAAGCAATTTCTCTACAAGCAACCTCAAACTCGTTATCTGAATGAGTTAGTGTTAGGAGATATCTACCTTCCACTTTAGAAGTTTTAGCTTCTGACGTCTTATTCAGGGGCAACAAGGTCATCTTCATTCCATTTGTCTCTAATTTGTATATGTTCTCTCATCCAAAATAATGTGTGTTCTTGTTAAATTGCCAAGGTTTGCCAAATAGTAAGTGACAAGTGTCCATGTCTACCACGTTGCAATACATTTCATCTTTATACTTTCCAACTAAGAAAGGAACCTTGCAATATTTTGTCACTTGGATATTTCACATGGTCTTTATCCACCCAATACTATAAGGACTTGGACACTTTTCCTTTGGTAGCCACAACCTTTCAACAGTATTCTTCCTAATGATGTTCTCTTGATTGCCACTATTAATAATTAGATCACAAATCTTACCACTAATGGTGCACCTTGTTTCAAAAGTGGGTGACATCGAATTGTATCTCCTTTCTTTGGTGCCAAAATCATTTTCTGAACCACAAAAGTTTGGCCATCCTTGAAATCTTTTTCATCTTTGTTACCATGAGGTTCGTATATCACATTGTCTCCATCTTTAAGTTCTTCAAAATCACTATGCTCTACAATGTTGACACCTTCTCTTCTTAGACAATCACTAGAATAGTGTCCATATTGATTACAGTAGTAGCACTTTCCAAGAATCGACTTAGCATATGGGTTCTTCTGTATTTGTGTTTGAGTCTTGGTCACCTCCATCAACTTTTCACCTATTGCTTTATCATATGCCAGTCTTCTCAATTTACCTTTTTGAGCTATAAGTTTATGTGTTTCGTTCTATGCTTCCTGGTGGAGACTGAAGTTGACTCCTGTTAAAATATTTCATCTTCTTACCTTGTAGCATCATCTCAACTTTTAGCACCATGTTTTGTGCTTTAGATACATTTGCTAACATTTGCACACCAATCTTGTTTTGAATTGTAGGATTCAAACCATTGAGGTATCTCGCCACTCATTGATTGTCTAACTCTGTTAGGTTATTTTGCACAACAAGCCTCAAGAACTATATAGTATATTCATGTACCGATCTATCTCCTTGGTGACATTGTTGATATTACAAGAATAGATACTACTCATAATTTGGGATAGAAAGGAAGTCTTCAATAATTGCTTCATTTAATACCACGTTCAGACTCGTCCTTTACCTTCATGCCTCTTTGTGTCTTGTGGACATTCCCAGAAAGTAGAGGTAGCTTCCTTTAGCCTGTATGCTACTAATTTAACTCTACACTCCCCAGAAATCTCTAAATAGTCAAAGAATCTATCAACTTCTACAAGCCAATCTATAAATTCTTCAATATTTAAATTGCCATTAAAGTATGGGAGATCTACCTTTAGGCAAAAATCTTCATCTCTAGTAGGGTGTTGGCTTCGATCTTGTTGATTTTCTCATCCCATATTGAGCATCCTGATATCTTCATCTTCTTCCTTTTCTCAATCTTCTATATTGGCTTGATGATAAGAGTGACAAATAGAATCATGTCTAACCAATTGTGGCGTTTGGGCAAATTCCACAGCTTCAGAACTTGGCATTGGCCTTACCCTTGGCCTCCTGTATGCATTGAAAGCATTTGTATGCAAATTCATCTTCTCCAATTTACAATCAAATAATTCTCTCAATGCACGAATTTCCTCTTGGAGAGTTATGGAAGCTTGATCTTCACGAACCTTTTGGTTGTTTCGCGAACCACTAGTCACTCCTGCATTAGCCATCAGAAAATGGCCAACTTGCTCTAATACTAAATTGATGCAATGGGTAAAATTTGAGAGGAAAGAAAAAATTAAAAAAAAAAACAAGCTATTGCATGGATAACTTGAACAAAAGAAAGCCTGTACACTACAAATCTAAAAACAAAGTAAAGAACTTTCTCGTAAAAAGAAAACCAAAGAATTCTATACTCAAGTTGTGTTTAACAAATAACATATGTGAGCTTATTTATAGGCCTCTCAAAGAATAATAATTCTATAACTGCTAAGAATACGACTAATTCATACTTATTTCTAAAATTCCCAACTCTCTTAAAGATAATGTAAAATAACACTTAATTCTTTAAATAATATCTAACTCCTACAAGATAATAAAAGTTTAAAATCTAATGTTTATCTTAGAAAAAGAAAAATCTAAAAGATAAAATTTATTATCTAAATGATAAGAACGAAATATTTTTCCTATGTGGAATATCTTCTAACAAATAACTCCAATCAAAATTCTCTCTGTCTATCTTATCAATTATTCTAATAAAGAATAATTTCCAAACTATTACTCTTTTAAAATTGTTTCCCATATTAATATTTTTTTTTGCCACATGTACTTTTATGTAGGTAAAAATCAATTAGTAGGAATTCATATATATATATATATATATATATTATTTCATAGGACAACAATAATTTATTAACTAAAATTTATTGGAGCTGTGATTTAGTACTTCTTCCCTATAGGGGTGGAGAGAAAATAAGAGATATGAGGGAGACATTTGATCTGCACCTTATTACTACTACTACTACTACTACTACTACTACTACTACTAGTATTACTACTAATATTATTATTATTATTATTATTATTATTATTATTATTATTATTATTATTATTATTATTATTATTATTATTATTATTATTCCTTAAAATGAATTTTCTTAAAGGAATTAAAGGAAAATCTTCTTCAATAAAAAATACTGTTTTGGAAGAAATAGATCTTCCTAAGAATCTAGATCTTCTTAATAAATGGACAATTCCTAAGGTAAATCCAAAGGTTATTTATAATATGGGTACCTTTGAAAAAATTGGTTTAAAACAAATTGTTAAAACTACTGAGGAGTCTATTCCCCTTAGTGGTGATGAAATCACTTTACAATTATTGCACAAATCTGATATTGATATGTATAAGTCTAAATATCGCTTTTTACATATTGGTTTAATTCAAATTGCATTTAAACCTCTTACTC
>JACGDI010005286.1:1053210-1135275 GCA_014898725.1 Jacaranda copaia | reverse complement strand
ATTTTGCTTTTTGCTTTTTACTATTCGGACGCCAGAAAAATATTTTGAGGTCCAAAATAGTTCTTTTCTGAGTCTTTAAAAAGGCATTCAATTGTATAGCGGAGCAGAGCCTTTTGGAGAACCAGCTTTTAAATTTTCTTTCTGCTGTTTTGTAATTTGTAAACTATATTGTGTAAATTTTCGTTTGTAATTTTTGGAAGCTGATTAAAGTTTCTTATTCCTGGTGTTGAAATTCCTGGTGTTGAAGTCCCTCAGGTATTTTCTTTTATTTATTTAAATTATTTGTTTGTACCCTAGCCTAATGGAAGGCTAAGGGATTTTGTGTTAAACAACTATGAGTTAGATACTATCTCTGTATACATGGTCACTTTAGACTAGGCTTATGTTGAAAGGTTTGGATTTTTGAACTGAATTATCCAAGTGGGTTTCATGATTTAACAGTCTTCCATGTACCTCTGAGATGGCCCTTTGTTTGCCCGCTTAGCCGTGTGGAAGGCGTTTAGGGCGTTGTTTGGGCATTGGTCTGGAAGCATGAGTTGGGTGTTAAATCTTTGGGTAATATTTTCCTGCATTTTGACTATCTGTTGGATTTTGTGAATTCGTTCGAGATCCTGTCCTCCCTCATAAGATCCTGCCCCCGTTATGATTATGATTATGATTATGATTATTATTATTATTATTATTATTATTATTATTATTATTATTATTATTATTATTATTATTATTGTTATTGTTATTGTTATTATTATTATTATTATTATTATTATTATTATTATTATTGTTATTATTATTATTATTATTATTATTATTGTTGTTGTTGTTGTTGTTGTTGTTGTTGTTGTTCTTATTATTCTTATTATTATTATTATTATTATTATTATTATTATTATTAAGTTAGTAATTACATTAACTAAAATACAAAATCTTGTTCAACAACAAACAATGAAGTTTAACAAAAAGAAACCAAACAAAAGCTCATAAACACATTTAAACCAATAAGGCCATTTGTTTCAGCAAAAATTCTGCCAGTAAAACCATAAGAGAAATACATGAAATAAGAGTAAAAAATAAACTAAAAAAGCAAGTCTTAGAAATAAATCACATGGTAAAAAAAATGACACACTGTTTGTGTTGATAAAGAATATTGAACAATAAAATCTAATATCTTAACAAATTATTTTATTAATTACATAAATCCAACAAATGAAGCAAGATTAAGAATTCCTAAAAGATTAATTTACAGCATCAATGAAATTTTATCTTACAAACTTTAGTTATAATTTTATGATATTATAAAAGAAGGAAAAAAAATTAATAATTGACTCTTACTTTACCAGTGTTTGAGACATGCACACTAAAGCTGAAAAAAATAACTAAACTTATTTGCTACTTTTTGAGTTAAGAAGATGATGAAATTTCATTAAAAATAAAACAAAAAAATTTTCAACAAATAAAATTCTTGTGGGGCCTTTTTAAAATAAGAACAAAATTATAATTCCAACTAGTAACTTTTTACTTACATGGGAATGCATGTGACAATAAAGTAATAATATGAGAAATAATTTTAAAAGAATGATAATTTAAAAATTATTCTTTATTAAAAAAATATTTTAGAAAAACACTCATTCCTTTATTGAGATTACGACATATTCTTGTTGGTTTTTATGATGCTCCGGAAAGCTTATGGCAGTTGTCATCATTTCCGAGTTTGGGGCCCGATAGAAATAGTACAAAATTAAAAACATTCACCAACACAATGAAAAGAAAATTAGAAGAATATTAAGGAGTTCAGTTATAATACAAAATAGCTTGTTTTACACTAACTAAACCCTCGAGGGCCTCCATTAAACCACGGGGAAAAATCACATTATTAATGCAATTTACACAAAAGGTGGTATTAAATTGTGAAAAATGCATATTCCTCGTAGAGGATATTGAAATGGATATGATGTAATCATGAGTTGTAAACCATTTGCTTAAAGATGTCCACATATATTGCAATTGCAATTGCAAGTGAAAGTGTCACAAAGTATCATCAGAGTGCTGCTTCCTCCGAGGCCAGGGTACGTTGTATAGGATGAGTCCCACCACAAGAATCAGTGAGCCCAAGTGGAAAAAGGGGCTCAAGCTTACACCTTTGGGTAGGTATGGCAATGAAAGGGAAAGAACATAAATTGCAATTGGGACTACAACAACGACAACAACAACAAAAGGTGGGACATCTATCAGAATACTGCATTAAGGCAACTCTTACTTCTTTGTGTGTGTGTGTGTAAAATATATAAAATATGTATGTGTGTGTGTGTGTGTGTGTGTAGAGAGAGAGAGAGAGAGAACCTGAAGACCTGACAGGAAGAGAAGCAACAATTGCATTGGAGACTTTTAGAAGACTGAGAATAGATATGTTGAAGAGGAGGTTGGAGATTATGTAAAGGAGTGGTAGCAATGGTGCTCCATCACATCCTGAGGAAAACTAAAACAGAGTTAATACTTATCTAACAGAAAGGGTATTTCAAGAGTGTCACTAGAGTCGCAAACTTCTCATTTCTAAATTGCAATTTTTTTTTCTTTCTATAGGCTGCAATATGTCGCGTTAGTAGAAACCTGCTTGTTAACTAACATTGATAAGATCGAATTATATCCCCCAAACGTCTCCTGCACCGTCAACATCTTGTTTAGAAGTCTGATACAAGATCTTACCTGTTGTATTGGTCCCAACGTTCAGGAAGCAAGCAGCACCGCTTTTAAAGTATGAGGGCAATTCAGATAAATGTATTCCCTCCAAGTTTGAGAGAATAGGCAGGAAGAGCAGTATAAAAAGAGCCTACACGTGAAAGAAAAACCACCTTATATTCACAAGTAGAACATGTAAATTTTTCTGGAGATCTAAACATGAAATTACTTAAGTAATTATCTATACAATTGCAACCAAAAGACTCGGAAGAACTACTGAGTTTCTGTTTCTGATTCACATGTACAATTTTCAATATGATGCTTTCTTGTAGATAGCAGAGGAATGGCTGTAGTTTTTCATTAATGAAGCCAATAGTATTTTGCTTTATAGTTTACGTATTTGTTCAAGTTGATGGAGTCTTGCTCTATAGTAAACTAGGGAAAGAACCTTGGTGTTCAGTAAATCTTTTTTGGTGCCATTTGATGGAGAAACTTTTATCATGAGATTAGATCGTTCAGTACTAGACCAAGTCTAGTCAAGATTATGAGTCGATTAAAGCAGTTTCCTTTGGTATATGAGGTTTGATATGAGACAAGTTCCAACCATAATGGCCAAAGATCATGGAAAGAATTTAAACGAAAGAGGATAACAGAGGAAATCGATAAGCTTGGAAAAATAGCAAAAATTTAGGCAGGAGCAGTAGAAATTTGAATGAAAGATACTTTACATATTTTTTAACATAAGAATGGATGTGCAAATGAAATCTGTGCAATCTAAATGTCATTACCTGAAATCCAGATCCAAAGGAATTGACAACAAAGATGTCCAACGATTTTCCCTGTATCACTTGAATGATTAATTAGAACATCAACTTACACTTTTGAAACTTGCTTTAGGAAAATATCATGAGTGAGAAAGTGAAGAAAGAGAGAACAGAAAGGACAAGACAAGTGCAAATGTTGTTCAGGCACACCTTAAGGCGGGTTTTAGCATCGACGAATATAGATTCCTACACATATCCAGTGCTTTCAATTATTATTTGCTATTCGGAATAGGTTAACAATTTGCCAAAGACTCAAGACGTCACCTTAACAATAGATGCAGCTGCTTGAAAAGCACTTGAAGCTACCATGAGCACTGGCCACAAAAGTCCAACTCCAGAGAGCACTCGAGTATTGTTGGATCCACTGCAGGCCAGAAATAGCACGGCATGATTGTACATAGAATTTTAGATAGAAAGATATTGTAAGCGAAGATAACAAACCTATATTAATTATGTAGTGATTTTCCAGGGACCTGGGTAACCAAACTCAAAAATGTTGAGGTTTTCATTTTCTTCGTCATGAAGAAACAAGATACCACCTTTGTGTAAACAAGAGAGTTTTCTAGAAAGAAAATGATGCAGAGTTGATTTTTCTCTTTGATGAATAGATTGAGAAACAGGCATACATGCACAAGTCATAATGCAAAGAAACAATTATCACTATGCATTTTACCCAAATCACAAAAGGACACAAAGGGGGGTAAAGTTTGCCCTGCCCGATGCGTAAGTTTAGAGTATGGGGTGTTGAGCTCAAACTAGACCATCACTTAATCATAATTTTTGCACACGCAAATACAATACACTCATAAATTTACGTAAGGAAACGAATTCCTTACTGTGGTAAAGGAGAAGTAATACCTTGTAACTGCCACTACAACACCCGCTGCCATGAGAATGCATCCTAAAATTTGGTTCAGGGGGTACCTTCTCCTCAAAAGGAGGCTGGAAAAGACCAGCTGCCACACCAAGAATGTCTGCATAAACAGGTCCAAGAAAAGCACCCTTGAGGATCAATGATTAGTGGTTCTCTTCTAATAAGTATCAACCAACCAAATAATTAAGATAATGTCTCTTTCCAAATATACTTTATGCTATATTGCAGATGAAGTACTTAACTTGAACCACGAGACAAGTTTTAAAGTACATGCTTAAAGTGTGCGCACAATAAATAACACTTTTGTCAGATTATGAGCAATAATGACAAAGGATCACATGGTGTATGGAGGTCAACATTCCTTTATTATTTCTGCTTAAGTTTTTAACAGGAAAGACTGTTCTGTAGAAAGTATGAGAATCTGATAGAGAGACCAATGCCACAAGCAGTAAAGCAGATCACACAAATATATGCCATTTTAGAATTCACTTTTCTCTTTAAATAACCTGCAAAGTCCTAGGACAGTCTAAATAAAGACCCCTCAATGTTAACATGGCTAGAGGACAGCAAGAGGTTCCATTCAAAAATTAAAGTCATCTGACATCTAGGAAGCTCTTTTAGGGTACTAGTACTTCCAGCCTCCAACTAGGGTTGGAATATATTTTCAAGTATATCCTTGAATAGATGAACCTAACTAAAGTTATGAAGACTGCTTTATCAGATTGCATCAGGCATTACTTGTGGATCAAGGTTGTTGCCACATTGATCATTTTGAATTGAAACAGAATAGCTTCATGAAATTGAAGATGGCAATAAAGGGTGTTGCTACAGAACTGACGCAAAAATATTATGTGTTTCAGAAATATCATAACAAAATGACTTCGAATTTAGAACACATTGTGAAGATCAACACAGCTAATATAGGCACTGCTGTGATTACCATTTCAGATCAAAGATGATACATGAATCAAATCACTTCATTTGGTTTGTTATGCACCAAAAAACTCTTATCCACATTTCAGATTCCCATGCAAAATAAATAACAATAAAGAAAAGATTCTACAGCTTAGAAAATCCTTATAGA
Source organism: Jacaranda copaia (assembly GCA_014898725.1). NCBI lineage: Eukaryota > Viridiplantae > Streptophyta > Magnoliopsida > Lamiales > Bignoniaceae > Jacaranda > Jacaranda copaia. The sequence continues at coordinate 1,129,820 of JACGDI010005286.1, read as the reverse complement.
TCCATTTGAGACTCTTCAAGTACACACAGGAGCCAAATGAATACTTCCTAAATGAAACTCTATTGTGAGGAGCCACATTCTTGCAGCATGAAGCCCATCAATCAAGTCCAATCATATCAATCGAAAAGTCATAAGGCTTTCTTCCTCCTAAATTAATATCAAATGAATGGTTATTTATCCTGCTCTATTATGTAATCTTGAGGATTTTGATATAATGATTTGCAACTTCTGACATTCAATGCTTATTGAGCAGACACTCTAATAAGAAAGCAGTAGAAACTTGAGCCGCACGACACAAAAATGTATCTCAGAGCAACTGATGAAGACAAAACCCCAAGTGAATATCTCAAATATAACTGCACAAATGCTTTATATTTGCACAACATTGTCCAGTTCACAGATATATCAAGGTACATAAATACAAGATGCAAAGTAAGAATAGATACGTATTAAAAGGTGAAACGAGTTAACATGTATCTAAACAAGTAAACAATTCAAATTTTCAAACATCTGCAGGTTGGCAGAGGTAGAAAATTCAAATGAGATGCTTCAGCCCAAAAGTTTATAAAAGCAGCTTTACCTGGTACAATAACGGTATAGCTGGTCCTGGAAGCATGGCTGCAAAAGGTTCATGTATTCAGTACAAAGGCCGCTCTAGAAAGTTATAATTGATCTATCTTCTGTTTTTCTTTTCCTTTTTTTTACCAAAAAAAAAAAAAGAATTAACTTTTGTTCCACTAATCTGGTCTCAAATTCTAATATAACTAATGTTGCATAACAATTCATACACTAGCTTCACAGTTATAATATAAAGATACACAGATATAATGCAAAACATGCAAAACACACATATACAGACACAATATATACACACGCATAAGCAAAGAAAAGGCGAAAATTGGTTAGTGTGTCTAAATATTAAGTTTGAGAAACATACTTCACAGAAATCAGTCTCTGTAGAATTAACTTGGGATACATTCTCTCCAAATTTGCAATTATATCAAATTGGCCATTCTTGTAAAGTCAATAGCGCTAATGTTGGTACCTCCAGCATACATCGCAGAAACAACTGCAACGGATTCAAGCAAACCAATCACAATAAAGGGTGATTTGGGAATGGTCAGCATCTCATCAGTTGTTATACCAGCATGGTATCTCACACGCAGCACAGAAACGTATACAGCAACGTACCTGTCTATCATGAAACCAGATTTATTGTAAGATTCAATAACTAGTTTCATCAGTAGTCCCAATTCTGAAAAGGAATTAAGTAATAGTCGCTAGCATAACAGCGACCAAAAAGAAGAGCAACTGCAAAGAGAAAATAGTATGCAACTATTCACTTGAGTTTCAAACAGAGTTTCTAATCTTCATCCAGTTTGAATTTAAATGCACTTATGTACTGATGTACCCTTCATTTCCTAAGCTTCAAGCTTTTATATTTTTGAACTTTCAAGTTCCTGTTTTCACATGTAAGGAATTCACGAAAGTCATTCCAGCAATTCACGTGGAAGCACTGATATTTTTAAACTATAAATTACTAATAATTGCCAATAGTTTCTCTCACATGCCAGTCTATGCTCTATAATCATCGGTCAGCCACAAGATTACTCTACACAAATTGCACATACGTGTACTCTTTCATGTGCATCCGGATGCGCATGAACTTCCATTAGATAGACAGTTATAATAGGATTTGATACCATTGCCCGATTACGAAATTGATTTGTTGCAAACCATACTTCAGAGTAATGCTAGGGCAGGCATTAATGGAGTTTCATAATTTCCATTTTCCTTTTGTTTGAAAACTTCTACTCATTCAACTACCTCTGCACAAAATTCACAATATGTATCAAATAATCACTTTATACCAGTGTTTTAAAAGGTGGCCATGAGGCGTGCCATGGGGCAGGGCATGGCTGGGCTGGGTAAATAGCCTCTTGAGGGGAGGGGCTCATGCTGGAGCATTCGGTGTATGAGTTCAGGGACTAGGAACATAAGCACCACATTTCACTGAAAATGCTACAGAAATGACTAAATCAGAAACTTTAACTTTAGAACCCAAGATGTGAACTTCTTTCTCAAACAATCCGTAGAGTTTAAATTCACTAAAAAAATATCATTCTTCTAAACATAATCATTATTTACATCTTGGCTTTTTTATTATTGTTGAACACCTGAAGACCTGGAAATGTCTTAACAAGTTTTGCTATTTTATGCCATTTAGATCTGAAGTTCTCATCAACAATCTTTTTCCATACTAATCTTTTAATTACTAGGTTAGTTTTTAGTTAACTAATATTATTTATTAATTTTTAAAATTATGGAATATGAAAATTCATGGGTGTATGGCCCTGCCTCAATATATGTGAAATGCCTCACCCACATGTTTTGCCTTTTAAAAAATTCCTTTATGCATAAAGTAAAAGGCTAGAAGGTCAAGTTGTTTATCTATACTCACTATGAAAATGAAAAACAAGAGAAAATGACATTTGCAGATTGGTATGCCAAATTTGAATATAATGAAAACCAGGGAAAGAGAATATAGGACTGAATGCCAGGTGCTTTCTATTTTCCTATCACAACTCAAGGTTCTAAACTATATAGCAGACCAAGCACCAAATTTCAACTCTATTGCTGCCAAATAGGTGAACAATTCCTTCCCAGAAGTTGCCATGAGGGTCGTTACAATTCCCTCCCTAGTAATAAAAAAAATTGGGAATCGATCTCGCAACCTTGTCTATGATATCAATTGTAGGACTAAGTGCATTCTACAGTGCAACTCAAAATTTTAAACTGTATAGCAAACCAACACACTTTTCAACTATGTCCGGTATGAGGGCAATCGTTGCCACACAGATCAACAAAGAAAGAAGAAAACCACAAGAAAATATATAGACTTGGCATTTGGTCTGCATTCATGGACAAATCACATGAATGGCTATAACTTTCACTTTTCTTTAATGAAGGTTACATTACAAAGACCAACTTTTTGTACAGGAAAAATAATAGAATTATATTGTGATACTCAATATCGTGAACATTTCTCATAAAATTAATCGAACCATATTTGGTTTCTAACATATAAAGCAAGTTCTTGATTTATAAAACAGCAACAAAAATTAAGCAACTTCAGAAAGGAATAATTACGGCAGAACATACGCAAAACTGTTGAGTTGAGCCAGAAAGAAGGGGTAGTCTTTCATGGGGACAAGAGCAAGTTTCTGAAGCACCCGATTCCCAACAGATAGCACCAAAGTTATGACAGACCAAGCAATGACTGCAAGCTTTTTATCGTCACTTGGACTCGATGATGGAAGGCCATCAGAGGAAGAAGTTTGAGCTAAAGCAGATGGAAGCAAATGCTGAAATGGAGTAACAGTAGTCTTTCTTGCATCAAAACTATCGTTAGAGACAGAGAGCTTAACATTACTAACAGATAATTTCAAGGGATGCAACCGCAGTCTAAGATGAGTTGGAATGGATCCAATCCGAGAAGACCCATTGCTGCTACCGCTAATGGCAGTAGAAACAAAGCAGTGAGCAGGGGGCCTGGGGCGGCCTGCAGTGAGTGATTTCATGTACGCAAGGGGAAGAAGATTCATGGGCAATTGGAAATTCACCAGACTACAACATAACAAGGAGAATAAAAACCAATCACAAAAGCATTGCAAGCCATGCCGCTGTGTAAAACATAAATTTAATGTCAACTGCAACTAGCATCATCATCATCATCATCATCATCATCATCATCATCATAATAATAATAATAATAATATATTATTATTATTATTATTATTATTATTATTATTATTATTACTACCACAACTATGGGTCTAATATACTAATATAGCAACTAAGCAATGAAAGTACCCGACGTAATAAAAAAATGTAACTGACAACTCAGGAAGAAAGACAAAATTAAGGGATTAGTTCTTGCCTTTCATTTCCATCTATTTGAGCTTTTCTCTTCCACAGCAACTCCACAAATATAGAATAGTGAAGCCCCAACCAAGCAGATCACCCCATTTGAATCCACCAAACTCAGGAATCGTACAGGAAAGAGACCTTGCTTTCTCTCATGGATTCTGCCAAAGAAGCATGGAATGATGAGGGAAATCATATTAAAATTGCAGATAAAAGATAGTAGGCATACGAATGTTGAAGTCTGGGTTATACGTCAATATATTTCTTTTCTCCATCGTCGTCACCATTACTAGGGATTTGAATTGAATAGAATAAAATATTGGCGTCAGCATTGATATATTGGTCTATAATTTAAGGCAAATTGCACCCCTCTCCATTAGAAAAGCCCCTGCAAAGCAAGGAAGAGCGCTTGGTGTATTGATGTTGCACCACTTTAGGGCCGTTGGGTTTTATTTTATTTCCAATTTTCTTTTATTTTTTGAAAATAAAAATAAAAATAAAAATTTTATGTAAATGTTTTATAAAAAATAATAATTAGAAGTCATAGCATTTAACTCTCCAAAAATTTGTTTCTTTTTGATATAGTACTATCTTTTTGGTAATTAACTTAATTAGTTTGAGGCGTAGAACAATCTCATCAAAAGAATGTTCAAGAAATATAAATGTGTCGCATGAAACAGAAAAAAGGCATAAAACGGTAAAATAACTTTAACTACAAGAATAACTTTATGGGATAAATGCTAAAATGAAAATAATTTCATGGGATGAAGTTCTATCGGACTGTTAACATCGGAACTTCCTTCATTTAATTGGGATAATATTTCATCTTAGTATAATAATCAAATTATTTTCAATTTTATTTAGATAGAATAATTTTTCATGACTTCGTAGATATTGAATATATATATATATATATATAAAGATATTGTGTCTGGACTAACACTTATATTTGCTACTATGTTTGGACTTTGGAGCTATTGTTGTAATCGGTATCAAATCAATTGGGATTTGAAATTAATTATATGATTAAGAAGTAGTTTAGCTTTGTGGATTGATGTCAATTTGGTGGAAATTCATAGTTGTTGTGTAAATGAGAAGAGGAAAATAACGTGCAAAAGATTAAGAATATTGGGAAATTCTACATTGCTTGTGAGACAAATTGTGAGGGAATTAGTGGGAGTATAAAATACTCTTTATTTTATGCTAGACCATATAACCCACATTAAAAAATTTTCCAATGGGAATACACCTTATATGTGATTCAAGTATTGGTGCTTGGAAAAATATTAATTGAGGGACTCATGAAGGTGTGCCCACACATGTGCCGCCGCCGGCTTTGGCTTTTGGGCGAATTGTCTCGGATTAATCTTTTTGATGTGTGCAGAACCATTTCTACACATTTGTGTAGTTACAGAAATTGTCCAAAAATAGTTCTGGAGTTACAAGTTCATTACACCTGGTTCAAAATGGATCTGGATACGTTTCTACACCTATCCAACATGTATCTAGACACATTCTAACCCCTTTCTTACCTATATAAACCTGCTACTGCAAGCAAAATGCACACAACACAAAAAAACCTGAATTTCTCCTCTCCCTTCCAAATCTGTCATAACATTTCAATGTTGCCTATTAGAATTCTGATAAGTGAGTGGTGATCGAGGTGAAGCTGTTCTGGAGTGTATCACAAAAAGCTTCCGAATTGTCTTATCTTGGAGGAAATTTTGATGTACCCATTGTACTGGAAGGGCCGATAATTCTTAAAAGTAAACTATTATCTAGTGATTTAGTCTTAAATATGTTATGAATATAGAACTTTGAGATAAGTTCTTGGTTTAAAATACTAACTTAATTCTCTTTATTCTTATTTTTTGAATTGATTGTTTGCTTTTGGTTTGTGCATGTCTTAAACTAAATTGTAACTGTATTATTGAAATATATGCTCAATTGTATGTTGTTTTTTCGAAATATTCATTGTATTGTTTTTACCGACACTACCTTATGGTTATAAATTAATTTATAATTTTGTTTATAAAATTCTGTTTATAATCCGCTATTTTTCCAACTGCTAGAAGGCCTAGGTACGGAATAAAGTTGAATTCCAAATGCTAAAACAACTATGTCCTCTTCATAGCAGTTTTCCTTTATCCCCTCTTTATAGTACTAATAAAATGCATAGCATAGCAATCGGGTAAAATTTTTAATCTTGTACTCTTTCAAGTGATAAATCAATGATGTTAGGATACGTTTGGTTTGTGGAACATGGCGTGATAGATTATATTATCAAACCTTATCAAGTGTGTGGATAAAGTGATAAAAGTAATAAAGGCCCTGGTCCTTTATTCTATTTTCAATTGATAGCTAATCCCCTCAATTGGGTCAAGATTGTATAATCCAAATTAAGAGTGAGAATAAGAAATTAGTCATTTGACAATTATACCCTTAAATGAAAATATTGGAATTTGAACTTCTTTTATTATAATGGATATTTTAGTAAATTGAGTAGCCCAGTTATTTGATCCTTAAATCCGTACAAATGATTATTAAAATAAATACATAATCTTAAACTCCAAACACATTATTATCTTATTTTGAATAGTATAATTCCACTATATCAATATAATCTTATCAATCCTATCTATATATCTAAACGTCTAGAGTCTAGATAATGGATATCTACAAACATGCGCTCTCTTTACCATGCTTTCATAAGTGTTATAAATTGGGTTGGGTTTTGACTATGAATTAATCATGCATATAAATTTGAACAGATGCTATTTACATTTAGATAAAATTATATTTTTTTATTGAGTTAGATCTCTTTTCTTTTAGGTGGGAAGATTGTACCCACATCTAAGATGGATAACATTATTTGACAAGTTAGAAGTCTTCCTTACGTTACGTTAGGAGTACTCATTCATATTTAAATGGATAATTCCTTTTTGTGTAGGACAATCATTATTCATATCTCAATTGATACTTCAGGTTGTGTTGGGCTATTGAAAGACTCATCTGTAAGAAGTCCATCTCCCTTGAAATTTTAAACATACAACTTGAGTGGTTTTTTCTTCTCCAAGAGTTACCCTCTTTATATTCATTAGTTTTCTCCCTCGATTCCTTTTGGAGTATCATAAATCTCTAAGGGTTAAAAGTGTACAAGTTATATGGGAACTCTAATAGTTATTTAAGGGAGTGCTTGGGAGGTATGTGAGTCAAGAAACTTGGAATTCATATGCATTTAGAGGCATGTAGATGAGCTTTAATTTAGAGTGGTGCTCAAGAAAACTTTAACTAATTGAACAAAAGGTAATATGAATCCATCAACCTCAGTATTAATTGTCCCATGCACAATTATTTCCAACATTAGTATCAAAACCAGTAAGGTTCATTCTTGCTTATTTATTTGATGAAATCACATATAACTATTTTATGCTTAGAAAAGTTAGAATTCATAATGAGAGCTACAATTTTAGCATGAGTTTTTACCATAAGTAGATCTTGGGATATAGATCATGTGGTTAAAATATTGTAGAAACCGAAAACTTAAATCAAGTTTGAGATTCATTTTAAAAAAATCAAAACATTTAGTTCTTTCTCTTTTTTCAAATTCTACATTATTATTGATGAAATTCTCTGAGATTTCCAATAGTTAGGATTGATTTTTAAGATTAAATATCTAAATTATTTTCTATTATCACAATTTTGGGGTTATTAATAATATGCTCAATTTTAATTCAATGGATTATTGTCTCTGAGTTTTTAGATTTAGGAGTATTATCATGTTATGATTCAAATTTTAAGGTGCGATATTTAGTAGTATTGGAATTTAAATTAGGAATATAGGCATAAAAAAAAAATATATATATATATATATATATAATATTTTTCAGTAAACAAAAATCACTTTACTTTAGGTCTAGGATTAAAAATTTGTTTTGGGGTACGGACAACAATTTAGCATAGAGGGAAAAAAGGATCGAGAATAGCAAAGACACTATTATCAAAATTTCGAGTTAATGAGTAACGAGCATTTAGCTTTTTGGGCTTATGGGCACTTGCAGTTCACTTCTATTGTGTTTTAAAAAAAAAGGGCAATTTATCCTCTTATGAAAAATAAATGTTCAAAATATCTTCATGTGTTTTAAAAAATCATGTACACTACTTCCTTCTTCTCATTTGCTACCCAATTAATATAATTTTAATATGAAAAAATTAATTTACCTTTAATCATTTCGTATATTTTCAATTCAATTTAAATAACCATTTATTATCATTTTTTTCCTATCATTCTTTTCTTTTTATTTCTCATTTCTCTCCTTTTCCATTATTTTATATATTTCTTATTTTATACACACACACATATAAATTTATCATTATTTCTCATTTCTCATTATTTCATATATTCTCATTTTATACATATATAAATTTATTTATAAAATAAAAAATCTATTTTTATCTTATCAATTATATTCATCTTTCTGTCTATTAATTCATTCCAAAGTGAATAAAATTTAAATTTCATAAAAATGTATAACATATTTTTTATTTATACTTAAATACATATATAGCATATATATACACATATATAAATTTATCTACAAAATTTAAATAGATTTAATTTATATATTTTTTCTTTCTAATTATTGATTTCAAATTAAATATTATATATATTTATGAAAATATATAATATATTTATATATATATTTTTTATAAGATGGTTATATTTATATATTTATTATCATATATGTGATAATACATATAATATTATATATTATAATACAGATGATAATATATATAAATATAATTATTTAATAACATATATATAATACAAAATCACACCCACCTTGTTTTCCCATCCTTACGGGCTGCCATGACAGCATTGTGGTGAGATCTAGCCTGATCCTGATCCGGCCACTAGTCGCCATGGCAACTGTGTTGATGGCGACCGACAGCCGCCATCTGTTTTAAATTTTTTTTTATTCATAGGTAACTGCAACAACTGCTTCCTGTCAATAGGGGTGGAATAATCATTTATATATATATATATAATTATATATATAAATGACAATATGTATATATACACTTGTATATAATATATATATGAACATTATATATATGATAATATATTATATTGTATATATTTTAAAAAAATATAATATGATTTGATCTAAATTGTTGATTTTTTAAAAGAAGATCCAATGATTAATGAATAATGACTTATTTATCTTTTTATATAAAAACATTTAAGCCCAAATGCATGCATGAACACGTGTCATATACCTATTCTCTTAGGAGGTTCATTGTATGATTTTTTAAAATATGAGAATGTTTTATATATATATATATATATATATATTTTGCATAGGGATAATTTGCCTTTTTTTTTTTGAACACATGGGATTTTTTTAAAAAAAATCCCTTGAGTTTATAGTGAAGGAAAATCCTCGGCTGCGATTCTCTTCTCCCAATTCTCCTCGTATACTTATGTGGTCCCCCACTTGAATTAATCTGTGCCTAAGAAGGAATTCATTAAATAGGTGCTTCAAAGCTCAAACACTTGAAAGGTACCAATGTTTGTTGTTAGCCTTTCTTCCAATATGCTCTGCCGAAGGGACTCGAATAGAATAACACACACACACACACACAGAGGGATTGGGTGTGCAAATGAGAGTGTGAGGGACAAAAAGTTATAAATGTATAAAAAATAAAAATAAAAATAAAATTTTCAATTTATGAATACAAAATGCTTTATTTTTATTAAAATTAAATATAATAATTTTTAACCATAAATTTCATCAATGATCGAATCAATATAAAAACTTTTAATAATATCATTCTTAATAAAAGAAATTAAGTAATCGGCTAAAAATTATCTTTCATTTTATTGTTGGGCCTCTTTTTCACAACATTTATAGCAATTTTTTTTTCTTTTTTTTTGCATCTGCAGCATTGAACAACAAAGAAATTACAAAGATTTATTTTTTAAAAAATGTTCACTTACTTTTGTCTCTTTATCTTAATCATTTGAAGTCAAAAGAATGAATTTAATTGTTTTGCAAGTTTTTTAAAATTCTTTTTGACTAAACCCGATTATAAATTACTTGATTATGAATTCGGATTTAAAAATCCATATGGTCCCAAACCGCATATGGGTTGTTTGCTCCAGGCACAGTATTTGTGTGTTTTGCGTACTTGGTTAATCCTAGGCTAGTTGACTTCTTTGAAGCCATTTCCAATATAATAATGTGAATCAAATTTTTATAATACCTGAGACGGATATTTTTATTTTTTGATTTTTTATATACTTGATATGAGATGAGATATTAATGAACCCATTGTATGTAGAGAATGAATTCTCACGAAAAACATCAGATGCTGCTCAAAGAGATTTACCTCAACCCTCACCTGAATCGACGGACCAAGTGCTAGAACAACACAAGAAATTGGTTGAAATCATATATAGCGGCTAATCGCAGGCGACTTGCCGCAATTCTAGTTGAGAACGAAGAACTTCAAATCGAGTTGGCCAGGCTTAGCGATTGTATTTGTCACCAATGAGTTGGAGGTAGGATTTGTCAGGTATCAGCTTTAGAGAGATTTAACCCAACCCGCTCCTGAACTAACGGACCAACTGCTAGGGCAACACAAAAAATTGACAGAAATCACAGCGGCAAGCTAACCAAACACAAAAAATTGATTGAATCATAGTGGCTAACCAAAGGCGACTTGATGCTATTCTAGTTAAGAACGAAGAAGGCAAATCAAGCTAGCAGGGAACATCAAATGTATTCATCATAAAGAAATGAGAGCCAATGAATTGGAGTTAGGATGTCATCAACTTAGGAGGGAATTTGAGTAAAAGCTCGAATGGCAGCACGACTGATGAGGAAACAGATAAAGAAGAACCATGACGGAGTCATGATAGATTAGATAAGAATTGTTAGAATTATTATTGTTAATTTTACTATATTGGATATGAATATTCTTTGACAATGTTGATTTTTATATTGCTTGTAATAATAATAATAATGGATATGTATTTATTATTATTATTTTTATCTCAACAAATTTAATTTATTACAAGAGTTGTTATATTACTAACGTTTGTCAAGCTATCATAATTATTCCATTCATATTCTAAGAAATGACAGGTTGATCATTCAAAACAACCTCAACTAACCCACATCCTTAGCAAATGAAACATGTGTCAAACTCCGATATACAGGCAAAATTATATTTTTCGTCCTATAACTTTACTCAATTTATCTTTTGGTCTTATAAATTGCAAGATTGCAATTTTAGTTTTATAAATATTGAAATATTGTCACTTTTAGCCTTTTTTTTTTTTTTTTTGGTCCGAGATCAAAAAATTGCCAAAAAAGTTGGCCTGTCATGGCAAGAGTGTGCCCATTTAGGGTTTTTGCCTTGTTGGAAAAACCTACTAATATGACTTTTAATATATAATATATATGTATAAATGTATTGTGCCCACATATATATACACATATATTTATATATCTATATATACATACACATAAATACATATATTATATATGAGTATATCCTATTCCCAGCACCCCCCGCCTCTACCATCAGGCCCCCCCTGCTCCCTAGCCCCCTACCGTCGAATTGCCCCTCCAAGCGTCCTAGTCGTCACAGCCAGCTGGCCATGGAGCCACCCTGGCGAGCTTTCAGTCGGCAGACGGGCCGACCTGGCAAGCTTTCAAGCAATGATGGCCAAAGGTCGCCTGTCAAATGTGGCTGTTGGCCAACCGACCGCCATGGCTAGCCCGATCATGGCGGCTGGCCATGTGGAGTGCGGTGGCGGGGGAAATTTTTCCATTTTTTCCCCCTTTTTCATTTATTTTCACTTTTTAATTTATTTATTTCTTAATTTATATGTAAATTTAATTAAATTATTTTAGATATGTAAGTTAAGATTATATTGTTGATATGGTAGATTAGATTTTTTTTATTTCTTAATTAGTAAATAGTTATAAATTATGTATAAATATATATTTGTATAAAAATATGTTTATATATAAATTCTAAGTAATTTAATTAAATTATTTTAGCTATGTAAGTTTAAATTGTATTGTTAATATGGTAAATTAGATTTTTTTATTTTTTAATTAGTAAATAATTATAAATTATGTATAAATATATATTTGTATGAATATATGTTTATGTACAAATTCTAAGTCATGTTGCCAACTAAGCAACAAGAAGAAATAAAACAAGCCAACTAGCTTTTTCAATTAAACATGTCAGCTAATTTTTTTACTACCAAGGCAAAAATCTTAAATGGACACATTTTAATCATGCCAAGTTGGTTTTCTGGGCTTTTTTTTTTTTTTTTTTATCTTAATGAAAAAAAAATTAAAAGTGACAATTTGTCAATACTTATAGGATTAAAATTACAACTTTGCAACTTATGATACTAAAAGACAAAATGAATAAAGTTATAGGATGAAAAATATAATTTTATCCTGATTTACATGAGTATTTACACACCTCTCATTGATGTGACAAGTGAAATGAAGAATATTTTGTGATTATTAAGAGGAGATTCATCCAATAAATGTCGCACCATTCATTGATACTCACGTAGTTATATATTTAATGAAATTTTACCTAAAATCATCCCTTCATGATTATACATGTAAGTAAAGTAAGTAATATAGAACCAATTAAATTCAAAATTACCGTGATGTCTTAAGTGTAAATTCTTATCTTTTTACAGTAAAACAAAATTCTTTATTGAATACTTCATATCAATTAGAAATTTTCTTAGTAAATTCACGTTTAGCGAACTTGTTCTTTCAAAAATCACTCTCATGCATGTCTTCACACACATTTTTTTATCATAAGCATATATGCATTTTGATATGAGGTGCTGTCGCGATTCGATATGAATTAGTTCTGGGACAAAAGACAAATCGATCAAGTTATGTAATTTATGTTGAAATGGTTCGGATTAATTTTATTATTTTTTTTGTAAATTTAATCTAATCAGATCTATTTTAAATTAATTTGGATGAGATCAAATAATCGATATTTTTAAATTAAATTTTCAACTAAAATACTGGACAATTTATTATTAACAATTTAACCAATTTAATCAATCGGTATGCAATGTCCCTTTGACAATTGCAATTTAGCTTTCTTTCTTGACAATGTAATCAATACTGAGATAAATATTGACATTATGAAATTACATTCTGTAAGAAAATATAACCGTAGGTCTGTAAAATAATGCATAAAAGATAAATAACATGATTATACAAGTCAGCATTAATGCAAAAAAAAAATCAAACAGTTGTGATGATCATATAAAGGTTCAAGCCAACATAATAAATTTATAAAGTTTCAAAAATTAAATTCCAAAAAGCAATTAAAAATTATTTTCTTTTTGTTATATTTTATATTAGTTTATTTACTTAAGGGTTGTTTTTTTTTTAATATTATTGGTATATAAAAGTTTGGTTTGGTTTGGTTTGAATCGAATTGGTTTCTGAGAGTGAAATTGATAACCAATCCAAATCAATCTATTAGGAAAAATTGAATTCGAACTAATCTAAAAAAGTTGGTTTTCACTGGTGATATAAGATGGCCCAATTGTCCAACCCAACAATTATCGACCTAGATATAGTAGGCAAGGCCCATCTCATGTTTGAGGCCCAAGCTTGGTGTCGACCTCATTCGACTTCCCAAACTTGCTTCGTGCCAATGCCCTCGACAGCATTGGGTCTATTTGACTAGAGCACAGGTCGAACGGATGAAGTCGACCAACCTCATAGGAATGTGAAACAACTCATGTTCTAACTTGAACGTCGACTAAGAGGGTTGATTTTCTGTAGAGTCATATCTCTGCCTTATTAAATATCCTGGTAGACAGCGTGCCTCTACATTAATGGCACTATGCCGCCCCAGTACCACCTATCTTGCCGCACTAGATTGGAAAAGTACACAAATGGGAGAAGACCTAAAGCTTCCCATGCAAGGATAACAGCCCTATCTACATGATAAGGGCACCTTGGACATGTCTATCATCTAGAGAAGCTATAAATACCCCATAACCAGCCTCTTACAAAATGTGCCATTCTCTACTAAACAGCCCTCACTCTGCTATTTCTTCGTTTGGTCGATCAGATACTGACTTGACTATTAGAGTGCCTTAACTGAGGACACCTCAACTAGCCTAACTTTTGCTAGTAATTGCAAGGTTCAACCTAGCTACACTTGAAGCTCACTCACTCAATCAAGCGGGTCGATTATCAAATCCTTAGCCTAATTTAGTAAATACAGCTTTTACCCTCATCATGTGGTACTATCTGTAGGAAACTAGGGTCTAAAATCGAGAAATTATTAATACTAGGCGAGTTGCTTTAGAGAAAGAGGAGGGCAGAAAGTCCCCAACATCTTATCCTTGACTTCAACAAGAGACTAATTTACCAAGGCCTAGTGCCCAACTAGAGCAAGTGGTTACTTTGACCATGCCCTAATTGATGCAACTCATAAGTGAGCAAATATTTGCACAAATATCTGCTCAGCCTTCTATCGCCATGAACTAATATACGATCTAGCCAATGTAACTCCTCAACCTACCCAGAGAGAAGAAAGACCTGCTAGAGAGGAAATATGTCGAACAAAGACCAGACAACCTCTATCCCGATGAGAGGAAAGCCTTAGGCGCTTTCCAAGAGAGAAGCCTCGAAAAAATCCTTGGGAGGAGGTTGTAGATTCCATAGATCATGGTGCTTGACCCATTTGAGCCCCATAGTGCGATAGTATTGAACACATGAGACCCTAGTCTAACAGAAGCCTGACCCAAGCTAATTGAGAAAAATAGGAAGAAATTTCTCACCAGGTTCAGCAACTAAATCCAAAGCTCGAGGAGATCTCGAGAAAAAACATAGACAGGAACCTACATGGTAAGGGTGCCCCTCATTTTCATAGAGAGAAAGTCATCTTTCATTCAAGAGATAATTGAGGAGCGCATCGCTATTAATGCTAAAGTCCCCATCGATTTGCCTAGATATGATTACTCGATCTACCCTAATGAACACTTTCTCCAGTTTGTGCATATGATGTAATTGCATGGGCATAATGAATACATCCATATGAAGATGCTAGTGACCACATTCCAGGGCATTGCACTTGACTGGTTCATGAAGCTTAAACCGACATCGATCTACTCCTACGACCAGTTGTGCGATAAGTTCCTGCATCAATTTTTTAATTGGAGAAAGGTAAAACTCCCACATACCCATCTACATACAGTCAAGCAGAATAAAGGGGAGTCCCTTCATAATTTTTTTCACTAGGTTCAACATTGAGGTGCTAAAGATCGATAGTCTATGGCTAAACATCGATAGTCTATGGATTGAGTTCTTGATCAATGTACTCTTTCTGGGTCTTCAATACAATGAATGCACCAATGCTCTAGTGCACAAGTGATCCAGGTCGATGGAAGAACTGCTCGATCTTGCAGAGAGATACATGACCTAGGAGGACATGAATAAGCTCAAATATGGCAACCCTGAGGTCGATAAAAAGAAAAATAAGGAGAAAGATGACCATTAGAATAGAAAAGGTCATCGATCTCTCATCAAGGGCTTTCATGACTATACCTCACTCAATCTTTCAAGGAAAGAGGTGTTGTTTGCCATCCAGCACAACAACCCTCCTGAAGAAGCCTAAAAGGTTGATGGAGATTGAGATGATGAAAAGATCAAAGAAATACTACCATTTCTATTATCAAAAGGGGCATGACACCAAAGACTATTTCAACTTGCATGACAAAATTAAAAGGCTGATTTGACATGGCCATTTCAAAAATTATGTCAATGAGAGTGCTCGATAGAAAGAAGGCAACACTAATTAGACTCCCCGTAGAAAAAGGTCAGTTAGCTCGACAAAGAAAGACAAAGGAAAGAAACCTGCCTAGAATCCCCACCCACCCATTCAAGGAGTCATTGACATAATTACAAAAGGCTCTACTTGGGGGGGACTCAAAATTTGCCAGGACGCTGACCCAATAGAGGTTGGAATCGACCAAGTCCACCCTGGTCGAAACAGGTTTCCAGCTTTCAACTAGTGTAGAGCTAATTTCTTTCACTGATACTGACCTCACCCACCTCAAGAGCAAAGAAATTAACTACAAGATGGATTGCCCTATGGTTATGTTGGTCACAATTACCAATTTTGAATTAAGAAAGGTCCTGGTCGATAACGGGAGTTTTACCAACATCATATTCTTGTCAACTTTGAAAAGGATGAATTTGGGGACTCTAAAATTCAAGCAAGTTCGTACACCACTCGTTGGTTTTAGAGGATCAAAAATTATCCTGTAAGGATCCATCAACTTATCTATGTCATTTGGGGAAGCCCCATATTGGATAACTCTCATGATCAATTATCTGGTTGCCGATGCCCTATTTATCCGCAATGTTATAATAGCGTGACCAGCTCTAAATAACTTTCAAGCTATTGTCTCGACCTACCACATGAAAATCAAATTTCTGACCCTAGTTGGCACAAGTGAGCTCTTGTGTAACATCAAGGAGGCACGGTGCTACCATACCATTTTGATTAAGCCTATTGAGCAAAAGAGTCAACCACAACTGAAGCCCTTAATGGATGCCCCTATAATGAAACCCAAGGAGTGATAGGTAAGCAAGAAAAGAAAGCTAGAAGACACCAAGGTTTAGACCATCGGGGAGTTCAAAATAATCAAACTAGAGCCTGGGAACCTTAACAAGACTACTAAGATTGGAAGTGACATAGGCCACCACTTTGAATATCTTATGGTCAATTTTCTGCACAGAAACATCAATGTATTTGAATGGAAAGCATCTAACCTCAGGGAGTCAACTCTGGTGTTATCATTTATCATCTCAATATGGACCCCTCATACAAGCTAATAAAGTAGAAAATGAGGACCTTCAATGTTGAGAGATGCCAGATCATCAAAGAGGATGTCAACAAACTCTTAGATGCAGGATATATTGTAGAAATTTAGTACCCCTCTTAGTTTTATAATATTGTACTCATCCCCAAGAATAAGGGAAAATGGCGTATATGTAATGACTTTACTAATTTGAATAAAACTTGCCCTAAAGATCCTTACTCCCTACTTCACATAGATTTACTAGTTGATTCTACTACTGGTTGTGAATTGTTGAGTATGATGGATATTTTTCAAGGCTATTATCAAATATTCATGGCATCCAAGGACAGAGATAAGACCTTTTTCATCATCCCCAAAGGAGTCTACTGTTTCTTAGTTATGCCTTTTGGGTTCAAGAATGCAAAGGCAACTTACTAAAGATTAGTCAATTTTATGTTCAAGAACGAAATTGAAAAGTTGATGGAGGTTTATGTCGATGACATGATCGTCAAGATAGAGAATGCTAATGATCATCTAATTGACCTCAACCATACATTCTCGATACTGTGGGCGTTCAGTAAGAAACTTAACCCCAATAAATACATTTTTGGGGTTCGAGGAGGTGAGTTCCTGGGCTACATAGTTAGTCAAAGGGGCATTAAAGTAAATTTATAAAAAATCCAAGTAGTTTTAGATATCATACTACCCAAAATAGTCAGAGATGTACAATGTCTGGTTGGAAAGGTCGTAGCTCTTGATAGGTTCATTGATTAATTAGTCGAAAAGAGCTTACTTTTCTTTAAGATGCTCAGAAACAACAAGAAATTAGGCTTCCAATAGACATAATAGTGCAACCAGACTCTGGTTGAACTCAAGTAATACCTCTCCTCACCACCCATGCTCACAAAACTAGAACTAGGAAAAGTTTTACATTTGTACTTAGCTATGTCCATGGCCTCGATTAGCTTAGTCCTGGTTTCAACTAGAGATAAAAGTCATCGACCTATTTATTACTCCAGCAAAGCACTACAAGGCCCTGAGCACAACTACCTTAATATTGAGAAATTGCTCTCAACTCGATCACTTCAACATGAAAACTACGATCATAATTTCAGTCCTATACGATCTTAGGATTGAAAAATTAGTTGTTGAAATAGGTACTATCAAAGCCAGATATATTGGGAAGACTGACTAAGTAGGCCATTAAATTGAGAGAATTCGATATCATATTCCAACCCCGAATGGCCATAAAAGCATAGGTTTTAGCTAATTTCATCACAGAACAGCTCGACCTCCCATATTAGAGTGATATTGCCTCTCTTATTTGGACTTTGCATGTTGACAAGTCAACGACTACTTTCGGAGGTATGGTAGGTGTTTCACTCCGCTCTTTTCTGGCGGAGGAGTATGACTTTGTAATCAAACTCGATTGCTCGATCACCAATTATGAGGCAGAATATGAGGCCTTCTCATAAGCATGAGGCTAGCAGTTGACCATAGAGTCGAGAAGCTAGCAGAAATCATAAATTCCCAGCTAGTTGTGAAACAGGTCGAAGGGAACTTCAAAGCCAAAGATTCTAAATGAGCTAATACTTGGTCGAGGTGAAAAAACTATAGTAGTCGTTCAAATAATTCATCCTTATCTAGGTACCATAATTAGAGAACGAGTAGGTTGACACGTTATCTAAATTCACAAGCTCGATGAGGGGGAACTAAGATGGAACTATAACATTTCTGGTTGCAGGTAAATGATCTATGGTCCATAAGGTTATCAAATATGGGTACTTTTAGCCTACACTATTTAAAGATACCGTCGACTTTGCTCGAAGTTGCCCGACCTGCCAAGTCCATCTGAACATACCCCACTAGGTTGCCGCATCAATGGTAAATGTTCAGTTCACATAGCTATTCGACCAATAGGAGATCGACATAGTTGGCTCCTTGCAAAAGACATCAGGTTAGAGAAAATTTATTATTATCGTGGTCAAGTACTTCACAAAATGGGTTGAGGTTGAGGTAGTTCCAAAAATAACTGACAAGCCATCAAGAGCTTCATTTGAAAAAATATTATATGCTATTTTGGTCTTATTAAGGTCTTAATCTCAAATAACAAAACCTAATTTCAGAGAAAAACCACATGAAATTAGTGCAAAGCTTTAAGGATTCGCCAATATTTTACTTCAGTTGAAAATCCTCAGGCTAATGGCCAACTGAGGTATAGAACTATCCTCGACCACCTCAAAGCTCAACTTGAAGGGACAGGGTCGTGTTGGGCGGATGACTTCCCCAGACTATTATGGGCGTATAGAACCACCCTTCAAACACTACAGGTCACAGCCTCTATAGTCTGGTCTATGGCTCTGAAGTAATCATCCCATTCGAATTAATACAACATACAGCTCGAACTATCTATTTTAATTCGATCATAAACATATCTAAAAGGAAACTTGATTTGGGAACCATTGATGAGCTGCGATAAGAAGCTTACAACATAATGAAACGATATAGATCAAAGATGGCAGAGCATTACAACCAGGGAATTTGTTTGCGTAGCTTCAAAATTGGTGATCTTGTCCTCAAGAAAGTGGAGGTGTTGAAAAATATTAGCAAGCTCAACCCAAAATAGGACAGGCCCTATTTCGTGATCAAAGTAAGCACAATGCATATCGACTAGTGGATATGACTGGAATGAGCTCCCATGACCTTAGAATGCTGTGAATTTAAAGAAATTTTATATATGAAGAGATTTTCAGTTTATGTTGTATTGTCTCGTGGAAAAGAAATTTTTAACATCTCTACAACTATCCACTTCTACTATTAGAGCATTTCTCCCCCCCTAAATAAAAAAAAAAGAGCCAGACATTTTAGTCCATCCTAAGTTGATTATTCGAATTCAAAAATGGGTAATCGACCTCGCGATTGACCAAAATAACAACTTTATATCACCAAATCAAAGCTTTTAAGCCCAAGCTAATAAATGAGTTAATCGTTTATAATCGATCACGTAGTTGACCAGAACAATGCTTCAAGCCACGAAGTTAAGGCTTCTTGGCCTAAATAAACTAAGTAAGATTGATTGTTTGTAGTCGACCCTATAGTCAACCACAATAGCAGCTTCATGCCACCAAATCAAAGCTTTTTAGCCCAAACAAATAAACAAGTTGATCGTTTATAATCGATCACATAGTCAACCAGAACAAGTGCTTCAAGTCATGAAGTCAAATCTTTTCTACCCAAATAAACCAAGCCAGTTGATTGTTCACAGTTGACCCTATAGTCGATCAAAATAAGGCCTTGGAGCCACAAAGTTAAGGCTTCTCAGCCTAAACCAACCAAGCAAGGTGATTGCTTGTAGTCGACCCTGTAGTCGACCAAGATGATAGCTACAAGCTGCCAAATTAAGGCTGAAAAGCCTCAAACTAAAATAATAACCTCAAGCCACAGGACTAAAGCTTCTCAGCCTTGTCAAATGAGCAAATTAATTGTTTATAGTCGACCTTGAAGTTGACCACAAACTATAATAATTCAACACATCAAGTTAATGAACACACCTAACTAAAGACTTGACCCTATTGTCAAAGACAACTTAGTATGATCGTTTCACAGTGGAAATAACACACCTAACTAAAGACTTGACCCCATTGTCAAAGACAACTTAGTATGATCGTTTCACAGTGGAAATGATTCAAATCAAACCTAAAATCTATTAAGGGGTTGTCTTATCTAAGATTGAACTATTCAAATTATTGAATATTAGTGATCATCATTTGATGAGGAAGATTCATAAAAAGTGAAATGATTCAAATTGCACATTGATGAACCAAAAGTAAATTTCATAAAAACATAAAAACAGCCATACAGAAAATTCAAATGTGTTCGTCCATATACAAAAACATTTTCAATTACAAAAAATGTGCCTTGTAGGGTGATTAGAAGTATCTAGCAATTATGCTCCCTGATTGCTCGACTTAGCACCTTTTATTCACATAACTTAAGTACCTTTGTTAATAGCCTCGTTGAGCTCATTGCTTGAGGAAATTGCAATAATTTCTAGGCTCTCCACTTTATGTTCTGGTCGATCAGCAAGTGGTAGAGTAGAATCAAGCATTTGTCGAGATGGTTTCGCCTAATCGACTAAAAAATCATTTCCAGATAGGGTTGCTCACAAGGCGGGTTGGTTCGAGTTTGGGGAAAAAATAAATTTGAACCAATCATTTTTAATTAGTTCAATTCAGGTTGGGTTTTATCATTTTTAAAAATTAAACCAATCTAGATCGGGTTAGTTTAGTTCCGATAATCGGGTTCAAGGGGAAAAAAAAGAAAGAAAGAAGAAAAAGATGGAGGAGGAGGAGAATGAGGAGAAAGCACTAGTTGCAATTTCTTTGGTTCTTTAATTAGAAAATCAAGATAATTAAATTATTATCAAAATATTCATCAAAATTAAAAAGCACACAGTATTGTATAAGAGCACTACAAGTCATAATTGTTATAAATTATCTCCTTCTTTATCACAAGCCATGATTGATAATATAAAATTCTAAATCCAAATCTCAGTTGAACATTAAATACAAATATAAATAACAAAAGTCATAATTTAAAAAATAATAAATTATAATTTATTTTAATTGAGCGGGTTAGGTCGGGTTGGGTTGATGAATGTGAAATCTAAGAATCGAACCAAATGTAATTGGTTTCTATAGAATTTCACCCAATCAAACCCGATTATTCGAACTAAATCAAACTAATTGAATTAGTTCAGTTTGGATCATCAAGTTCATTAAATCAGGTTGATTCGGTGAACACCCCTATTTCTAAGAGAGGGAAAGAACTTAACAGCTTTGATTTTTCCATCGTGAATCTTGAAGCAAACTTTATGGCAAAGTTGAATTCTTTCTCTACCTTGGTTAACCTCCTTGCTACGTCGGTCTACCTCTCTTACGCCTTAGACAAGGGCTTGATCGGAGGAGCTCCTGTAACCTTCTTCTTAACAACTGCCTCATCAGGATTAGGATACGTTTTTAGCTACTCGTCTAGTACTGAGTTGAGTTGATTTTTATCCTCGGGTCGAAAAGTATAGCCTAATTACCCTAGTTGCTGGATTACTTTGCTAAACATACATTTTGCATTGTCGAGAGAGAAGATAAGGTTGGCATCCTGAAATGCCGAGCACAACATGAATTGTTGCATAGCTTTTCGTTGCATCGATGGCAACTTCTTGTAGAACTTAGCTTGATTGTCTTGAAGGTTGCATTGTGCCTAACCGTCTGACCAAACTCATAGCTATGTTGAGCCTCTATTCTGACCTGGTTCAACAGCTTATCCATCTTAGTTTTCTCGGTAATGGTGGCAACCAATTGTATATCTTTCAAAATTAACTGAGAGTTGGCTTTCTGAAGCTCCTCACTCAACTACTTGATCTTTGTCTGTGCAAACTTGAGCTAGGCCTTAAGCATTTCAATATCTTCCCTAACTTGCAACTATTTATGATTGGCCAGTGCCAGCTCC
This sequence comes from Jacaranda copaia, assembly GCA_014898725.1. Taxonomy (NCBI): domain Eukaryota; kingdom Viridiplantae; phylum Streptophyta; class Magnoliopsida; order Lamiales; family Bignoniaceae; genus Jacaranda; species Jacaranda copaia. The sequence goes on along the minus strand of JACGDI010005286.1, from coordinate 1,107,496 downwards.
GACCTTTTATAAAAGTGGTAGCCCAGTTGGCTTACCTATAAAAAAAATACCTTGTGAGTTGACCAGTCAATGTCACTTAACCATACATGCTAATTGACTAGAAACATGCCATATTTGAGTGAAAAGCCAGGACCCTAAGTATGTCCTGGCTCAAGTTTATAAATTTCTTCTGGTCGAACGCAAATAGTCCAACCGTCATCACTTTTACTGGTGCAACCCCAGTAAACCCTGTCATTAGGATAGAATAAGAATTATACATGATTATAGCAAGCTTTATCCCAAATCGAGGAGATGGCAACTTCGGGATCTGGAACAGCACATCGTCCTACCGCTAGCTGCACAGATCATAGCCAGTTGGTTAGCTCGACCCCCCAACTTTTCCCTTTTCTTTCTTCATTGCAGTTTTCTTTTGAGCAGGTCCTTCCTACTTGACCATTGATTTTTTTCCTCGATCGATAGGGTTGCTACCAATGGTCACCATAGGTCAAGCTAGGGACATAGTAGGTGATGGTTACATTGCCTGAGGTTGTACTGCCACAACCAAAGCCATATCTTTACACGCATGCTAACATCTCCTATCAAGCTCAATTCATTATTTTTTCTCGATCTGCAAATATAACATCCAACTATAAAAAACTAATAGAGTTGAACGTATAGATATATAAATAAGTAAATTTAGAAAAATTAACAGCGCTATGTACCTAATCGAGCATCTACTGGTAAGTCTAACTAGGCTGGCGATAAGCCAACCAATACCCAACTAGTCTTCTCGGTAAAAATCAAAACCTCCATCCGATCAAACTTGATTAAGTCCTGGATAAAGGTATTCGGCTAAGTTGGAGTCAAATTACCTAGCATTTTGACATGACCCACCTCAAAATATTGAAGCCCCCTAGCTTTCAAACATATAAAAAATATTTTTTCCATTCCTGGCCATAGGAGGAAGATGGGGTGACAAAATATTTTTGACAAGGTTGAGTAGTGAGGCAATAAAAACCTGACTTATTAGTGCTACCTGACTTCTAGGACATTGAAAGGAGAAAGAGATTGGAAAAGTTTGCAAAGGTAGCTGGTTGGTTGAATAAATGCATGAGAACCGTAAAACTATATATAGTCTAGAAATAATTCGATAACATTTGTGTTATATAGACCTTTAGACCTGTTAACAGGTTGACTATTGCTTGAGCAAGAGGGAACCAAAGACCACACCTAAAAACCTCCTCGAACACAATAATGTACCCCTTGGAAGGTCAATACATCTTATCTGAAGGTTTGGGTACTGTTAGCTCATACTCGGGAGGGACATGATAAAGCTGCTTGATGTGCGCAAGGTCAATAGGAGCAATTAGATGCTATTACAATGTAATGGTTAGGGATAAAAAGTTGACCATGAGACACCAGGACCTGACTTAAGCCAGCATCTCCTTTAGCAGTAGCGCGTTCATCGCTCAAACTGTTGGAGGTCAAGCTATTGCTTAAGGAACTACTCAACTTGCTGTCATGACAACCCTCCCTTTGAGGTGGGGTTCGACCTAACCCAGTAACCTCATTATCATTCCCCTGACTACTCACATTATCATCCAGACCCAACATATTTAAGGAAACGTTATGCTCAAAATAAGTTGGGAGAAAAACTAACATGATCTCTTTGAACTCCAAGGCACAAAATAATAGGAAGGAAGCATAATAAATACAAAACTTGACCAGATACAAAGCTGTAAAAGTGAAAATGAAGCTTTTAATCGCACCTATTTATAGGCAATGGGCACAAAAATCCAAGCAACTGTAATAATAGTGCAACCGTTATTTAGCTCTTCGTGTGGCATAATGTAACAGATGCATTAAACGCATTCAAACCCTGGTCAACTTTTGAAATCCCCATCGACTGGACTTCACTATTTCTCAATGGTCCACTCCCCAATCCCACTCGTCAATCCTCTTGATTGAAATTCAAAAATGAGAGGGACTCAAGAAATGGGATGCTCAATAGGCCCAATCCAACAACTATCAACCCAAGTATATTAGTAGGCATGGCCCATCCCATGTTTGAGCTTGGTGTCGACCTCCAAAACTCACTATGTGCCAATGCCCTTGGCAGCATTAGTTCTATTCAACCAGAGCACAAGTCGAACAGATAAGGTCGATTGACCTTGTAGAAATATTAAACAGCTCATGTTCTAACTTGAAAGTCGACCAGATGGGTTGACTTTCTACAAAGTCATATATCTACCGCATTAAATATCCTTGTAAGCGGCATGCCTCTGCATTAATGACGCATGTCACCCCAGTACCGTCTATCTTGCCAGGCCAGACTAGAGACGTGCCCCTGTGTATTGACTTATCCCCAAAAGCTAGAGATAGAGCTACCTGGAAAAGTACACAAATGGAAAAAGACTTAAAACTCCCCATGTAAGGACAAGAGCCTTATCTTCATGACAAGGGCACCTTAGACATATCAATCATCTGGAGAAGTTATAAATACCCCCATAGCCAACCTTTCACAAGGTGTACCATTCTATACTAAAAAGCCCTTACTTTGCCGCTTCTTCATTTGGTTGATTGGATATTAACTTGAGCATCATATTGCCTTAGTCGAGGGTATTTCGATTAGCCTGACGTTTGCTAGTGATTGCAGGACTCAACCTAGCTATACTTGAAGCTCACTTACTCGACTAGGCGGGTTGATTATCCAAATCCTAGCCCAATATAGTAAATATAGCTTTCATCCTCATTAATTGGTTATTGATTTGGTTTGGATTTGATAAATGGTCAATTTTGTTGGATTTGATTTGGATTTCAACACCTCTAATTTGAATCATTAATGTTTGATTTCATTTAGAATTTAATAAAATGAAGATGAACAAGTGTTTAAATTGTTAATATTTGGGTATTTTATTATAAGACTAAAATTATCAATATCAATTGACCGAGTCTACATTATTCTAAAGCAAAATATATGACATTGAGGCCTCCGATGTCTTTATTCATCATCAAAACATTATGATCACTGGTTGACTACAAGTAGATCAACTAATAAAAGTGACATGTTTATAGAAATAGCTAAATATTTTTTCCATATGTGTATTATGTGTATGATCTGAAAGTTTTGCATTTAAAATCTAAATTAATTGAAGGTGAAACGAAACATCTATGTATGTTGTTGTTATACATTAAACAATGAAAATTATGTTACGCGAATATGATGTGCATTGTCTTTAATGTACATCCATTTTGTATTATATATTTGAGTATGTTATTATATTTAAATTAGTCAATTTCTGTTACACTGATAAAAATCGATGATAGGAGAAAAACTCAATTGAAAATAACAAAATGTTGAATAAAAAATTTCATCGAAGAGTTATTTTAATTGTAAATTTTTTATCGACATTTGCATTTATTGTGGAGCACAATTTCACCAAGGGACTAATCAGCCTTTCTATAAACGTCTTGTCCCACACTTGTTTTTGGAGCTTTATACAATGCTGTGTGCACGCTGCCATTCCTATTGTGTTATATTGCGAGACTAATACAAAGGTTTTGGAGTGAATGTTTCTTGTTATTTTGTTTATTGCTTTTCCTTTTTCACTACTTGAAATGTGTTATAATTTGCTTGCAATACTTTTCATAGATTTATTTGATATTAAATTTTTAGTTGAAGTTTTTCACCTGTCAAGGTGAGAGAATTTTAGCAAATACATGATGGGAGAAAGATTATGTATTTCGTTGTATATTTTCAATAATGGTACAAGATATATATGCACAAGCAAGAGACTCACAAGATGCGTGACCAACAAACAATCTAGAAAATGTGACCTATTTATCAACGTACATGTAGAGAGGAATAAAAGAGATAACAAATTCTATAACAGAAAAATCAAAAGGAATATTCATGCATGTGACTGGTTTATCACCCCCCCAACAAGCTAGAGCGTGTATATTTAACAGGCCCAGCTTGGACAGAATTAATTTGAATGAGGAGATGGACAAAGGCTTTATGCAAATATCAGCCAGCTGGTTTGAAGAAGAACAAGGCATGAGATTGACGAGACCTAATTGACCCTTTTCCCAGACGATGTGACAATCGACATCAATTTATTTTGTGCATTCATGAAATGTAAGGTTTTTAGCAATCTGAAGAGCTGACTGATTGCCACAAAAAATATGGGCTGGACTAGAAGTGTCAATTCGCAAATCTTGAAGAAGAAATGAAGACATTGAAGCTCACATGTTGTTGAAGCAAAGGCATAATATTCTGCCTCAGAAGAAGATCGAGAAACTGTTGATTGTTTCTTAGCCTTCCAGCTGACAAGAGAATCACCAAAAAAAATGAAGAATCCAATGATAGAACACCGACTGTCTAAATAGGTAGCCCAATCAACGTTGCTAAAGGATTTTAGCACTGAAGATGAATTGGTAGAGAAGAAAATGCTTAAACCAGCGGCTAATTTTATGTATCTAAGAACTCGATGTGCTACTTACAAGTGGGAAGTGGTGGGTGAGTCCATGAATTGACTGAGTTGTTGCACAACAAAAGCAATGTCTAGCCGAGTAGAGGTTAAGTATAATAGGCGATCGATGAGGCGACGATAAGAAGAAGCATCTAAAAGAGGATCACCAGAATCCTTAGATAGCCTTAGGAAATGATCTATGGGTGTTGTGATTGGTTTGTTGCTGAGAAAACCTGTGTCAGTAAGGATGTCAAGTGCATATTTGCATTAACAGAGAACAATACCCTTTGATGAGCGAGCAATCTCCAACCCAAGAAAGAAACAAAGATCACCAAGGTCCTTACTTCAGAAAGAATCATCAGAATAGGCTTTAACGAAGTTGATTTCATTTAAATTGTCACTAGCAAGAACAGTATCATCCACGTAAACAAGAATAGCAGTAATGGATGAAGCTGAAGACTTGATGAAAAGAGAGTGATCGGCCATAGACTGTGTAACCTAAAGAAAGAAGTGCACTAGAAAGTTTCAAAAACTCATGATGGCTAGCCTAATTTAACCCATACAAAGACTTCTGGAGTTTGCAAACCATGTTAGGGGCAGGAGAAGATACATCTGGTGGTAAGGCCATATAGACATCCTCATGAACATCTCCATGGAGAAAAACGTTGTCAACATCAAGTTGTTTGAGGAACCATCCCTTGGCGGCAGCAATGGCAAGAAAAAGGCAAACTATGGTTATTTTGGCCACCTAAGAGAAGGCATTGATGTAATCAATCTCTTCAATTTGGGTATATCTCTTGGCCACAAGACGGGCCTTATAACGTTTAATTGAACCATCAGTATGGTATTTGAATTGATACACCTATTTGCATCCCACCATAGTTTTGCCTGGAGGTAAGGAAGTAAGAACTCAAGTGCCAGTGGTTTTAAAGGCAGCCATTTCATGTTGCATGGCTGTAATCCAACAGGGATACTGTATGGCCTCTTTGTATGACCTGGGTTTAGAGTTAGAAGAGACAAAGCAAACAAAATTTCTATAGAAAAAGGATAAGCATGAATAAGATAGAACATTAAAAAACGGGTGGGAAATACCTCAACATAGAAGAGATGGTCCAGCGGCAGATGCAAGATAGCAGTGGAAGTCAATTAGATAAGTTGGGCGTTTGAGAGTTTGAGTTGATTGGGGGCTCAATTGGGCAGGTTGTGATGTACTAGGAAAAGGAATGGGAGTATTAATATCAAGGGCGAGATTAGTAGTGTAACTAGAAAGAGGAGTCGAATTTGCTTGGAGTGTGAATTTGAAAGGGAAAATTTGTTCATGAAATGTGACGTGACGAGAAGTAAATATTTCTCTAGTATGAAAATCAAGAAGAAGGTAACCTTTCATGCCAGGCTTATAACCGAGGAAGACATATTGATGAGCACAAGGGTCAAGTTTTGTGCGGTGGGCGGTGAGGGTACTAGCATAGCATAAGGAGCTAAAAACCTTAAGGAAGGTGTTATCGGGTGAAGATTTATGGAGTAATTGGAAGGGAATTTATCTTGAAGAAGGGGTGATGGGAGCTGATTAAAAGGCATATAGCATGAGAAATGGCATAAAACAAATAGGTTTTGGGGAGATTAGATTGAAAGAGTAAAGCACGGGTGACATTGAGAATGTGTTGGTGTTTGCACTCTACTATACCATTTTCTTAGGGGGTTTCAACGCAAGATGTTTGATGAATAATACCTTTTGAAGCGTAGAAAAATAGTGAAGGAAATTCAATGCTATTGTCACTTCGAATGATTTTAATGTGAGTGTCAAATTAAGTTTCAATCATTGTGAGAAAAGAATGTAATAAACCTCTTGCATTAGATTTATGTTTGAGAAAAAAATACCCATGTAAAATGACTAAAATCCTCCACAATTGTAAGAAAATATTGATAACCATGGATAGATGGGGTGGCAAGGGGACCCCAAATATCAACATGTATCAACTTAAAGCATTGAGAAGTTTGGCTAAAACTAACATTGAATGGTAATTTCTTTTGTTTAGCATAGTAACATACTTCACAAGTAGAATTGTCAAGTATAGGTAAATTTGGTATAAGTGAACTAAGCAGTTTAAGACGACTAGTAGAAACATGACAAAGGCGAGAATGCCAGAGATCAAAAGAAGCAGAATCAACAACAAGGGATTTGGCAGACGAGGTAGGGGCAGAAATAGAGGGGCAGTTGAAAATGTATAAGCCACCTTTCATCTTAGCTATACCAATCATCTACCACGTGCTCAGGTCCTATAAGAAACAAAGAGAACGGCGAAAAATGAGGCAACAAGAAAGAGAGGAGGTTAATTGAGCAACTGAAATTAAGTTGAATGAAAATTGGGGAATGTTTAACACATTGTGGAGAATGAGTGTGGGGAAGAGGGACACAGTGCTTGATAAAGAGGAAAACACATGCTGACCATTGGGAAGGGTAACCTGAATAGGAGCTATGTGGGTGTAGAAGATAAAGTGACAGACAAAAAATGTAATGTGATTGGTGGATCCTGTATCAAGAATCTAAATAGAGGAGGAGGAGGAAGAAAAACCATTACCTGAGACAGAAAAAGTAGAAGATGAGGTGAGCACATTGTTAGCTATGGAGAGTGAGTTGTTACCAAAAGTAGGTTGTTGTAACAGAGAGAGGACTTTGTTGTATTAATCTTGAGTGAGAGGAGGAGTGGGTGAGTCAGACGAAATAGGAGCAACAGGGATAGTGGGGTTAGGAATGGAGGAAGTAGCGATAGTAATAACATTTTGAGCAAAACCAGGGCAGCTGCGAGGCTTAAAGCCAGGCGAAAAGCCATGCTTGTAGTAATAAGTTGCTTCTGTGTGGCGAGGCTTGCCAAAAAAGGAACAAACTCGAGTGTCACCATTCGTGAGCTTGAAACCAGGTTTCTGAAGAGGGGTGGGAAGAAGAGGAGGAGTAGACCAATTATTAACACCTGGTGGCTGAGAGGTGAAAATTGGCTTTCTTGTTGGATCACCATGGAAAAAACCCGATTGATTGGAGGAAGCGGATCCATGAGCAAAATTTATGATCGAATAGTGGAAAAATGATCCCCAAGACCCTGAAGGAAACGAAGAACATAATCGTTATTTTGGTAGTGCTTCACAGTGTCAAGAGCCCCACAAGAAAAACAGTAACACAAGTGAAGGAAGGAATAGGTCGAAAATTTGTGAGTTCATCCCACAGAATTTTTAAGGCAGTGAAATAATCTGTCACAGTGTGATGACCTTGCCGGAAAGCGTAGATTTTTCTTGTAGCTCAGAGATGCGAAAAGCATCACTCTGGGAAAAATGTTCCTTAAGGTCATTCCAAACTTCAAAAGCTTTGTCTAACCACAAAATGCTTTGGGTAATAGAGGGGGAGATAGAATGAATCAACTAAGAGAGAACCATCGTATTACAACGCTCCCATGTCGGATAAAGAGGATCGGTGCAGGGTGGTGGGGGTAGCGAACCATCAACGAAAGCTAGCTTGTTTTTGGAGAGAAGGAACATGCACATAGCTCGGCACCAAGAGTTGTAATTGCTGCTTGAGAGAACTGGAGAGACTACTATTAAGGATGGATTTTCTTTGGGATGAAGATAATAAGGACTAGAGGGGTTGAGGGTGGGATCTGCGGAGGAAGCCATTGATGAAAAATATAAGGTTGAGGGGAGGTTAGGGAAGAACTATTTCTCTGATACCATGAGAGAATTTTAGCAAATACATGATGGGAGAAAAATTATGTATTTCGTTGTATATGTTCAATAATGGTACAAGATATATATATATATATACACACAAGCAAGAGACTCACAAGATGCATGAGCAACAAACAATCTAGAAAATGTGACCTATTTATCAACGTACACGTAGAGAAAGAAATAAAAGAGATAACAAATTCTGTAACAGAAAAATCAAAAGAAATAATCATGCATGTGACTGGTTTATCACAAGGTATGCATTTGATTTCTTGCTCACGTACACTTCAATCTTAATGTGTTTATTTTCGAACTTTGCATAATAAAACATGCAACGCACTCAATTCAACGTAAAATGAGGAACCTTTTTATTACTCCACAAATCTTTAGCATAACATCATTGCCAAGCTTTCACCCATCTCTGCACGACTGCACCCACATAATTAAGCCCCTACTCTATTCCATGTTTGGTAATTGGTGATTATATGCAAACTGTGAGTTCATTATGGCTAATTAGTAAAATTGCTGCGGTACACATCCCGCAATTGTTCGGAAAAATCAATCAATTGTGTGACAAAATACTAAGTCCACAGTCTGCCTTGCGTCGGGTGATTTCCTTCATGGGAACCAGTGGATCTCTTTTATATTAATTTCATTAAAAAGAATATAAATTATCCTTATTTTTTTTAATGCATAGTACAACTTGAATATCTTAAACCTTCTCGCGTTATATAATTTACTATTAACTATTTAATTAATACAGCTTTTCATTATTATTTCAAATAATCCTTCAAAATTTTTACAACGTCAAATAAGGTTAACATAACCTCACCTCACAGTTTTATAAGAAACTACACAACAACTTTATTTACCTTTATTACTAGATTAAGGATAATATTTAATGTGATCTAATAATGCATATACTTTGAATGATGAAATCCCATAAATTATAATTCCGACCCAATAATAATATTTGTTCACCTAATGTTTTTATCCGAACCTAACTACCCTTTGATAATAAAAAATAAAATGGCCAACTTACTCCACTTGATTTGCATCCTCTATTCCACCGGTATTTATATCAAGTGGATTTAATTTTCAATTAATTATTTTCATAGAGGAATAATGAATACATATGTCATATATTTATAAAATGGAATACAAGATGGAATAAGGAATGAAATAGAGGATTTGAACAAAAGTTATCCATACAACCCTAATATTTTTTAATTTAATTTTTTTTAAAGAGAATCCCAAATAGTAAAATCTATTTGTTGGTATAATATCATTTGATTTTTAAATTAAGCATCGAAATAAGCAATACATAAATATAATAATTGAATAAAAATTAAATTGATTGATAACTATTAATAAAATACTATATAAAATGTATGAAAATTTTGTTTATTTAAATATAACAAAAATAAAATTAATTATTATCATGGATAGCAAGACAAAGTTCGAAAACTATTTAAGTGCATGCACAAATGACATTTATTCGAATAAACTCAATATCGTCATTTTTATTCATATCTTTAATTCAATCCATAAAATTTTAAAATTTATTCATTGATGAAAAACTTAAATTTATTAATGACTCATGTTAAAGTAAAAGTGTCATGCCTCAAAATCGAACTATACAGCATAGTTTCGAGCATGGAACTCAATTCCAAAAAATAGAGATCATCTAATCCAAAATTATAATCTTAAACAAAAAAACACTGAGTATTCAAAATGAATTCAATAAATCCTGCAACATAAAACTCAAACAAAAATACTATAACCTCAACTAAAATCCATAAGGAAACTTGCAAACTAACACCATTCAAATGCTAAGACTACTACAATAGTCCCAAAACACTTTAGTTTTGATTTTCATTGAAAGCGGGTCCATCTTCTCACTAAGGTTAGGGTTTAGGTCTGCTAAAAAGTAGTTAAAGAAAAATAGAGTGTGAGTAATACCAAGTATGTGCAATATTAGTTCAAGAATATACCATAATTAAAAGATGCTTAGTGATAAATACTTGAGAAAAATAGTGAGAAATAGTTATAAACACTTGAATAACAGGGAAAAATAGTTATAAACATTTGAGAAGATAGTGAAAAGCAGTTATGTATTATGCAGTAGTAAAATAGAATATAACAATAAATATTTTTAATAGGCTAATAATTAAATGCGATGATCGAACCAGTATTTGCGATAGCTAATCAACCTTATGACTCCTACCATAATAGTCCCTTATTACTCTGGGCAAGATGTTACCTTACTAAATAGTGTCGAGCCTAGGTCATCGGGAAATCTTACGGCCCACCTCAACCACAAATGACTTCTGTTGTGCATTGGGGGGATTAGGCCATGGGAGCTTAGGGTTCAACTGGCAAGCCCATTGTCGTCTAGTGAAGTTCATCACACACCCAAACTAGGTTGGATCCAACTAATAGTAACAATAGCAGTAACAGTAAATCTAGTCATCAGTGTTGATCACTGTATTTAATTGCTAGTCTAAAGATATTATTAAATAAAAAAAACCATAAAAAAATATATTTTGCTTGTATCATGAAACAAAATAAGAAACTTTTTGTGCACAATAAAACATAATTATAGTGCAGTGTATGCTAAAAACAAGTCACAAGCAAATTATACTATAGCATATATCCTTTTAGGTTTTGAAAGATACTATTATATATATTATATAAGATTAGACACTCACTATACTTATCAATAGAACCAAGAGCCAACCGTAACATCTTAAGTCCCAAAACACCTACTGACACAAGGGTAATATTCAATTCAATAAACATTCTAACTTGAGCCATGAATTCTAATCTCAAATTCATCCAAGAAATCAAGACAATGATTAATGAAACACGAAAATTAGTATGAAGAAAAGGTTTCTATATGTCATTGGCCTAGTACATACATACTCATAAAACTTATTTAGAATTTGTCCTTTCATAAATATTTTGTTGATTCACTCACAACTTTCTTTCTAGATATCTGATTGGCTTGATTCTTGTGGCATTAGAAATCCAAGAAAGAGTACTAAAATGTTTATGTTGATGACCAAGTCTAAATTGGATAATATTGGAGAGAAAAATCAAGTTCACTAAGCAGTAGTGGTGCAAAATAGATTTCCAATTTTCAGGAAATGTTTTGATGTGACACTTGATTGTATTTAAACTATAACTTTTACAACATGCCTTGGATGAAGGTGATTCAAAATCCTATAAAAATCTACGAGACAAATCTATAATTTATCTGTTGAAACATTTTTCAAATTCAATTTAGAACTAAGAGAAATATGCATTACAATGTTCTCATTAAAACAAACGGCCATTTTCTATAGAAAGATTTTTAACATGGCAAATCAATACATTTCATAAATAAAATAAATTATTCTAGAAAATTTTGAAATCAATTTTACAAAAATTAATAAATTAAGATACTTCAATAACCATATGTAGCAAATCCCTCAAATTCAAGATAGTGATCCAACTTGACAAGCATTAAGGTAGTTTGACTTGAAGATTTTTAGAAAAATAACTATAAGGTATGAAACTTTAAGATTTTACAGCAATATTCTAAACACAGAAAGTCTCATAATAAAACTTTTCAATTAAAATTTATTAGTTTCAATGGGTAAATAAATTTTTAAAAAGAAACTATTTAGACTTGTCACTCAATCTGGCAGGAAAATTTTAGGATTTTTATAAAATTCAAGAATAATTATTTAAACACAAAAATTTATAGTTGTGTTTTAAACACACTGAATATTACAGAATTTTTTTTACATGAAATTACAATAATTTGACCAATGAACTGATGTAAAACTTCTAACCCTAAAATCTAAAAATCAAAACCTAACAGCAGCAACTATTAAACTTTGCAATTATCAAATGCAAACAAAATAGAAATACAATGACATAGTTTAACCAAAACTTATGGAATCATACCTATGAAGAAGGGAGAACAAGATTCGATAACATTGAAATTTCTTAGCAATCATTTTCTTGTCCTACGTTTGAGATTCCTTCAATGGAGAGCAATGGATTGAGAACTTTCTAAGGAAAATTATTTTGTTGGAAAATATGAAGCTTTGAATGTGTATTGTAGAATAGAAGAAGTGATTTGAATGCAATGCGAAGAAAAGGCCTAATAAATTAGGTATTCTACAAGGACTAGAAGTGTTGGAAATTTTATCCTTATCTACTTAGTTGCTAGTTTGTTTTTTCTTTCTTATTTTTTTTTATCAATTTTGATTAAAACAGAAATTAATTCTAATAAATAAGATTTACTTATTCCTAAATAATTGACTAATCTCAATTAATTAAGATTTATAAACAAGAAAAATATGAGACACTACAAATAGCATACTCAAAATAATATATTTTTAAATCTTTGAAACAATGGGCATATTGGTAAAATGTATATCAATATCATAACCCATTAAAGTACATATATGGTGGCTAAAACTGGTTGATACACCATTTAGTAATACTATATATTGTACTGTACATGATATTTAATTAATTATTTAGTCCCATCAATCACTCATCTCATTTTTCATCAGTATTTCTCATTCCATCTAATAAAACAAATAGAATCTAAATCGGGACTCTAATTAAATCATGGGCTTTCAAGACGGATGTAATCATACATGATTCCTTGAAACGGGCCCGTTGCATTTGCTTGTGTCAAATAAATTGTGTTGTCCCCCTTAACAAGTGAAGTGCCTGGTAACTCCACGTTGAATAGCCAATATAGCCCATGAATCCCGTGCCTCGCAATTGCATTATCCTTCCCAATCAATCCAGTCATAAATAATGCTGGAGTTTGGTTTGGATTATTGATTTGGACCTAAAACCCACAATGCATGAATTGTTATGCTAAGTTTGAATTGAGGAAAATAGTGAGGGAAAAGAGAACGAAAATGCAAAGGTGCAAATATTAATGTACATAGTTATATTATTTGAAGCGCAAAAAATATTTTCCTTTGTATTTTTCACATTAAAATTGTATGTCCAAATATAAGGTTAATTAAATGTGAGTAACAAATATAAATTAATTAATTGATGTAAAAACATACCTGCAATTTGGCTTGATTTGCACATGCGAGTGCCAATCTCAATTTGTATGCTCCACTTGGTTCAACGGAATTGAGTTTGAACTTAATTTGCCATGTTGTTGCTTGGTATGTGTTCTCATCTTTTTTTCTGAGGGCCAAAGAAGAAAGATGTGGTGATTTTTGTTGACATATTTATCTATAGCTGATATGTCACTAAAAAAGTAATTTTTTTTTTAAAAGATAATATAATTTCTTCTAGTAATAATATTTTTTGTAGCCGGAAAAATTATATTTTTCATAGCCGGAAAAATTATATTTTTCATCATGTCATCATTTTGCTCACTATAGAATTTTATCTTATTACTTGCCTAATTCAAATTTAGTTATATGTGGTTTGCAAAATTATCATAGTAATTCAATCAAAAACTCCTTATTTGGCTAGAATTGATGATATGCATGTTTGAATGTAAATCCAACATGGAGAAACAAGGACATGGCATGCTCGATTTGATGATGTGGCTATAATTCTTGGCGTGCCACATCATTAATTCCAATCAAATTATAAGTTTTGATAACATCAGGCTAAATGTGATAATTTTAATAAACATATAGGATCAAATTTAAAACAAGAAGTTACACACTACTAAAGAGATTGTTATTGGTACCGGTCGAGCGCTCACTAAATAAGCAAAAATCAACCACTAGCAAATTTAGTGACCAATTTGGTTACCGCTCGAGTCAGTAATAAAAACACTTGTTACTAATTAGTGATGTTAAAAAATAAAGGCACTAATTATTGGTCATTTAATGACCATAAATAGCAATCACTAGACATAAAATTTTGAAAAAAAAAAAAATGTATGTGGCCACAAGGAGGTCAATAGGTTAAGCGTTCGAATCCTAAGGATTGTAGCCTGCAAAATCATTTTTGTTTTTATACACTTGGAATTAATGGCAACATACGGATGGTCACTATGTGGTTACTAATTATTTGTATGCAATCATTGATTTCAAGTGTGTCAAAAGAAAATGATTTTGAATGCTACAATCCTCAGTATTTGAACACTTGACTTATTGTTTGTAGAATAACTTACATGTCAAAATTCCAAAATGAAAAAATGATTTTGAACACTGCAACCCTTAGGATTCAAACACTTGATTTATTGTTCGTAGAATGACTTGCATATCAAAATTCCAAAATGAGTAAAATTATAGGAATTTTTTTTCTGTCGCTTTACAAATAAGTTGATGGTTGTTACTAGTCTATCGATTGAGTAGCATCGCCGCCATATATATATATATATATATGTGTGTGTGTGTGTGTGTATCTTTTGATATTCAAATTCTAATGAATTTTAGGATGTATATGCGCGCATGTGTAAATATATTAAAAAAAATTGGTGGCTGCATTACAAAGAGAAAGATATATGGTGAATTGCACCTGGTAACTTGGGCAAAGAACCAATCTGTGGCGTAGTTGCTCTCCCCAACAATATAGACTAAGTCACCATTGGGATACAATTCAGTGTATCTCTCCCACAACCCATACTGCCTAAACCTGAAAATTGATATAAAATTTATTGAAATCTTTTCGTATGTGAAAAATTTAATTTTTGCATTAAGAAAATAAAGAAAATGAGACAAAAATAGATACCTATCGGGATGGTTAACATAAAGTTTGTTGATGTATTTTGGGTTTGGATCAGGAATGTAAAATTCTTGAGCAGAACGATCTGGGATGCCTATTTCCCATAGCGTTGGTCCATCCCTAGGGGGCTCATACACAAGCTCCCCCATATCAATGTTGCATTCTAATATGTATATATACCATGAGTTGTATTCATTTTCTAAGGATGAAAAGATATAGAGGTAAAATTGCATTTTTCATCTTGTAATTTTGTCCAATTTATAATTTTATCTTATAACATGTAAAATTACAATTATAATTCTGTATATATAAAAAATTTATCACTTTTAGTACAATTCTTATTAGAGCTCCAAAAATTAACCGAAAAAACCAAGTTGAGTGCAAACAAGGCAAAAATTGAAGTGTCAACAATGCAAAAATAACCAAATTAAACCCACTTGGTGTGCCAGCTCAAACTTTTCATTTGAAGCTCTGATGAAAATCGGGCTAAAGGTGACAAATTTTTAATGCTGACAAAAATAAAATTGCAATTTTGCAAGTTATAAGACAAAGTTGCTAAGTAGCTAAACTACCGTATGAAAAATGCAATTTTCCAAAGATATGCAAAGTACTCATGCCTGAAGAGGAGATTTAACCTGGGCTTATACTAATCACTTTGTCATGTTTGTATTCCCCAATAAATCCAGGTACCCATGCATAGAGAATATAGTCTCCTGTGCGAATGTTGTTGATGGAAAAATAACTTTGTTCATCTACCGTTGTCCAAAACTGATAGCCCTGAAAACCAAATTTAAAGTTATGTTTTTATTTTGAATCATTTTGTACTTGCAAGTTTTCAAATAGCTACGGTCACCTTTTTTTCTCTCCTTCTATTTTTTGTTCTTAATTTACACATAAGTATCTAACACTAAAAGTTTGTTATGATTCCAAACTCAAACCGTATATATTTATGTGCAACACCAATGCCATGATCAATTGATCACTTAATTTTTTAATATATGATTGCATCATACACTTCAATTATATGTTAGGGTTATGTTAATAAACTTAAAATGTCTTAATTTTTTATGTGTGGGATATAAGAGTGATAGATAAAATGTAAGTTTATATGTGGAATGAGTATCTATTTAGGTGGGATAAGTCATCCCACATGTAGCCAAATTAATCATAGACTTTCATGTATTAAGTTAAACACTGAATTTGGTTGGATAACTATCTTACACAACATATTCAAATGAAGTTGTTTGCCGTATATATTGAATCTCTATTGTTATTTTAATTACTATAGTGACGACCTTAGTAATTGACCCTCATCAAAAAAATATTATGGGTTTCATGAAAATTAACTATTTAACCCCTAAATTAATCACGTACCAAAAATAAAAGAAATATTGAAACAATCTTGAAGTTTTTTTGTTTTAAAAAAATTATTTATGCATGAAAACACAACCCTAAAGTTCATCCTAATTTAAAGTCCAAATCTCATATATAAATATGAGTGTGATATATGTTATTAATTCAACAAATTGACAATGGCTAAAACGATTTAGAAGTTAAATGACCAAACTATCTCTAGGGGCTAAATTATATATTTGTAGTTCTTTTTTCAATTTAATAGATTTTTGGATTTTTATTATCTTTTCTTATTCTTTCCTAGTTTTTTTTTCATTTTCCTTTAATTTGTTTATAGAACTTTAGATATTCAAATCATAATGTGCAATTATTCAGATCACATGGAGGAAAAAGGTTTACTAGTTCCTTTTAAATTTTATATAAAATTGATATGAGCACTTAAGGGCAAGATGGTTATTTCGGCATTGGAGGGCAAAATAGAGATTATAACATACCAATGAGACCTATCCTAAGAGCAAGAGCAAAAGGTTGAAACATGGCTTTGCATAGCGTATAAGGCTTGAAAAGGCCTAAGAAAGCTAGAAGAAGTCCCAAACGTGTGGAACTCATGGAAAAAAGAATAAGCTGTAACTAAGTCAAGCTCTTTTTTCTAATCGAATTTAAGCTTGGATTATTACATGTAGGTTTAGTTTATTTTTTATTTTAATTAGGGCTTGCAAGGAGAGTATAAATTCTCTCTTAAAAATGTGTATGGTAGATTTTGATGAATATTGATTTATTATTTGCGTTTTTCTCTCAAGAAAAACTACAACTTTGCTTCTTGTATCAAGAAATTGATAGATTCTCTCAAGGTACTAATTCCTTCTAGTTTTTATTCAATTTCTAATTCTTATTTCCAATTATTTGTGTTTCTAAGATCAAGTATCTTAGGGGCTCAATAGGGAGGACTTTTATTCTATGGTTTGTTCAATATCAATTTGTGTATAGGGTTTCATGTTAGTATATCCTTGGGGTTCAACATTATTAGGTATCTAGAGTTAAATTATAAATTCCTATTTATCTTGTTTTTTATTTCCAGCAAAAAAATTCAAAAAAATAAAAAAATAAAAAAAAGAAATTTGAACGTGAATTGACGGTGGTTTTGTGATTTTTTTGCTATATTATTGCATGTTCCTATCTTGGAGAACGCCAATTGACACAGAAAAATTGAATTCACAGAATATATACTCTAGATTGCTCTAATTTTGAGAAATTGAAGTTCTTGAGTAATTCAATTTGGGGTTTTTTTTAATCTATGCTTTCAAATTCCAAATTACCATTGCATAACCTAAATTGGCTATTTTTAGTTGTTGTTTGGAGTTGATTGTGCATCAATTGGGTTAGAATTAAATCATAATCAGCCTTCCATTGGGATTGGCCAAATCTTTGCGTACTTTCTATTTTGTTGTTTTTATTCACTCTTTGTGTTTTCTTTCTTTGTTTCAGCCTAAATTACATATGTTATCATTAGATAAGTAACATATTGCATTCTTGTTACTTAATTTGCATAAAAATCACATGATGTACATTATTTCTTGTGTGTCATCACATTTTTTTCCTTGCTAGTCACATTTACTTTGCCTCTAGACTTAACGCTTTTCTTTCTTTGTTAGGTTTTTCATTGCGACTCCTATATAAATACTTCTTGTGAATTTGCTTAAATTGATTTAGTTTGATTTCTGATATGCAACATTCATCGTGGTCAAGAGAGGTAAAAGATATAAAAAGATGAGCATATAAAGAGGGCAAAAGCCAAAATTGAGTGCAAACATGAGGGTTAACATCTACTTGAGTAAAACACCTGAAGGAGTGTTTTTGTGAGGTTGTTTTGCTAACACTTCTTACAGGTTTTTTTCCTTAAATGAGTACTATTGTTCAAAGAATAGAGGGTAAGGAACCCTTATATGAGAAAGCTAATATGACACTAGATATGAAGGTGCTATACAGGGCATTTACTAGTCAATTTCAAAAGTTAAATAGTAGGCTTGATGAGATAGATGAGTGGAGAAAGGAGGTGGCACAGAATATTTCTAGGAATGGTAGACAAAATAGGCCTCTATATGGATTTAATTAAGAGATGTTTGAGGATAAGTTTGATGATAGTAGTTTGGCTAAAAATAAAGGGGCTGAAGCTAAATTTGAAGCTAGGAGGGATAGCAATTTAAATGCCACGAAGATGAAAATTCTGCCATCTAAAGGTAGAAATGATGTTGAAGCATGCTTGGAGTAGGAGAGAAAAGTGGAGTTGATCTTTAATTACCATATCTACTCTAAAGAGAAAAAAGTGAGATCCGTGGTAGTTGAATTCACTAACTACACATTAGTTTGGTGAGATCATTTAGTGCATCTAGGAGAAGGAATTATGAGAGACCTACTGAGATTTGGGTAGATATGAAGGCCATTATCAAGAAAAGATTTGTTCCATCTTACTATTACAAGGAGATACATTAAAAACTATAAAAACTCATTCGAGGGTCTAAGTCAATTGAGGACTACCATAAAGAGATGGATATGTTGATGATTAAGGCTAATATAGAATAGGATACAGAAGTGACAATGGCTATATTTATAAGTGGTTTGAATATAGAAATTGATTATGTTGTGGACTTACAACATTATGTGCAGATGGAGGATTTAGGGAGTATAACTATGAAAGTGGAGAAATAACAAAAGCAAAGAGGGCAACCAAGGCGTTTGCAAATTCCAACTCAAAATAAGGTTCAAAATGGCCAAAACACGATGAAAAGAAGAGAGATGGGGACTTAGGTTCCAAGGAGAAAGGGTCGGATATATCAAGGAACAAGGATAAGAAGTTCATCCCATAAAATGATACTTCTGATTCTTCTTTTTCCACTACTAATTCTAGACATACAGATATTAAGTACTTTAAATGTCAAGGTTTGGGTCATTATGCATTTGAATGTCCAAATAAAAGAACTATGATTCTTATGGCTAGTAAAATTGTATTTGAGTTTGATGACGATAATAAGTCTGATAGTAGTGATAATAATATGCCATCTTTAGAAGATGTTCCTAGTGATGAAGATAATGTTGAATATGTTGTTCATGGTGAATCTCTTGTTGCTAGGCGTGCATTAAACTTGAATGTCAAGAAGGAGAGTTTGGAACAAAGGGAAAATATATTTCACACTAGATGCTTAATAGATGGTAAGGTGTATAGCTTAATAATTGATGGGGAACATTGTGTTAATGTGGCCAGTACCACTTTATTTAAGAAATTGGGACTGAAGTGTGATAAACACCCAAATCTATATAAGTTGCAATGGTTGAATAACAGTGGAGAGGTGAAAGTTACTAGGTAGGTTGTAGTAGCTTTTACTATTGGGAGATATAGTGATGAGGCGGTTTGTGATATAGTACCCATCCAGGCTGGCCATATGTTATTTGGTAGGCCATGGTAATTTGACAAGCGTGTAATGCATGAGGGGTACAAGAATAGATATTCCTTCGAGTATAATGGATAGAAAGTCACTCTTGTACCTCGTCACCTAAGGAAGTTTACTTTGAGCAAGTTAAACTTCAACAATTTTCTTGTGGGAGTTCAAGTAGTGAGGTTAAAAAGAATAATGAGAGCAAAAAGACCATTAGAGAATAAATAATGATAAAAACCCAATGATGAGTGACTGCACAAATGGGAACAAGAAAGAAGGATGTGCAGTAGAGAAGAAGTTGGTGAATGAAAAGAGAGAAAAGAATGAGAAAAGTGAAGGGAATGAAAGAAAGAGTTAGCAAAAATGAAAAAGTTGAGAAAAAGCAATGTTTCTATGCAAAAGATAGAGATTTAAAAATTACTTTTCTAGGCAAGAGAGCTTTGATGGTGGTTAAGTAAAGGGAAGTTTTATTATTTTAAACTAACCTTAACCTCAATTTGCCTAATGTTCTTGTCTCGTTATTGTAAAAGTTTGATAATGTTTTCTCTAATGAGATGCCCAGGGGTATACCACCATTAAGAGGAATCGGGCATTAAATTGGTTTTGCACCTATATCTCAAATTTCTAACCAACCAACTTACAAATGTAATCTTGAGGAGATAAAAGAGCTTCAAAGGCAAGTGGAGGACTTGCTAGAAAAAGGATATGTGAGGGAAAGCATGAGTCTGTGTGCTATACATGTGCTATTAGTTTCAAAGAAGGATGAAACTTGGTGGATGTGCATGGATAGTAGAGCATTCAACCAAAATTATAGGTAAATATTGCTATCTTATCCTTAGGTTTGATGATATGCTTGAAGAATTACATAGTGCATAAATTTTCACTAAGATTGATTTGAAAAGTGGTTATCATCAAATTAGGATGAAACTTGAGGATGAGTGGAAATATGCATTTAAAATAAAATATAGCTTATATGAATGGTTAGTTATGCCATTTGGTTTAACTAATGCACCTAGTACTTTCATGAGATTAGTGAACCATGTATTATGTGATTTTCTGGGTAAATTTGTTGTTGTTTATTTTGATGATATCTTGATATATAGCAAATGTTTAGATGATCATATAATCCATGTTAGGGCTGTTTTGACTATTCTTAAGAAAGAGAAGTTGTATGCAAATCTTAGGAAATATACTTTTTGCATTGATAGACTTGTATTTCTTAGGTTTATTGTGAGTATACATGGCATTCAGATGCATGAGGATAAGGTGAAGGCTACTCAAGAATAACCAACTCCTAATACAATTAGTGAGGTTAGGAGTTTTCATAGATTAGCTAGCTTTTATAGGAGGTTTGTGCATGATTTTTCTACTATAACTGCTCCATTAACTAAGATTATTAAGAAAGAAGTTGAATTTAGATGGGGAAAGGATCAAGAACGTGAAGTTGAGTTTAGATGGGGAAAGGGTCAAGAACATGCATTCAGTACAATGAAAGATAAATTGTGTTATGCTTCTATTCTTGTTTCAACTGATTTTAATAAAACTTTTGAGATTGAGTGTGGTGCATCCGGGATTGCGATTGGTGTTGTTTTAATGCAAGAAAAATTTTTCATTGCATACTTTAGTGAAAAGTTGAGTGGTGCCCAGCTTAAATATTTCACTTACGATAAGAAATTATACGCCTTTGTTCGTGCATTGGATGTTTGGCAACATTACTAGCTTCCTAAAGAATTTGTTATACATGATGATTAGAAATCTTTGATTTGTTATAAGCAAGGAAAGGAAAACATTGTTGCTAGTGCATTGTCTGGGAGATATGCTCTAATCACTACACTTACATATAAGTTGTTAGGATTTGAGCAATTTAAAGATATGTAAGCAACTAGTGTTGACTTTGCTAATTTGTATAATGCATGTAAGCGTGGTACATTTAATAAATTCTATAGGCATCAAGGTTTTCTGTTTCCTGGCAATAAAATTTGTGTGCCTGCTTGTTCTGTACGTGAGTTGTTGGTTAGGGAATCTCATAGTAGTGGATTGATAGGTCATTTTGGTGTGCATGAAACTTTAGATGTTTTGAGTGAGCATTTATATTGGCCAGGTATGGGAAAAGATATTGAGAAAATATGTTCTAAATGTATTGCATGTAAACATGCTAAATCTAAATCCATGCCTTGTGGATTGTATACAACCTCACCTATTCCTACTGCACTTTGGATTGATATTTCTATAGATTTTGTGCTTTGTTCGCCTAAAACTAGGAAGGGTCAAAATAGTACCTTTGTTGTCATTGATAGATTCAGCAAGATGACACACTTTATTGCATGTCATAAAACTAATGATGCTACTAACATTGCTGATTTGTTTTTTAGAGAAGTAGTGAGATTGCAGGTGTCCCTAGATCTATTTTTTATTATAGGAATGTTAAGTACTTGAGCTACTTTTGAAAGGTTTTGTGGGGTAAGTTAGGTACTAAACCTTTGTATTCTACTACTTGTCATCCACAAACTAATGGACAAAGTGAAGTGGTAAATAGAACTTTGGGTACTTTGTAGCGTGCTATTGTAGGAAAGAATTTTTAAACTTGGGAGGATTGTTTTCTTTTTATTGAATTCGCTTATAATAAGTCGATACATTTTTCTACAGGCTTTCACCTTTTGAGATTGTATATGGTTTTAATCCTTTGAATGTTTTGGATTTGATGCCTTTGCCTTTGAGTAATATAGCTACCTTGGAAGGTGAAAGCAAGGCTGAAAAGATTAAAGTTGTATATATGAAGGCACATGAGATGATTAAAAAGAGAAATAGGTTGTTGGCCAAAGAGCGAATAAGGGGCGAAAGCAGGTGATATTTGAACCAGGTGACTGGGTTTGGGTTTATTTGAGAAAAGAAAGGTTTCCTAATCAAAGAAAATCCAAGCTTGATGTTAAAGGAGATGATCCATTCCAACTGTTGGAAAAGATTAATGACAAAGCTTATGAAATTGACATTCCAAGAGAATATAAAGTTTCGGTTACTTTTTAATGTTTCTGATTTTTCTTCCTTTGATATGGATTTAGATTCGATGATGAATCTTTTTGAGGAGGGGGGACTGATATGAGCACTGGAGGACAAAATGATTATTTCGGCATTGGGGGCAAAATAGAGATTACAACATATTAATGGGACCTACCACAAGAGTAAGAGTAAAGAGGCTAAAAGATGGCTTTGCAAATTTGGCTAAGTCACTTGTTAAAGAAATACATTAGGAATGGGCTAAGGAAAAGAAGAACATGTCAAGAAGTCAAAAGAATAAAATTGTACAGTCAATCACCTTGTGCTTAGTGCATGAGGCTTGAAAAGGCCTAAGAAGACCAAAAGAAATCCCAAATGTATGGAACTCATGGAGAAAAGAATAAGCTATAACCAAGTCAAACTCTTATTTCTAATTGGATTTGAGCTTGGATTATTATCCATTGGCTTAGTTTTTATCTTATTTTAATTAGAGTTTGCAAGGGGAGTATAAATATTCTCTTACAAACGTGTATGGCATATTTTGATGAACATTGATTTATTTTTTACATTTTTCTCTCAAGAAAAATCACAATTTCTTATTTTTATTCCTAATTAAATAGGTTCTTTCAAGGTACTAATTTCTTCTAGTGTTTATTCAATTTCTGATTTTTATTGCTAATTATTTGCATTTCTAAGATCAAGTATCTTAGGAGTTCAACAAAGAGAATTTTTATTCTAAGGTTTGTTCAATATCAATTTTTGTGTTTGAGGTTTTTGGATTGATATATCCATGGGGCTCCACGTCAAAAATTCTAGTTGAATTAGATATACTTTTCTTGAGTTTGACAAATTAATTAAGAAAAAAAATCTACATTCTTTACTGTGTAGCAATTTTCTCATATCTTACATTTTTTAAGTTCCAAAACTATGGAAGTAGACATCAATAAAAGACCAAACATATAAGTGGTATCTTTTATGTGTAAAATTTAGATTTTGTCATAAGCCTAGAACAGTAACGAAATCAAACAACTTCCATTAAGGCATTATTGTAGGAAAACAATGAAATTAAATCACCTTTCCTTCTGTTTGCCAAGATCCAATTTCTCCTGGTGGAGCCAACCCTATGTAAGCTCCATTTCCCGCCATATAATCATCACTCATACACCTGAATCACAGGAATTATAATTTCAGCAGAAGCTCAAAGAAACAAAGGCTATGTCTGGTTGCATTTTGTCAAAATAAATTCATTTTGGCAAAATCTAATCAAATATATAGATCATTTTTTTTTTTCAAAATAATAAATATTAACTTCCAGAATACCCCTTCAAATTAATTGACTTATTACCAAAAACCTCATATACATATATATACATATCATAATATTTTATTATTATTTTTACAATTAAAAAATCATATCGAATCATCACACACACACACACATATTATATTTTATTATTTTTTTTACAATAAAAAATGTTATTCAATTTCATTTTCACCTCAAAATCCTAGCAAAAATATATTGATTTGACTATTACAGTAGAAATTGTCTCCTTTCAAAACATAAACAAATATATCAAAATTTTCCAAAATAATTTTTTAACTATTTTTAAAATATAAACAAACATACATCACATTTCTCAATACAAGTTTTATATTTTCCAACCCTACTCACAAAACTTATTCTTCCAAAACATATAATCCAAAACATACAATTTATATACAAACATTACCAAAGAAACACATAACAATGTTTTTGAAAGAGTTGTTTTTTTTACAACTTTTGTATTATGGACTGAATAAAAGTAGATGTAGTTGAAACCATCACTTGTTTCTAGATAGTAGGGATGGGAATAAGTCAAGTTGCTCGTGAAGGCCTATGTCCAAGCTTACTTATGGCCTACCTTAGCCTAATCTATTTGATAAAAAAGTCAACTCAAGATTTAAAAAATAGTATTTTTAACTAAATATACTAGATTTTGGTTCTTCTAAAATTTTGCAAAGCCTAACAAGCTGGCCCATTTATCCTTTTTTATATAAAAGTACAACAATATTTATATAATATTAAATGACTAATAATATTTGATTTTTTTTAATTAGTCATTTATAGAATCCGTTATATTGTTTAGTATTATTTTTTGTTGAAATGCTACTATTTTATAATTAGTTTTGAACTTTCATAATTATGTATTTGTTATTTAACATTTTGATTATTTTTTATCAATGTCTATTACAAGTTTGAGCTTATTAAAAATTCATATTTTTGTGATATTTAGATTTAATTGAAACTTTAATAGAAAATAGGCTTTTACATGGGTTTTCAAGCTAGGTTAAAGTTTTAAAATTTATTAAGAAGGCTAGATTTAACCTTAAAAAAGATATATCATAGATAATATGTTAAGCTTAGGCTAATCATTTGTATAATAGATCCGGCCTATTTAAATCAAAATTTAACCTAACCTAATCTATGTCCATGCCTACTGGATAGATTGTTGCTTAAAAAAACTTAAATTATAAGACAGAAGTGGGAAAGTACCTTTAAAAATGCTTTTTAAAACTTTTGACTTTTTTAGTAATTGTGTGTGTTTTACAATTTTGTCCTTATGAATTTTTGCAAAACTCGAAATTAAAGGATAATTTTAGTATTTTCTCGCACAAGATCTAAAGGAAGATATTTTCGATGTGATATTCTCATTTCATTTTTCTACTACTTTCATAACTAATTTTCAAACTTTTTCCATGTTTAATATTATTCACTTTTTCTATAATTTCTAAAACTAATTACTTTTTCATTTCTTTGCCAAAGGTAAAAGCTAATAGCTTGTTTGTTTATGTTTTCAAATTCATTTACACCCATTTTTACTATTTGGAAATAAAATATCAACAACCAATCATCATTTTTATCAATATTTCAATTTATTTTCATCTTAAAATACATTCTCCAATAACCAATATATCTTTTTCTAATAACCTATATATACTCTCTTCCTTCTTCATTATTGCTATCTCTTTTCACCTACAACCTACTAAACCCTATATAATCATTATTTTTCGAACATACTATCGAAACACAAATTCATTTTCAACTCATTTTCTCTTATTAACTTTTTAAATTTTGAAAATGTAGGAAATAAAAACACAACCAAACATGCTCTTACAACCGTTTGGTTTTATTTTCAGGACCCATTTTCATTTTTAGCCATTTCCAAAAATTGGAAAGATAGCTATAATTTTGAATTGGAAATGAAAATATGTTTGGATGAATGGTTGAAAAGTAATAATTAGAGCATGTATAGGGTTGAAAAGATGGTTGATTTATATTTTTATATGTTTAAAAAAATATTTTTTTAAATTATATGTATATTTTTATTAATATTAAAATTATAATGAGTATTTTATGTCAAATCAAATTTGAATTTAATTGATGTGATAATAGGATAATATAATATATTTTAGTTTGAGTGAGACTAGGTAGAAAGTGATGGTTTTCATTTTTTATTTTTGAGAGGAAATGGAAATGGTTGTTGTAGATAAAACCAAACACCTACTTTGTGTCCATTTGGTTTTGTTTTCACTTCCTCTTTTCATTTTCTCCCAAAAATGAATACATAGAGCTATCAATTTCTTTCTTCTTTTTATAGATATTTTCATTCTTAAAACATTTTTCCAAACACATTTTTACATACTCTCTCTATTTTCACATCCTTTTTTTATTTACTTTCATTTGCATTACTTTTAATATAAATACACAATATCAAAATAATCGTATTTTCAACCCTACACAATTATTTTATTTTAAATAAAACATCCAAATAACATTTTATTTTTCAAACCTAAATTCAAAACTAACTTTTCACTTTTTTATTTTGACGAAAAACAGAAAATGACTTTGAAAATATATCCAAACGGGCTCTATTAGAAAGGGAGGAGAGATTTGGAAATAGAGTTACCTGTCTCTAACTAGTAATCTGCCATTGACACCGCCCCTCTGAGCTGACGTAGGGAAATCCACTGATGCCGGAAAACTATAGGGCCAGCTTTTAACTTGTTCTAACATCTGATTCATCATTTATGAGTCTAATGAGTCCTCACTTGATTTAATGTAAATATATCTAATAATCTTGTTTTGGGTAGGTGACATTTTGCCTACCCGGAGGAAATGCCATGTAAAATTATGAAAAAAGAGCTGATTATACCTCTTGTACTCAGAAAAAAAATGGCATTAGCACATAATCTCAATTTTATCATCCATTAAAAAAAAAAAAATAAAACAAAACTTTCTTTTGTATATATGATGAAAATTTCGATCTGATTTACTTTTTTAACTTTTTCATAATTACATATATTCTTAGGTCATATCATTTAATACATGCATATGTAGAAGATATATTAATTGATAACGCCAATGTTATTTAGATGACGTATATTTTTTGATTGATATGCATTCTTATTGTTTTATTCAAAATAATATAAGTTATATTGAAATAATATGATATAATTAATACATAAATTTGTATAGTACTTTTGCGCTTATGGCATGATACTAAAAACTTGCTAGGTACTTATTTAAAAAAAATATATATCATGTTAGGAAAACTCAAATTATCCAATACTCTACACAAAGGATATTGGAATTTTTAATGATGCTAATTACAAAATATATCACTCTTATTTTAATATAAGTAATTATAAAGTCTATAACTAAAAAATATATTTCACGTCATATTTATAGTTTGCAATAACATATCATTACTCTAAAAAATTGCGAACACAATAATAAATAAAGTAATAATAGAAAATCTTTGTTATATGTATAGGGGCGCATGCATGTTGATAATTTGAATTTAATAACAATTTGTGCTTGTAATCAAACATGAGGTCACATGGCCGGGGTTATTTGCCTGCCCTTTTATGCAGGAATTAAAAAATACCATTTACCACACTTATTTTACAATAATGTTAACCTGTTGTTTGGCATCTTCCCAAAGTGAAAGGGGGTCAGCTCCATCCACTGCAGAATTGAGATACATAAAAACTGGACCAAAGACTTTCTTCCATGCCTCACCTTCTCCAAAATTGAGCACTATATCCTCGCCAGCATAATGAGCACTAACAAACATCTAACCACACAATTCACTGTCAGTACTACTCCATCAAATTATACCAATTATATATGCATTGCTTAATTCTGATAAAATGACTAAGAGAGTGACTGTTAATTGTATTAGCACTCTTACAGCAAGTGTAGTCGGACCAACGTGCGAAGTAAGCTCTTGTTTCTGGGGACCTCCAGTTCGAAATTCATTGCTAGGAGTGATCTGCCAAAAACCTGTCGGTGGATCCATGCATATCCATCCGTGGACCTTGAGATCTTTATCCTCACATGAGTATTGGTACTTGTCGTCCACCTTCATAGCATAAATCGATCAAACTCTTTTCTTTAAAAGAAATGAAAGTAAGAAAGAAACACTAATTGAACATTTTCATCATTTCCCCTTATTGACTTTGAACACAGAAAGATGAAATCAGAAAATCTATATATTGAACAAGATTTTTTTTTTTATTTATTCGACCAGATTACAACATGTTTTGAATCAAAAGAAATTATTCCTAGTTGGAAGCACATTAAGGGTCTAGAAATTCAGATTTCTTTTTTTTTTTTTTATCAATAAAAAGGCAAGTAAGGAGAAACCAACCAAATATTTATTTATTTTTAATATAATCATGATTCATTTACTATTGTAGGATATTCAAACTGATTTGTTGTTACTATCCGCAATATGAGTCCGTTATACTATCACATTAAGGTATTATATCAAACTAAAACCCCTTCTTATCATAAAATAAATAATTCATGAGATACTATTACAAGTAAATTTAAAATTGAAAAATCTTCATAAAATGTAATGAGTAGACCAATTAAACAACCATGTTGCATGTCTTCAAATGCAAATGTTTACAAGTCATTGCACCAACAAACATATCTACCTTTTACCCTTCTAATAGCTAGAGATCACGAAGACAGTCTAATTAATTACAACTAGAAACCTAAACTTGCAAACGTGCTAGGGCTTTTTTATTTTTTTTTTTTAATATTTCTCGTTCTAAATTTTAATTTATTCTCCAGGAAATTAAAATAAATACCTCTCCTTTGAATTCAGGCTCCACAGGATTCAGAAGAAGGACGGCTTCAGGATAGTCCAATGGTTGGCCTCTATCAGCTGACCTGTCATCTGGTAAGGGCATGTGTCTTTGCCTGTTGTCTGCCATCGCCATATATTGAAACCTATTAATCATTCAAATATTAATTAATTATATATTAGTGATCACATAACAACTGTATATTTAATTTGACAGGCTACATTAATGTATATCAGTAGGATGATAATATAATTAATGGGACAACTTATAATTAACTTGTCTTTTCTCAGCTTGAATGCAATTCTGGTTTCATCAAGGTTGAAACCAGGCCACCCCTCCAAACGTTCGTAAATGCCATATGAATAAAAGCCTGAAGAACCACGAAGCATTACGAACCTACAATAATATAATATATATATATAATTAATCATCAAAAACTATATATTTTCCTAACTAACTAATTAATTAATTATTCAGACACAAATTAACTTATGTATATATAAAACGATTTTTACAACCTTTTGTCGTTGTTTAATGGAGCAAGCTTGCCCTGGAGGGAAGCATCCCATGTTCTTGAGAATGACAGCTCTAACTGCTCATCTGTCTCCACTACAACCTTAAAATCTGTCGCATGGTTCCTGCAATTCTGGAAAGTTTCTTCAACATAACAGATTCGGAGTTAACACTACCAGAAAACTAGGTACCTATTATGAAAAATTGTTACGAAATTAATTTTGTAACTATAATTACAAATTGTAGCTACAAATTCTAGTAGCAAATTAAATGTGATTTTTTAAATTACAAGCAACAAATCTTATTAATTATCAAATCCGAAATTTTATACATTCGAAGTGAAATGAATTAGCTATATATTATCTGTAAGAAAACTACTATATAACAGTCATCAGATGCAGATTAGTTGTAGTGAAGGTTAACTATGAGAGTATGTACTTCAAATTTAGTTAAATTTCATAGTTAAAGTAATTAATTTTTAGAATTAAACTATGGATTGACCATAACTGTTGCTTTAATTTTTTTGTAGGGATTATATATATGAAAAGATTTGGAAAATTACTTTTAATAGTAGTACTTCAATTTTTGGACATACATACCTTTCAAATGTTCCTGTAGTTCCAGTACTTCCAGGTGGACTCCAGACAAGATCCCAGTACCTGAATAAAACATTGAGTTAATGTGTTCTTTAATTAAATCATGATCCACTCAATTGTGGTCCGATTTAGAAATTAAGAAATGTTGTATCTATAGATTACTTAATTTACCCTCTATTAGATTCATCGTTGGCAATCTCGAGCACGTTATCAATGTGATTGTATTTTATGGCCGTCACAACACCATCTGGTTTTGATAGTGTGACTCTAAGGATGCCATTGTCCATCACCACCTGCGCGCAATCAGACATCACAAAAATGTTAATTAAGATATATACTAATCAAGCTGCAATCATTTCTTTATGTGAAATAATACTTTTCGACTTAGTTTTGAATCATATATTTGTCTGAAAACCTTAAAAAGGTGCTTGAGTTCTCAAGCCATGATGGAGAATCCCCTTTATGAAATTTGCAGGAATCAGAAGCTGCATCTTTGACAAGTAATACAGTGTCAGTGTGTGTGTGTGTGTGTGTGTAGCAGTCGGTAGTTGGTCCCTCTTACATGGTGATCTCGAATGTGCAACCTTAATCTCATGTCTGGCATTGTTTTCCTCTTAGGCACTCTCTTTCTTATTCTCTGCACAAAAATGACGCGATGTGATTTGCTGAATACCTTGGAAAAATATGTTGCTAGTGATTTCCTTCGTGCCTCCTTGCAGTCATTATATACGTACATATATATATATATACACTCTCCTTCGCCCTTTTCTAAGACTTACATTTGACCTTATGGGGAGTTTCAGACACAAGTTTAAAAGGTTACAAATTTTGTGCACTTTTACGTTATTATCCTAAAAAAACGGTGATTATGAGTTATCATTGTCGGACATGTGTACCTAATTCCATCTCAATTTTTCAAGACATTCATTTAAATTGGAGCACAGTTTTAGATGAGAGTTTAAAAAAATCTAAAAATTGTGTCTTTGTGATACTGCCCTCAAAAGTGGTGGTTGAGAGTTAGTGTTGTTACATCATTATTTTAATTTTCACTTTAAGATAAAAGTTTATTTTATGATATGATCTGGAAAGAAAATTAATGAGAGCCGTAAAATTTGGGAAGGAGGGGGAGTGCTGCCCAAGCAAGAATTTACAACATCACTTCTACTGCAAACAAAGAAAGCATGTCTTCTTAGACTAATTTGGTTTGGTTTCGTTTGGTGTGTAGTGTGTGGCTTGTAAGAATGGCTAGGTAGACAGGCCAAAAAAGCACAAGCCCAGCATCACAAGTATAATCATGAATAATGTGTGGGGCACTTTACTTCTATTTATGGATGATTTCTTTTGTTGAACATTATGCACTTCTTGTTAGCATGCCTATTTGTTGATAGAAGCTTTCTTAGCGTGAAGGCAATGCAGTTTTTGCAAGCATGGGCCACTTCACATTCAAGAAAGGGATTGCCAAAGATCAAAATCACAAAGTCCACGAGGCCATTCTAAACAACACTCCTATCTAAAGGTGACAAATGGGTGAATTTGGGCGGGATATGATTTGGGTTTCATTGAGTTGGGTTCAGTATGAATGGGCTCAACAATAGGTAAGTTGAAAATTATTTGGGTTGGGTTTTGAAATGGATCTAATGAAAAAAATTGATTCATTTTACTTTTTCAAGAAAATTAATTCAAAACACAATAGGAATATTAATATCTTTTATACTTTATATTCAATATAAAAATTTACAATATGATAGGATGATTTATTAGATTATATGCTTATTTCATTAATTTTTTTCTTGATATGTAATTACATGTATAATTAGTTGTAATCGCAATACTTATTTCGTAACAAAATTGATCAATTTGAAGAAAATGATATTATCTTAAGACCAATAAATGTATATTAAATTTTAATAATGAATTTGTAAGCTTTCATTTTTCAAGAATTAATATATGAGTTTTATGCCCATCTTACTATTGACATGTGAGATTAATTAAGCAACAAACTATATTTAGAATTCTTTTCCAATTAGTAGATACAATATTTATTTTTATAACTTTCATATATTATTCATACATTAAAATTTGTATTTTGGAAAAACCCTAAACAACTAACCAATGTAGAATAGGATAATTTCAATTTAAAGATTATTAATAATATAAAAATACAAGACCTTTACAAAAATGAGGAAGAAGAAATAATATAAATTTGTGATTATTAATTCAATTTTTTTATTTGTTCAATTTTAGTTAAATTTTTTGATTGGGTCTATTTTGAGCCAACTTCAACCACTTTGATCCAAAATCTAATCCAACCCACATCAACCTATTTTAAAAACTTTAAAGCCCATCCCAACTCAATTCCACATTCCGTGGATTGAGTTGGAACCATGGTTTGCAGCCCACTTTGACACCCCTAGTTCTATGGATTGCATAAGTATATTTTAGGCCTATCAAGATTCAAAAAGTCATATCCAAACCACACTTATTAAAGATAATGGAATGAATTTGAGTTGAATTTATACCCATAAATTACCCATATGCTATACACCAAAAAAATAGCCATTACTATATATTCAAATTTAATCTATTAACCTACAAATTAATTATCTATGGTAATGGCTATTTTTTTGGTGCATAGCATATGGGTAATTTATGGATATAAATTCTACTCAAATTCATTCCATAAATATATAATAATGATAGATTTTAATATATAAAAAATTAAAATATTTATTAATTTTTATGTGGTGGTGTATCTTTTCAACTATTTACATATACTTGCTTGAATATTTTATATGAAAAACACTATTCGAAACAAGAATGGAAAGAATAAAATTAAAGGTAGAAAAGTAATATAGTTAGAGAAAATAATACAAAAAAATATATTAGTACGGAGGTGAAGAGAGAGAGAAAAAAAATAATTCTTTTACTTGTCGTTTTTAGTATGTCTAAAGTTAAAAGTAAAGATTAACTAAATAAATTTAATGATTAAATTAAATATATACATCAAAATTAATTTAGGAAATATTTTTTTTAATCACATGCCAAATAATTTTTTTAAGATATATTGAGAAAATTAGTCTATACATTAACAATATAAACCCATTAAATTAGACTTAATGATTCTTTGGTTATATAGGGTAGGATAGGATAGGGTAGAATCATTTTTTATCATTAAATTGACCAATTTTTTTTAATTAAAATACCCCTCCATGGGATACAAAATACCATGGGCTTGGGGATCTATATGTAATACTTTCATTACAATTGAAATTTAATGTGGTATTATTAAAATATGTCTTTCTGTCGATCTATACTCATATTCCAACATGAGATTGGAATCTACAAGTCCAAAATGTTGATCCAACCAAATCCCTGATATCATGAATTTCATTATATGACCAATCACTTGAAAAAGGCAACATTTTGAGGGCCAGTAATCAATCTAACACTATAAATAACTGCATTTATTATATTTAGGAGTCTTGTCTCTCCAAATCTACTCCCTTTTCTATCTCTATTTTTCTTTTTGTTTTTTTCGTAATTGGTTTACATGTTGAAGAATTTGCAATGGGCAATACCTAACAACCGTAACTTCTTTGTAGATTTTAGGACTAACGAGTTATTTGAGATTCAACCTAACTAACTTAATGCATATCAAAAGAAAATTTCAGTGATCTCTTGATTATACTTCTTTGAGTTCAGTAATAAATTTTTTTCTTCTTGCTAGTGAATATAGCATAAATTGGGTGAATCGTGTATATTTTGTGTTTTCGTTATTTCTTAATTTTGTGGTGCTATCTTTATAATAAATGCTACCAAACCCCTAACTTGATCTTAGGATTGGAGTATGTGAAATATAAGATCAAAAAGCTTGGTAAGAAGACTTATTTCCTTTAATGAAAAACAAGAATGTTTGTGATACTAACATAAATGGATCTAGAGGATGCCTTTTGGGGAAAAGAAGGTTGCTTGCAAATTGATCGAATGATAAAAATGGCCAAATCAATAGGAAAATTGTTTGACAAATTCAATTGCACCTTTCGAATTAAATTCCTCAAGATGTTTTGAAAGAGGAAGACATGGCAGGTTTGTGGTACGAACTAAATCATATTTGTATAAATTAAAAAGAATTGACAAACAAGTTGCAATTGAAGTAGTAACTTTATTCCTACAAAACAATTGAAGGGACCTATATTTCGTCGTATATTATACTTAAAAATTGAGTCACAAATTTAGTATGATGAATATGTGGAATTTATTATTATGTTCTTCGTCCATAGTATATTTTAATTTTTGAGACACGATATATATATATATATATATATATGGTAGGGATACAACCTTGTTAAATGACATATGTCAAGGACTATTAGGTAAGTATTCAATAGTTGGTGTGGTTGAATGTCTTAAAAAATCAAAGTTGCCACCTAGAGTTATGGAGCAAAATACCAACAACAATAGAGAGCGAGGTCATAGTCTGGGCAAAAATTTAGGTTCCATCACTATAAGAAGTTGGAACATATGAAGGAAAATTATTGAAGACGAAAGAAGAAGCTTGAAAATAAGGAGAATAGTGAAGCTACTAAAGTCGGGGCAATAGATACCAACAATAATGGTGGTATTGTACTAGTTAGTTATGAAAACTTATGGCTAAATAATGTTTGAATTATAGATACTGTATATTTATTCTACATGCATCTCATTAGGGACTAAACCCAACATGCAAGCAAGGGAATAGAGTGGTTCACATAAGCGACGACATACCTTGCAAGATTATTAGGAAAGGAACGACTAGAAAATTGAAATGTATGAAAATGTAACCAGGACTTTATCGAAAGTGATATTTGTCTTGAAGAAGAATTTTATAACCATTAGTGCCCTCGAATCCTTTGTATATAATCTACTAGCTTAGATTATTCTCTGAAGGTTTTCAAGGGTGCCTTAATTGTGATGAAGGGTAAAAAAAATTAGCAAAAAATTATATATTCACAAGGTTCTACAGTTTCAAGTGGAGCTACGATTTGATCATCCCCGATGTCAAATTCAAACATTATGCTAATGTAGTTTAAGCATATGAGCAAGCGATAACTCACTATTATGAGCAAAAGGGGTTTGCTCTATGAAAACAAAGCATAAGTATGTTGGACTTTTGTGAGCGTTGTGTATTTTATAGAGCAAAAAAATAAATAGTTTCTTAAATGGTATTCATGGGACTAAAGGGATGTTCAATTGCATCCTAATCTTTTGGGTCCATCTTAAATACCTTCAAAAGGTGGTGCTAGGTTCATATTTGGCATTTTCAAGTATTAGAAGATAATGATTGAAAAAACAAACTAGAAAGGAGACAAAATGGCTTTGCACTAATGATAATTTATGTTGACATATAAAACAAGTAATGTAGTCGTGCAAGTACAAGTGGTAATTAATGATGTGTAGAGTGTGAATCCCATGAGAAACTAAAGTTCGTCCTTGAGTACTAGTTTATCGTATGCTTGTTTTATTCAAACAATAATTAACTAGTTTAGGTTGAAAACTAATTTATGAAAAGAAAGAAAAATTTGGCTAATTTTGTTTTGATCAAAATTTTTGAAGTCAATTCGATTTTATTGATTACATAATGTCCTTCCCACGAATTTGATGAACAAGTTACTAATCTTGAGCTTAATGAAATTGCAGGTTTCTTCTATTCGCAATAAAGTCTCTAATTTATCATAATCACTGTATTTCTATTTGAATTAACTAGATTATGGACAAGAAGAAGCCATTCAATTTATTACCAAGGACAAGCAAGTATAATCTTATCTTAAGAATTCATTCATTCACCTACTTGAACAATTACACTTAAGCTATTCCATTGTCAATTAATCTCTAAGTTGTCTTTCCCAAGATTTTTTTAGGGTTTTAGAGATGCATTTGACTATTGATCAAATAAACAAATAGAAAAAGCACATGATAAAAAAATATCTCACGATTTCATTAAATTTGTAGAAGAAAATAAAATAGTCAATTTGTTCAATTGAATCCATTATAATCCTAGAATGACGATTAAGTCCATGATGAATTATTGGATAAAGTATAAATAAAATATAGTGAAAGAGCAAAAAGGAGAAGAAGAAACTTCATGTATAGATGAATCTATTCTCTCGCTTCTTCTCTTTCCAATCCTAAAATCTTGCTAAACTCCAACTCTATATTAATCAAAAGATGACTTCTTTACTAAAGTATGCTTCTAACGTAATTTTCCTATCTAAAAAACATGTCATCCGTGTAAGATAACTTCTTTACACTCATGACTTTTAAGGTTGTGTGGTGTATCACGAAGATATAGCCAAAGGAACACATGTCAAAACATAAAGATAGATGTTAACTAACAAGTACACAATATATAGGCATATGTCATCTAACTAACTCGCTTTGCTACAACTCATGGAAACATGTCAAACTAGTTTATGCATATCATTGAATGGCCATGCAAATTATAGTTCTATTCCCTGGCTTTATCTTACATCCAATAGGGCCTAGTAGTATGCATTTCAATATTGTCCATAGGAGTTGTGACAGTCATGATATCTTGAGACCAAGGAATAGTCCAGACAAGTCAAAAATTGTCCTGATTGATTCCAATATCCTAAAAGGGTTCTGGATCTAGTTAGGTACCCATGCCAACACGTGTTCTTCAATTAGATCTATAGGGCATTAGGTATTGATGAGCTTTGGCTTAGGATGAGGTGTAAAACTTTGTTTGTATAGAAACAATGTTTATTTAGTTCTTTTCTCCCTACTTTGTTGTGGTCGTGTATTCCTAGGAAGACCTTCCACTGGTAGTAGTACTGTGAAGGCTTTAGGTGATATTGATACATTCGTGTGTTTAACAGTAGTAGAACACTCACCAAGGTTTTCTCCTCAAAATGACATTTCTTAGTGACCTTTTTTTTCCTTTGATCGAATGTCTTATTTCAGTAATTTACTTTCTCAAGGCATTATTTTCCATAATAAGCCAAGCATTTACTTTATTTTTAGAATCCACATCAAAAACTTCTTCATATAAGGCCATGCACATTTCTATTTTTTCTTTAGAGGCCTTATGTAATTCTTCCTACAATCTATCTATTTCTTCTTACAACGATTTATTCTTAGTCATAAGCATGTCAACATAAATCTCATCAAAGCTTTGAAAAATTTTCTCCACATCTTCATCAAGATCAAATTTAGAAAAAGACGGGCTATTTACTTGTTGGTTTACCATGAATAGTTCTCATTATTATTGAGCGTTTCGATATTAGATTCATCATAAGTGGTTGCCATTGCATTAGTTTTAGTTTGTTTTGTACTCCTCTTCAATTTGGGGCAATTAGGCTTTCTATAACCAATTTCATGACATTCTTAGTAGCAAAATTGTTTGAAATTTTGTGATTCCTAGCTAGTTCCTTTTTTATTTTGATATGTTATTTTGAAATTTCTTTTTCCAACATCATATTCAAACTTGGAGTTCAAAAAGATGTTTTCTTTTAGATTTTATATTGAAACATTCATCCTTGTTCAGTAATGTCATTTCATAGGTGTCAGGGATTTAATTAGTTCATTGATGGTCTTTCTGCTGAGGTCACGTGCTTTGTCAATAGCAACAACTTTGGTGTCCACTTGTGAGGAAGCGATTTCAGGATCTTTTGGGCTTGCTCGTCTTTATTTATTGTTGTACTAAGAGCAAATGTAAGATTTTTGATCTCTAAAAATCAACATACACTAGGCTTCATTTGGAACATCACATACTTGCGGATACAAATTGCAATTTATTCCTATCAAACTTGACTTATTCTTTCATGGGCAATTTGCAAATATATTCCATATTTGTTTCATTGTAGTGCATATGTTAACGCAGTTGTATTTCTCCTTTGTAAGAGTACCAGACAGTATTTTTAGCCTCTACATTCGTTGAGATGAGCTTTTTGATCATCATTAGTTAATTCTCGTAACTCATTTGGAAGCATCAGTTTGTCCATATTTTTCATTGGAATTATAGGTCCTTCACTAATTATTTCCCAAATATCAAAATTAAGAGTGATGATATACTCTTGCATCCAGTTCTTCCGTCTAGCATGGTTCATCTCATTGAATAATGGTGGCTAGTTGTGAAGACACCAAAGCATTACTAGATATCAATATCTTTGACTTGGGTAGTTATATATAACATAGAGCACGTAGCTCTGATGTCAATTGAGTGATTTATGCATAAAAGAAAGTGAATTAAGACTATATGAAAACTTATGCAATGAAAGTAATACTCAAAAACTTTTTCTTTAATAAAATAGTACAAAAAGTATATTGAGTTAATGATTGAAATTTGTGAAATCAGGTAAACTACCAGTCAGAGTAATAATGATTAAATAATAGATCATAAGTACAATAATACTCATATTTATATTGGTTCAACAATGTCTACACCTACTACTTAACCTTTCATTTAGGATTTAACTAATAAAATTGATATTTATACAAATTAAAGTGCAAGTAATTTGATAGAAAAAAGAGATAGAAACATCTAAAATGATGATAAGTCAGCTCTCAACAAAGAGCAAAACCAACTTCTGGAGGGATATAATCAAATCTCATATGGGGTATAATGAATTTCTAAGTTCCCCTGAACCAGTTGATTTATGTTTAAGCTTGAGAGATCTTTTGTCAATCAAACTTGTACAATCTCTATGGACTAAAGCGTGAATTGTTGCCCCTCTATACAATAAGTTCTCAACTCCCTTTCCAAACTAAAACTAGATAACATAAATGCTTTTAGCAGCACCGCCCTACTATCTCTCTTCAACACCACATCCCTTGAGAAATAAACACCCTTTTATCTCTCTTCACCACAAGGTTCCTCAAGACAAAAATAGTAGAAAGGGAGGAATTCAAATGCTTAAGCATAAAATATGTATGAGAATAACCACAATTCTGTAACTACACTCAAAATTTTCAATTTCTATATTTCTCTTTAGATTGTAGTACATTCTTGCCTTCAATTGTAAATGAGGCTATATAGTAAGTGGCTATTGGAATCGAAATAAAAAAATATCCATTTGATAATCCCCTAAATCAAGGCATCTAAATCATATTAGGTATATTCAGAAAATGATGTAAGAAAAGAGAGATGAGATCCATTTTCCAAATATGAAAGATATTGGAATCATAAATTAATCTAAATGATCTTCATAAACAAAGAAAAATAAATTCTAGTTATTTATGGAAAGGACCCAAAAAAATTTAAAGAAGATATTTTCACCAATTATGTAGCAAATATTTTCATAATCAAAACTATTATACTAATATTAACAGAGTTAACAATATATGGCAATCACTAAATCAATGAGGAAAGCTTTGTGATTGAGGGGTTTGGTTCAAAGCTTAGAACTCGTAGTTAAGGTTGTAAACCATTTTCTAAAGTAGATAAAGTGCAATCCTCCTAATGCAAAATCAAATTCTTCATGATAAGACCAAATATATTGACATTTGATACCACTTTGTTCTTCATTACATATCCAATAATGAAGTAGCAGTTCCCAAGGTACCCACTTAAGATAACTCTACGAACATAATTATTAAAGTTGTTCCTTTATACAAGTTTAAACATTACTTCAATTTAGTGCAATTTTGTGGTTTTACTGGATTTCCCTTTAGGGGCTTGTGGAAAGGGAGGGAGACAAAGTATTTTTTGTATTTTGAAGAGATTTTTGGTCCTGTAACTTGAACTCTTAAGCCAAGATAAATACTTGATCTGCCAGGTACCAAAATTTATAGACAAATGAGATTTGTTATCCTAGTTTGTTTTAGCATTCTAGTCTATTTGGTATTTTATGTTATAAAAAATAAACCTAAGTATATTTTGATAATTTGATTAAATATGACCCACTAACTCTAAAATTAATTAACTAAGTGAATGGGCCACAGAGCCTAAAAGACAAGCCAAACCCACCAATAGGGCAAGACCTTAATAGGCATAAGCTCATTAAAACTAAAATTTGTAAATACCAACTTTTAGAAAGAAATGGGAAATAGGATGCATGAATTCATTTGTCAAATTTTTTAGAACAAAAGAACTCTTGAAAAAGGTAGATCTACGCATCTTGAGAAGACAAACTGACCATCTGCCATTTTTGGAAAAGAGCCTTGCTCTATTTCCAAGCGGTATCATTTTAGCGTCGTATGTGGGAAACTCAAAAAAAGAAGAAAGAACACTAAGGATGCTGACAAGGTTGAGAACTTGTAAACCTAGCAATATAGTGACCCCGGCATCAAAGAATGTAAAGAGTCACCAGCGAGAAGTACCACCTAGTCCGATGTCAGATCTAGGGCCTTAAATGAGCTGACATTAACAAAAATTTCAAGCTCAAGCTCGGCTCATTTTTTAAGCACATGAGCTTGAGCTCATCAAGCTCCAAATTCTAGGCTTAAACTTGAGCTCATTGATAAATATCAAATTTAAGCTCGAACTTGATGAGCTCATAAGATATTGAGCCACAATCGAGTTTGAGCCAAGTTCGAACTCATCGAACATCTTCCATACTCAATGTGCAAGGTAGAGCTTGAGTTCATTAGGCTAAATTTAGTCTCATTATTTCTTGTAAAACTCTCGAGAAATACTATATATTGGTAAATCCAACAACATTATCAATTTTTCTAAAAGTCAATCAATTTTTTATAAATTTCAAGTAAATTATTTTTCTGACTTTTGTAGTTTGAACATTAAAATATAAAAATAAATTTGTTAAGATAATAACGAATTTTCATTTCATATTTTTATTATTATATTAGAAAAACATGCATTAATCACATGTAATATATTATATAAAGAAATTTTATTATTTTTCTTCAAATATATCGTGCTATTATTTTTTATTATTTTACAAATTATAAATTAGTATCTTGTAATTTATTATTTAATAAGTAATATATAAGTGAACAAATGAATTATAGTTTGAAAATTATCTCAATATGTGGCACATATTTTTTGAAGTATTATTTTTATATATTATTTAAGATATATATTATTTTAAAAAATATTAGGACTCATGAGCCAGCTCGTGATCTTTTGAACCACTATGTTAAAGTTCAAGCTTAGCTTAATTTCAAGTTCAAGCTCAAGCTCAAATAAGCTCGACTTAAGCTCAAGCTGAACTTTTTCAAGTCGAGCCGCAGTGGCTCACGAGCTGGCTTAACTCAACTTTCATCCCTAGTCAAATCCTATTCTTAATGCATAATTGATGTCTGATGAGGACTCTACATAGTAAGCTCTCTCTCCTGAAGAACCAGTTTCGCCTATCATGCAGGAAACGTGGAGAACCTTGCTAGAGATTTTTACTGCTCAAGTTGCAACAAAGGCAATTGCCCAATACGAATACACTGATGAGTGCCCTTGAGGGTGGAACAATCCTCTTATAAGAGTAAAGGGATTCATCCTCCCCGAAAAGATAAGTGAGTAGTTGAATTAAGCTGTGACATTGTTGCCCATCCTTACCTTATCAAGAAAACATTCACTTTTCATTTAAAGATAGACCCCATGCAATACGTGTCAGTGCATATTGGAGTCCAAGTGCATTCCTTAGTGCCACAACTTTCTAAAGGAATAGGGAGCTAGTACCAACCATTCATTGTTGTGCTCTAAAGATATAATCATTTCTCTCTAGTGATTTTAGCAAAAGCACTCCTTAATGGGAAATAGATAACCCTGTTGTCGGAGTTTAACAATGCAGACCCTCAAGAAAACCTAGGTAACTTCTTAGCAAGGATGGATTTGTATAACCTAAGTGAGGCTGTATACCATAAGCTTTTCCACACCACCCTCACTAAGTGAGCCTTGATGTGGTTCAACCAAATGCCAGCAGGCTCTATCACTGGATAAGAAGTACTTGTACAACTCTGCCTACAAAACTTCTCCATTAATCACAAGTATCCTAAGATAGCAGCTTATCTATTTACTATCAAGCAACAAGATGGAGAGTTTTTAAGGACCTATTCCAACCGCTTTATACAAGTTGTCCACGAGATCCCACATGTCAACCGACATCTTCTTCCTAACATCATCCAATAAAATTGAAGCATCTCAACTTTGGGGAGTTAATTTATGGAAAGCCACCTACCACACTAGAATTCTCTTCATTTATGCTAAAAAATACATCCGTATAGAGGTAGCCCTTCTTGCACTCACACCACATGCATGGCCCTCATAATATCCCAAACAAAAATCTTAACTATTGAAATGTGGTCTTATTCAATGACTGCCGTAGAAGACCCTATTTAGTCCTAAGAAGACTAAACTGAAATAAATGATGCTACTACCATCGCATGGGCAGGCATACTATGGAGTAGTACTTCCATTTGAAGGATGAGATTGAGAAGCTCATTCAAATATGATACCTCAAGGAGTATGCAACTCAAAAAGTGTCTAGTTTAGAGAAAAACCTACCCAAAGAAAAAAGCGAGAACTAAAAGAAGAGGTCGAGCGACCACCCAATTCCCAAGGAGCATCAGCATTAGAGCGACCCCGATAATCTCTCTATAGCATAAATCATCTTAGCAATATCTAGAGGGCCATCTGAAAGAGACTCCTCCAATGCAAAAAGAGTGCTAACATAAACGGCTAGGCAAGCCTAGGCCCTTGAGCCTATTTTTGATATATTTGAAGTGTACCCACTAATACCTCACACCACCTTTGGAGAGGAAGACATGATATTTGGAAGAGAAGGGCACAATAATGCATCAGTGATCTCTATGTTGCCAATTTTTGGGTCAAGAAAATACTAGCAAATAGTGATAACTCTACAGATATTTTATTTCACAATGCATTCCTCCAACTTGAAATAGATAATGCTAAACTACAGAGGATCAACATCCCTCTAGTAGGGTTCATGGGAGACACTAAGAAAGCACTCAGAGAAATATCACTACCTTTTTTCTTGGGCACATATCTAAAAAATGCGACGAAGATAATGAGGTTCTTGGTAGTGAAGACCTTTTTATGTATAACGCGATCCTAGAAGGCTTACCATGAATTTATTTCAAGTTGCTATCTCTACATACCACTTGAAGATGAATTTTCCTAAGCCAAATAAAATTGACGAAGTGATAGGCGACTTCAAAGGAATAAGAGAATGCTATGCCAAACCCCTAAAGAGCATGAAGTTGTTGACCTCTCAGATAGGTCATGTGAAAGATTCCCCAACGAAGTAAGGTAAAGACAAAAGAGTACTATTGGACACAGACCTTGGAAAAGCATGTGCCCAGCATGGTGGCATTTGAACTGCATCGTTGACAATGCCTCGTTATGATAAATAGCTTAATTTGATTCATTCTTTATTTCAATTTCCTTTAACTAGCTTTATTCAAGTATAGCTTACCCGCTCAAGGATGGCATTAGTTCTTCATTTTCCTACTTAATGCAAATTTTTTCATATTTTACATGTCATGCCTCTTTTATAATTTTAATTCTCACAAAAATTAAGGAGCACTTGAAAGAAACTTTAGACATAAGCCCACTATAAAGCTTTTCAAGAGTGCAAAAGGTACATGGCAATCACCAGATGTAAACCTACTATAATGCGACATAGAATATGTGGTAGCCAATGTAATCCCATTATTTTCCCTAAGGAGGTACATCACGATCATCCTCTAAACAAATCCTCTATCGGCTCCTTTCAGCAATATAAGGTCTCCTAAAAAGGTCTTCTATCGACTCTTTTCAAGAGTACGAAGCATCCAAAAAAAGTCCACAACTGGCTCCCTTCAGAAGTACAGGGTATCCTAAAAAAGTCCTTTATCAACTCCTTTTAAGAGTATATGATGCTTTAAGAGAAAGTCCATTATCGGCTCCCTTAGAGAGTACATGGCAATCACTTTGCATACATTCATTAAGGACCATCTTAAAAGACACCAACATCATCAAGCAAAGGAAGTCCATGTCAAAGGTGGTAATGTTCCAATATTTAGAAAATATTCCAAGAAAAATCTCTAAGTCTAGCGACTTTGCATGTCATTCTACACTAATTATGAAGCCTATCAAAAAATCATTTGTATGCTCATTCTCGTCTCAATACCCAATCTATGCTCAACTTGAGCGTGAAAATAACAATCTCCCTCCATTTGGAATTATACTTCATGTAAGGTGATTTAACAAAGACACTAAAAAGAAAGCTCCACGCCACCCTAAAGTAATATTATCTCACATTTTACTTGCAAGCTCTCCTACTTCTTAAACATACTAAAGTACTCATCATATTTTATGACTTAAAAATTCTCTAAGTCCCATGACAACTATTGAATACATTGTGCCATCGCAGACCAACAAATATCGTACAAGTAAAAAGAAGCTCTTGCTGCCCAAAATGCTGAGCACTTGGTAGGCACCCAAAAATCTAGCAATAGGGCTCCCTAAGAGTGCCCAAGAACCTACCCTCTGCTAAAGGAGAGCCCCATTGGCACCTAGTGAGAGCTCAAGCTTTACCACAAGCGCTATTTCCCCATGGAGGGGATTACTACAACCAAGTGC
Source organism: Jacaranda copaia (assembly GCA_014898725.1). Taxonomy (NCBI): domain Eukaryota; kingdom Viridiplantae; phylum Streptophyta; class Magnoliopsida; order Lamiales; family Bignoniaceae; genus Jacaranda; species Jacaranda copaia. The sequence continues at coordinate 1,063,059 of JACGDI010005286.1, read as the reverse complement.
TCAAAACTCCCCATAGAGGGGGCATCCCAGCACCAAATGCTCTGTGGGCATCCAGGAGTTCTCACTAAGAGGTGCCCAACACTGGACACCTAACAGGTGCTTGGAACCTCGTGCAACATAATGCCTAGTAGGAGTCCCAGCTGAGTGCTCGACAAGCACCCCATCATGATGCTGCAACTTAGCGCCAACACCCTGCCTTGTTACTTTATATACATACCTTTATCTGGCATCAAACATAAATGCTCACAATACATATTTTCTAACAGTTATAGTGATGATTTCAAAATGTTTTACCCTCAAACTCCCAAAGTATCAATAGGTAATGTCAACAAGCCATACGATTAACTATGTAATTGCTTGAACATAAAATGAGCATAAATGAAAAAATTGCTATTGAATCAAATGAGAAAAACATCAAGATGTCCAACTAATACTTAGTTGCTAAAGGAAAACATCAATACGAGAATAAAAATACTAAACGGCTTTCTAAAAATAAATTCTACTCACTACTACTATCCTAACTATATATTTTTATTCCTTGTGGAGCTATTTCTACTAGCTCTTATGTTGTAACATCTATTTCATTGTTGGAGCCTTTTTTAAATTCCCTAGCAGCAATGCTTACCAAGATAGTAAGATCCAACATTAACAAATTTTCTTTAGAGTATCGCTCAATTTTGCCCAAAATGCAACGACAATTCTTAGTAGTCTACTCATAAATCATCATTACTTATGCTTCCACTGCTTCAAAAAGTTCATCAGAACCTCTAAACTCCTTGAATCTTTCTTGCAGGTGACAGAGATGAAGATCTTCCCAACATTGAAACTATTGAATCTCTCTCCATTTTTCACATCCTTGACATACTTTGCCTTCATGAACGAATGCTTTTTAAGCAACTGAGACAACTCATTCTAGCTACGCTACTTAACTACTTTAGCAGCTTCTTCTTTAAGATGTTTTACTATGGACAAAGCTCCCTCTGCTTAAGGAGACATTTGCTTCTATCCATGTAATGGAAAAATGTAGAAATGCTCCAAAGTCAGACAATTATGGTGAAAACAACTAAAACAAGAAAGAACTAAGACAAAGAAATAAATTTGTACCCAGGCAAATCACCAGAAATTATCTCTACTAACTCGAAATAAGAGAATTACTCCAACTTTCCTTGACTATATTTACACACCACACCTTGTATACGGTCCACACTAAATGTGGTCTTGTCAACATCCCAGTGGAAATCCACTCCATAGCTATACTACAAACCATAGCAAAAAATATTTTTGGCTTCACCAACATGAAAAAGACAATTAGAATACAGGTAAATAGTGGGTTCGCCAGCATGCTTTCTTGCAGGACCAAAAGGAAACACCTTAAACTCATTACCTACAATAGAAGTACTTGCCATTAAAGTCGGTGGGGTGCACACATCACTCAGCCACTAGTCCGAAGGGTAGGGTAATGCTTACTCAACAACATCTCTCTGCAACACTGCCCCATAATATGTCTCTCAACTATTCCTCCTTTTACCCTTCGAGAGTGAATATTAGCAAAGTCAATCTTCTTTCTTGTTAACAAAGAGAAAGAGAACTAAACCAATATATAAACAATGTGTAAGAACATATAAAAATACATAAGTAAGCACAAGCTCAAGCTATGAATCAAATGACAAAATACGCTAAGTACTAGCCAAGAACATATAAGTGACGTTGAAAGGAAATCAAACAACCTCACTTCAACAAAATTTGCATGAAGGTCACAATGTACTTAATTAAGAAGAATCAAAGAGAGGGATCTGCTCCACTTGCAAGGAACTTTCCAACCCCCATCCTTAACGAGGAAAAACCAATCCTTGCAAGGACATCTAAACGAAGGTAACTCACTTAAAAATTTACTTTGTGGCTTAGGAAAGGAATGAAAGAAATGGGTTTGTTCAACAACTATGCACCTCGAACAAAGTATGGTAGCAATCTAAAGATACTAATAGACCAACTTACTCAAACACTGTCTAAACCCTACAAAAGACGAAAAGAAATTACACATGAACTGGCTTAAACACACACTATAGTTGCAAGCTATTTCTAGCAAAAGATTGTCAGGAGAAAGGGAGAACCCACAAGTGAAATAACTATAAAAAATTGTGAAGTACCCTCTAAAAGTTGACATCATGTTATCCTGAGGATAATGAAGGACAAAGTTAAATTCATTAGAAACATAAATCCTATGTCTCAAGATATCTAAATCCTTCTGCTCAAGTAAACATGTAATCCTTATCACCTTTGAAAAATTATCATCCCTAGTAGGAACACCCTCAAACTCTTTATTAGAAAAACCCTCATTTTAACTAGAAGTAGACAATGAAGAAAACTCTGTAGTCTCACTCTCACCTAAAAATTTGCTTAAAATTTTATAAGGCTTGGATAGACTACACCCTAAGAGGAGAAACAGGACATGCTACAATACCTCACGAAAGGACCCCCGCAAGTACAAACTAACCCATGAGTGCCACAAGTGATAGAAAATGGGTTGTCCAAGTACCCCAGCTTAGCGCTACATGGCTATCCATTCGAGCGACCAACAGGCACTAGCTTCACCACTGTGCACACACGATTGGTTGGCCACAAGGCCATCATTTTAACTCCTTCTCCACCTCCATCTAATTGACATGTTGAAGACTCCCATCTAAAATCAACTAAGAGTTAGACATTGTTTAGCTCAACCAAGAGCCTTGAGATACTCGCTTACTCTAAAAAAGCTCTTACAAAATTTGCAAATGCATAGACCTAGAAGAAATAAGTAAGTCAAGGAGTCCAAGAGTAAGAAAAAGACTCTAATTTGAGTACTCATCTCAGCACTCCTAATAAAGTTGTCTCCTCTTCTTCTCCTTCTTAGCCAAAGTAAAATTCCTCTCTTCATGACTAATTCCCCAAGCGTCAATAAAGACCACCTTTATGGAGCCCCTCTTGGAAGACTTAAAGACTTTGAGGCCTACTCAAATTCAATGTGATGAAAGTTAAGGATCCACAAGCTCCTAAGTTAAGAATGATTACTCAAATTTAATATAAGATAAATTTAATAAATTAAATTTAGATTGTATTTTTGATAAAAATTAATAATTTTCCATTGAAAATGAGGGGGCTTAAGTGATGTGACTAAAAATGGACTAAGAACATTTTAATAATTTGACTGAATATGACCAATCAACTCTAAAATTAATGAACTAAGTAAATGGGTCAAAAAGCTCAAAAGAAAAGTCAACCCTGTCAAGATAGTAGAAAAATTTTACTGTAGCAGTCAAATTAATGTCTTTTTTATTGAATTTTGAGAGTGTAAATGAATTTTAGTAGTATTTTTATTATGATATAGTAATCAAATATTATGATATGTAAATATATATATATATGATGGTAATGATTGTGATGTAAAAAATATAGAATTTTTGATTATTTATCAGTTAAATTATAAGGATAATTTGATTATTTTAAGAATTATTTTAAAAAAAAGAGAGACATATATTTGAATAATTCTTTTAGAATAATTTTGTTTTAAAAGAATGTAATCAAATAAAACCATAAATTTTGTAAGTTCTTTATTTTATTTTATTTTTTAATTTTATGATGCCGCCTTCCCCAGGTAATGATAGTGAAAAGAAAATGAAAAGAAAAAGAAAAAGAAGAGTTCCGCTTATCTCGTCGTCATTCGTAGGGCACAGCTATAAATTTGACATTTCGTACCACAAAAGGTGCCTACGTTTGCTTTATCAGCCACCACCAAAATTTCCAATCAAACTCACTTTAAAAATTTCTGTTTCTGAAGATCTTTAATAGTTTCACTGCATTACATAACTCACCGGTCCCTCCACGTTCATTATTCCACACCTAATGAGGCCAGTTCAAATTTTTAAAATAGTCCGTCCGAATTGTGAAATTACACTAATCTCCTTTTATGCAAAATGCGTGTTTTTACGATCCATTGTAAAAAATTACTTTGGTCCTGTAACTGACTCTATTTTCAAATTTCTTCTTTTATATATATCAAACTGTTTCACAATTTTAGTCCACAATCTATTGATTTGTAGTAAATTCCAATTTAATTTGGTTGAAAATTCAAAAGGTGGCTGAGCAAGTCAAATTTTGGTGTAGACTGAAACTTACAATTTTTCATAAAAAAACATATTTAAAATGGACAGGTCACTTCCACAACCTGTGAGGTGGCTGGGAACAAATGCCTCACACTTTTAATCCAATAGATTCAGCGGACGTTTGGGTGAATTTTTAAATTTTTCAAAATATTTTATAAGATGTTTAAAAATTTATAAAATGTCAAAAATGATTTAATAATTTTTTTTTAAAAAAGAGCTTTTAAGCTTTTAAAACAAAATATTAGGAGTTTATAAACTTTTTTAAAAAAAGTAAAAACTTAATTTATTTTTTAAATCTTAACAAGCTTTCTTAATTTTAATCATATTAATCACAAAATTGTCATTACTAACATTTTATAAGCTCCAAAATTTATTTTATTCAAATACTTTAAGAGCTTATATCCAAATATCCTATAATAGAGTGTTTGAGTGAGCTTATAAGTTTAAAAGCTTATAAGACCTTTGAAATCAGCTTGACCAAACTCCCCTCTAAGAGGGTGTCTGAGTAAATTCAGAGGCTCCACAAAACATCCTATAAAATATTTAAGAGCTTATAAAATATAAAAAAGTATTCAATAGTTTTTTTTTTTTTGAGGAAAGGAGCTTATAAAATCCTTACATTATTTTATGTTAGGAGTTTTACAAACTCTTTTTAGAAAAGTGAGAAATTTTCAACTTATTTTTGAGATATTAACAAACTCTTTTAATTTTAATTATATTAATTACAAATTTATTGTTTAATAATATTTTATAAGTTCCAAAACTTTATTTTATTTAAACAATTTAAAAACTTTTTTTTAAAAAAAAAAATATAACATCTTACAAAATATAAAAATATCTTTTAAAATATAGAAATCTATAAAATCTTTTAAATGAATTTAGCTGAACACCCTCTAAACTCTAAAATGATATGAAAAAAATAGTGCTGTTGGATTTTCAAAACTCCTCAACTCGAGATAATTGGTTCAGAGGGGGGTTTTGGTTGTTAGAAGTTAGAACTAATCGTGTAGTCGTTGAGTTAAGTTTACTCCAATTGGGTTGTGAAAGAGACTTTTCTATTATTATTTTCTTATGTACTTGTTCCAAACTTTCATTTCATTCCAACATATTATTTAATCATTTACGAATTTATAAATGTTCCAACCAACACACTGAATTTAAACTAATATAAAATTCAAAATACATCGAAAATGATATTCTTCAGACTTAGTTTTTACAACACACAAATTTAGATAGGCCCATGTGCCTGATTATATATATATATATGAATATCTTATCCAATAAAGAGTTAGGTTTTTCAAAAAATCCAATAAAAACCCTTCAATACTCAAAGTAATCTTAAATTAATGAATGAAAGTGTGATAGGGAAAACAATAAAAATACTACAAATTGCATACCTTCATGTGACAATTGTGAGCCATTTATAGTGATGAAGGATTGATAGACTTTTAGCTAATTCAGAGGCGTGTAATATTTGCCTAAGTAGCTTTACTAATAAGGACAATTAAATTCTTGTAAAATCCAACAATTCTCATTCTAGTTGAACTTTTAGCTAGGATTGATAGGTAGATCTTATTCATAAACTTGACCCGCATATAAAAAGTTGATCCTTATATTATATCATATATATACACGACACAAATACAATAAATATGTGGGTATATATTTTACAAAAGATATATATATATATTATATTTTAAAACATAAATATTGAGTTTATTCAAATAAGTGTTAGTGTGTGTACACTCAGATAGTCTTATTGAACTCTATTTTACCATATACTAAATTATATATTGAATAATTTTTACTATGTAAACAAATCTACATTTTTTCATTTTTATCTAAAGAATTCAATATTTGTTTTAATTAACAAGTCAGTTAATAATTTACTTTACATTCAACTTTTTATATCTAATATTTTTTGGCAATTTGAAGAATATTAGATTATTTTATTATTCAGGCCTTACCAATGAATACTTAAGAAAATTTTAATTTAAAGAATTTACATCATTTGTATATACTTGTAGCTAGAGCTAGAAGCATTCAAAAGTCCAAAAGTTCACTTGCTCTCACATATGATAATGCAGCAAGAACATTTAGAGCTTGTGAAATTACAGGTTCGAAAAATTAGTCAACACAATTTTCACGCATGTCTAAGATCAAAGATATATATATATATATATATATATATATGAAATAAAATTATTTCAAAATGGAAACTTTACTGATATGATAAAATTTGAATACAGATCTGATTGAACCTTAATTACCTCTGTAGTGCCTCATGAGTCCTTGCCATAATTAAGTAATTAATAATCTGATATAATTTAATTGACCATTATTGCCTTGGGTCTCAGTTAAAACATGACTTGATTTTTTTAAATAATTCAAGTCAGACATTTGATTGGTCCGCCAATTAAAATATTTTTATTTAAATATTGAACTTAATCCAGCATACTCCTAAAGATACTAAAAATAAAATAAAACTATTCAATAATCTAAATTACACGCCTGTCAAAATCTAATCTAATTGGCAAAACTTTTCAATGCGTACGAACTTACTGAACAAGTTAAAATTTATAATAATGATAGAATGGCCAGTGCCAGTGGCTTGGGTTATGGGCTGGTGTCTAGTGAGAGCACTTGGATGAATCTAGATTGGAGTGTAGTCTGAAGGGCATATAAATTATTCCCAGATGAGATCTCCTCTTCTGATTTTCTATATTTGTTTTTTGTCCTTGAGGAGGGCTGACCAATAATGCAAAATTAATTTGTAGGAGATTTTGAAAGGCGAGGGCAGGCAAGTAGTGGACCACTCTCGATGATATAAAGCAACGTATATATGGGTAAGATTACTTAGCAAATAATGAAGGAGAAAGCAAACTCAACATGGGGTCACAGTCCACAATGATTATTTGTTTTTTAGACCCCATAAAAATTTATCCATACTCACAAGTAATATAGGTATCTAGAAAATACAAATAACGGGCCTCATTTTGTCTGTCTAATAAAATATGGGTAATTTTACTCGTCGTCTAATTACCCACCATCTTTTTATCCTATCTATAGGTATTCATGGGTACCTCATGAATAATCATATTATATTTATTTATTTTAAACTTTTCTTCAATTATCATAAATACTTTGGACGGTCTAGCAACTTTTTCTATGACATCAACAATTTTTAAGTAGTGTTTAAACTTTTAGTTCAAATAACTTTTTGAGTTGAACTTCGAAATATAATATAACTTAAATTCGATATATGTTTAAACATTAAAATTATAATTTTCATTTGAAGATACTTGACATGTTTAAAATTTGTAGCCTCTTTTGTTAGTTTTGTTTAGATAACGTTTGAATAATATTATGTAAATTGAAAAATATATATTAATTTAACTTTAAATATAAAAAATTAAAAATTTATTATGGGTACCTGTAGGTTACCCGTTACCTATAGCAACGAGTAATAGATCCACTATCTCGTACTCAACAAAAAGGGTAATTTTACCCATGAGTAAATTTACACAATCTGTCGTTACTTATTTTTGGATTACTCATGGGAAACCATTTGCAGCTCTACGTTTTTCCATGATAAATACTAGCACTCTAAATTGGGTTTTGAACTGTTAAATTAAATTATAATATATTCAAAGCACATGTCTAAATATTCAAAATATATAAATTCAAAATATTTTACTAATTTATTTTATATGGTAGTATTTTTAAATTATTTACTTAAATTATTAATTATTGAAAAAAAATAAGATGATCTGATATGAATGTAAACAAAAAAATAAGAAACAAGAGAAATAGAAGAAAGGATGTTGAAAAAGTGCAGCTACAATACATCTATATCACGGTAGTTAATCTAAATGCATCTAAATAGTTCATCTTATGATATCATTATAAATACAGGAAATAGTTCATAATGCTATTCCAGTGTACTATAAAAAATATAGTATTACCGACATAAAATACATAAGAAATTGAAATTATCATTAACGGCATATATCGATGGTAGCAATAATATGGTTTAATATTAACAACGAAAAGAACTAATATCTAGTTGTCATTATTGATAATTGATGATAGATGTATAGTGACTACAAAATAATAAATATAGTTTATGACAAGATCTTTATTGTCGTTATAGATATTCATTAATTCTTAATTATAATGGTAAATTAAAAATAATATTTTTAGCTATGAAACTTGCAAAAATTTGTTGCTAGGAAAAAATTTAAACTTTTGCTATCAAGCATATATATTTAATGAGTGATAAATATTTTTATTGTCACTATAAATATGTCAATAATTCTTAACGACAGAAGCAACTTAGATGTAATTTTTGTTACTAATAAATTTATAAAAATTATTATTAAGATAAAGTATCTCTTTTGTAATTATTAACATATATATATATATATATATAATAAATGGCTACTTTTATATTATCACTTAAATTATTATTATTATTATTATTATTATTATTATTATTATTATTTTTATTATTATTATTAGTAGTAGTAGTAGTAGTAGTAGTAGTAGTAGTTATAATTGTGGGAGCACATAAGGGAAGTAATTTATACATGAGATTTATTTATTAAGAATCACAAATTATAACCACAAATTTAATGGTAAAAATAATACTCAATTGATGTGGTTTAGCCGAATCTGCCTACATCCATGAAAGTTTTCTTTCTTCCATTGTAAGAGGATTTTACCATTAAAGACAATCCTTTAATTTAGTCAATACATTAAAACAAATCAAATAGTTAATCAATATGTTGATAATATATATTTGTAAATTTTATCATTATATACTTTATCTCCTTTTGCATATTTTTTTATACTATACGATGACTAAATTACCAGTGGTATTTGTTTCCCCAAAAAAAAAAAGGTATTTATATTAGTTAAATGCCTTTGACTTATAATCATGTTGGTTGTTTCACTATAATACCACTATGTTTTTATAGCATTTATTAATCAATTGGGACTAAGTATTATATCATAATGATATTTTTTTACTACCATCACTATATTGCTCTAATCTATCACTATACTATAAAGTGCCATTAAATAATTTGGGACACCCTAGATAATTATCACTATATTAATCTTGTATGTCACTATGCTATAGAATAATATCATTAGTGCTATTAAATATTTTGTGATTTTTTTTTCTAAATGACACTATAAATAAAATGCGAGTAGCCTTTTCTAAGAAAAAATAGTGGCTTAGCTAAACACCTACAAAATACATTTTTGTTGGTATTTTTAATTAAATGCCATAAGTATTTTATTATAGTAACATTCTTATGAGATTAGCGCCATATTACCTTTGCATGCATTATACTAAAAAATATCACTAAATTAAAACCACTAAATACTTTATGATTTTTTTTTTTCAAATGACATCAAAACTACATAGTATTGGCATTAACCTAGAAAAAACTAGTAGCACTAGTTAAATATTTTTAAAATACATGCATCTCGATATTTTTAATTAAATCACTATTTTATTTGTTATTTATAATCAAATGCCATCAAATATTATATTAAAGTGGTGTTCTTTTATAACTATCACTATCTTAATTTTTCGCATCATTACATTATAAAATATCCTAAATATCAAAATTGTTGTAGTGACTATAGCTACTTCACCTAGAATTAAAAAATCTAATAAAAAATAGAATGTTGATTCTAT
>JACGDI010005286.1:980371-1053178 GCA_014898725.1 Jacaranda copaia | reverse complement strand
CCCCCCCCCCCCCTCCCGCGCCCCCAAAATAAAATTATGAACTTTTAAATGTGTATAAAATATAAAGTAATATTATGAAATAAAATATCCCCACTTGCTCATTTAGAAAAAGGTTAAATTGCTGTCCTATGATTCCCCATTGATTGCTGAGAGAGAATGATATACTGTTTATATTGTATGTAACTGTGAATGCATATATATAAATAGTTATTCTAAAGAGTGAAAAAACTGCTGACAAGAGAGAGAGCGTCAGAAAGGCAGGCAGGCAGGCAGAAACATGCGACAGTATTTTTCGTTCGACGGGAAAATTTCTAGGATTTTGCAGGTAAGGACTCTTACTTTGCCACTTCCCTAATTTGGTAACCTTAAAGTCCAAAAACAGAAGCCATTTTATGTTGGACTATTGTCTGCACGCTGCCACTACTCTTTGAAGTTTCACAAATTGATAACTGATACGTGGTTTCCCAACTTGACAAAGCCCATATAACTTATTTACTAATTTGCCCATTTCACAAAGTGAGATGTGTAGGCTTGTACTTGTAGGTTTGTCAAAATCAAACCCAATGTGAAGACCTAATAATTATTTACTTGAAAAAAATTAGGTTTGGATTTGGAGTTTTAGAATTTGGATTAAATTGGATCAGACCCAAAATGACCTGAGAAAAAAAAAAGGTTGGATTGATTTCGGGTTAACCAGCATAACCTGAAAAAATAAGTTGATGATTCAATAACCCAATAAACCTGACCCAACCCAACCCACCTGAAAATTTCAACTAATTAAAATAAAATATAAATAATATATATTCAAAAATCTAAATTTTGAAAATTCAATTACAATTTACAAATTTACAAATTACAATAATATTATTAACAAATAAGTAATAACACTTTTATTCTTTAAATTCAAAGATGATTGACCAAATCACCAAACACAATCCTCACACCCTCCTACTCCAAAAAAATAGAGAAACCCTAGCCTCCTCTATCGCCGTGCGCCCTCATCGCACTACTGCCATTTGCCATGCATCCTCTTAATTATTATGCTAAATTTTATATTTTATTATAAATCAAATTTGTACTCAATTACGATTTTGAAATTTTTAAATATAAAAAATAAAATAAATAGATTAGGTTGGGTAAGATTTATCAAGTTGTTAGATAACTTGACTAAAAATTAGGTCAATTCAGACTCGATACGAAATTTTGTAGGTTAGATTAGGATTGAACCTTTTGAATTTAACATTGGGTTGTATTTGATATTTTTATATTATATTCCTATCTCAACGTAACCCGAACACATCCAATTTGCACGAATTAACACCCCCTATGTACTTGTGGCATTATTAGATTTTTTATTTGATTGAAATCTTATATTTTGGGAAGGGAATAAGGAATAATGCAATTCAAGTTTGCTTCTAAATTGTAAGTACTATAATTTTGAATTTATTTCTATCATTTATTTTTACACTAGACAATGATTAAATAAATTAATTATAAAATAATTTGAAGGCAATAAAATTGCTTTTTAGGTCTCATTTAAATATTTGATTTGCTTAATTATATGAAGAGCATATTGTTATTAATGTTGTTTGAATGCCTAAATCTTTAAGTATGCACAAACAATCGACACCATTGAATTACGAAAATTATTTTTCATTGATTTTTAGGCCAAAATAATGAATTTATGTCATGCATTACTAATATATATATATATATATATATATGAGTTTTCGTGTAACTTCACTTTTCACCTAATTTAATTAAATTAATGCTAAATGTCATTATTGTCATTTGACACCACTTGCACCTCCTATGACGTCACTACAGTCGATAGAGGGCACAAAGGTCCATTCGCAGAAACCTCGAAGCAGTCGAAAAATTCCCAAAAATGGGAAGTCTCCCACCACCCCGGCCCACGCGTCGCTTATCCATATGGTACAGACCATGGAAACCGAGCCCGTCTTCCCATTGGTCCACATGGCCAACTCGACAAAACCACCAGTGGTTTTCTCCGCCACCCGGTTCAGAAAGTGGTATTTGCAGTCCTATTTTTAGCCGAACTTTCCATAAACAGCAGCCGCACCCGCTGATGTGAAATCGGAAAACTGACTGACCTCCGCCAACAATTAACCCGCATCCCCTTTTTTTGTCTTATCACCATACATAACCCCAAACTTTTATCGCACACAAAATAAAACTCCACTTGCGAGTAAGTTTTCTTTTTTTTTTTTTTTGTTTTTTTTCCTTTCTTGGAATCTGAAAATTTTCCACTCTGAGTTTTGACTAAGAAAACAAGACCCATATTGATGGGAGGAAATACATGAACTAAATGAAGCACTTCTTGATTTTACTTTCTTCAATTTTCCATAACTGTACATTTTGGTGTACAAAGACATTCTGGGGTTTTCGATGCGAAAATTTAAGTTTATTTTTATTATAAAATCAAATGCAGTACAATCGTACCAAGTGGGATCGATAGACCGATTGTCTGGTGGTGGTCGAGGAAATAAATACACGTGATAATGGGAAGAGGGAAGATAGTAATAAGGAGAATCGACAACTCGACGAACCGGCAAGTAACGTTCTCGAAGAGGAGGAATGGCCTGTTGAAGAAGGCCAAGGAGCTGGCCATCCTTTGTGATGCAGAGGTTGGAGTCGTGATTTTCTCCAGCACTGGCAAACTCTATGATTTTGCTAATACCAGGTTAGTTCTTTAATTATTATGTCAATATATTTTAAGCTATATTATTTTGGTTATAATTAAATTGTGAAATTATATATGTGTACATCTTTTATGCATTTTTAGTTTTGGTTCTCCATTCTTTGAGGTAAAACAACAAGGTACATATATATGGTTTTCATTTGTTATTTCATGATCATAATATGTTTTAAAAGCTAGCTAGCTATTCTTGTATGTACACACACACACACACACACACATATTAAATGGAATCTAAGTCAGTAAAAGACTAGACAAATTGTGGTTCTTGTGAAGAATGACAGAAATGGAATGAAGACTATTACATTAGATCATGTCCTTTAATAAGTATGGATGGAATTTGCAGTTCTTGGCACAATTATATTAGTACTGGTGTTTCGTATTAGCAACTATATATAATTATTGTCTTATCAAAATATATATAATTAATGTCTTATCAAATATATATATATAATTATCGACTGCACGTTTGTGGGTGCACTATGTGGTTTATATTTATGTAAAGTTTGCGTGTATAGTTTGAAGAGACAAAGTGTAATATGCGCACAGTTTGAATTTTTAAGTGCAAAATCAATTACTTATTTTACTACTACTATATTATGGAATTTATAATGTTCTAACCCACAACTCACTTATTTTTCATCACAAACACTTTGCAAAGTAGTGAAATTATGCCATAACTAATCAAAGTCTCAAGAGAATCAAGATATTTAATAAATTCAGGCCAACTATTCCTGAATTAAACTTTATAGGATATAAGTATGTTAGATTCTCTATGTATTTAATAGCTTAATGTATATCAATATTGCCAACTCACAAAATCCTCAGCACTTGGCAATTATGTTAATGCTTGAAAGTTAGAAGGATTAGCCTTACATGAAGATTATGTTGCCCCCATTTTTATGAAACACAAGATGACGTCGACTGAATGATAAGAAAGTAATTCTACTTGCAAAATTTCAAAAATTTAAGGATTGGATTTTCTATTCTAAATCAACTAAAATAATGAAGACACTTTTGTATTAAAAAATTATGGACAGGCAAATGAAAAAAACTCAGAATTGGGGATTCTTATATTTATCTGGAAGATACTTCGTATAAGGTGAACTCATGGGATAAATCAAAATGAGAACTTTTCAAGACTTACTCTTAGAGATTTGTTTGTGATCCTTATACTTAATTGGGCAATACTTACTTTACATGAAGTGATGGAGATGAATAAAAATAAGGATGATGCTTATTTTGCATGAAGTGAATTGAGTTGAATCAAACAAGAATTTTCCTAGATTTTGCTCTCAGTTTATCCATGACAAAATTGAACTTTCATTTGACATAATGAAACAAAGAGGATCTACATTCTAGACTAAGAAAAATAAGATATTAAAAACATAGAACGTCACAAGTGAAATTATAAAAATAAATCTTTTAGGAACCTCAGGATTAAATTTAACTAAAACTTGAAAGCATATCCGTGACAAAATTAATGAACTTTCATCTTATATATTAAAACAAAGATTATCTACATTTTTATTATCTAGAAACCATATAATTAAGTTTAACTAAAACTCAAAAGCTATCTTTTATGTATTTATTTATTTTTTTTTTAACAACTAAGAGTATTTCATAGGTCATAAAGTAGTCTTTGTACCAAAGGAGGGTCATTAATTTTCTGTCAATTAAATCACCAAGTTTTTTTTCAATATTTAATTCTGTCAGAGTACAGACAAAGATAAAAAGAACAGTCTTCCATGTTATGTGCATCCCTTTTTGCCTTGGATTTTTTATTTTATTTTATATTTTATCTCTCACTTCATTTTATGAAAAAATACCAAGCGTATTAAATTTCCTACAGTAAAATGTGAGTTTGAGATACCCATACTCAATCAATATCCTAGTCAGTATCTTCAAGCAGTCAGGGAAAAGGCTGTGGCATGTAATTTTGTAGAGGATAAATTTTTTTCTCTAGTTTTGTTCTCTATTTTTTTGTCCAAAGATACCACTTAGAGGTTTTTGGATGAGTTTATAAGCTCTCCAACAGATCTTATCAAATGTTTACAAATTTATAAGATATAAAAATATTTATAAGTTACTCTAAAAAAACAATTATAAGCTTCTAAAATAAAGTGTTAAAAACATATAAACTCTTTCAAAAAAAGTAAAGAGTTACTAACTTATCTATAAGATATTAACAAGCTCTTTTAAACTATAGTGATTACAAAATTATTATTATTATCATTATTATTATTATTATTATTATTATTAATATTTTATAAGCTCCAAAATCTAGTTTTAATTAGTCAAATACTTTAAGAACTGGTCTCTACAAAAAAATAAAAATAAAAAAATTTAGCAACTCATAATTAACTCCAAAAGTATTTTATAAGATGTGGGAGGTAGCTTGCAAGACCTTTTAAATAAGTTTATCCAAGCACACTCTTAAACGAGATCTGGGAGGAGTATATCTTTAGAAATAATTCAAGGTTGACAGTGGAATATTTTTAAGGAGGGTGATCAGTTAGGATTTTGAATTTCTTTTACAAAGAAATTGGAGTGTATTAAACCAGTTGAAGGAGTACTTGAAAACGGATAATGATCTCTTGTGCAGAAATTTGAGGCCATATTTTGTAGAAATAAATTTGGAACTCCTGATTCCAGGGCAAATATATGTCAAGCAATGTAGAAATAAGCATATCGATCGTTATGGTGTGCATACATATATGGTGCTTCCACTTATAAAAGTTCATGTGTGCCTAATTTCAAACATGTCAAATCCACTAATTTATTATCACAATTTAATACGAGGGAAAAAATTGAAAAAATCAATATAAAAACAAAAACTCCCAACAAAAAGATAAACGCTAGACCCAAGAAAATCTTTGAAAATCATCCAATTCAAAGATGATTTCTTGGCCAAACACTTTTACATGTTACGGGTACTGAATCAGTACGTAGACAACTACTTTCTTCCCTATTGAGGAACTCCATCATCACTAGTAATTCTCCCAAAAATATGTGTGCCCGAATCTTCTCTTCTCCAAAAAGCACCTGATCGATCAAGAAAACAAAGCACAATGTTAAATAGTTATAACAATTATCAGTCTATGTTGTCAGTGTGTGGTACTCTTCTTATATCTGGAGACTAGGATCACATTCCAACGGCCAAATAGAAAGAGGTGTCCGGTCAATTTAGTATAATAATCCTGTGATAATTAAATGCGAAGAAAAAGATTAGAATTCTGGAGCAAGGATTAATACAAGTGACCATCAGTGTAATCTTTCTATAGTACTAGATTTGATATTATACATATGTCAATCAGATCAGTAGAATAGAATGACAAATATATAGGACATTATGTAACCTGACAATTATTATGTCATTTTAAATCTTGAGACTTGAAAGAGGATTATGTTAATTTGTATATTGTATTGTATAACTTCGGTTTGTAAATTTAAATCGCTGATGAATTTATACGTGCTTGATGTTACATGCCGTCTAACTTGAATTTGATGTACTTATTACCATTATAATGGAGATATAAAATTATAAACACACACATATACATTAGAGTTGTATCCCCACCATATTGTATCTCAGCTTTAAATTTATCCAATTTTCAGTTTTGTCTTATATTTTATATAATTAAAAAGTTAGTCCTATAAATATAAAAAAATTGACACATTTAGTTCGACTATTGCCCAAATTGAAAAATTGACTGGAAAATTTGATGTGGCACGCCGGAATATTTGGAAATTAGGAATTTTTGCTTAGGTGGCATCTAATGAAGAAAATTAATTAAGAATTAAAATAATTTAATTTAATTTAATTTATATATATAAATAAACTAAAATTATAAAATAGAAGGAAAGAAATAAAAAATTCTAGCCATATCAAGCCAAGTGATCGCCTGGAAGCTCGTGGCGCTTTTTGGGGGGAGGGGGGGTTGGGAGTATGTATATGTATATATGTGTATATATATAAGTGTCTGCATAATAAATATTTTATATTTATAAAAATATTTATTTATATAATTATATTTATATATCTGTATGTATATATGCACATATAATATACATATTTATATAAATGTATGTGTGTATATATATCCAAGTAAGCAAGAGACTTCTTTTAAGAAGATAAAAAAAAGGTCATGTCAGGTAAAAATTCGCCACCTAAGAAAAATTCCCAAATTCAACAAAATTTGGCATGCCACATCAAATTTTCTGGTCAATTTTTTTAATTCCAGCGATAAGCAGACTAAATGTGCCCCCTTTTTTTATATTTATAGAATTAACCTTTTTTAATTATGTAAAATATAGGACAAAATTGAAAATCGGGTAAACTTATAGGATAAAAAATTAATTTTCTCTAGTATCTCAAAATTTTTTGAAACTTGGTGCGTCCGCTCCGTGTTATGAGTTGGAACGTATATAGTGAAAGAAATATTAAAAGGTTATTAGACCTAACACAATAATCCATGTTGGCTTCATGATATATAATAAACGTTGAACTAGTTAGCACATCTTTTGACTATACACATAAGAACTGCACGCATGCCACAACTACTAGTTTTACATATGATAAAGATGATAAGCCTTTAATCAATCTCCTATATGTGCATATATTCGTGTTTTCTATTTAAGGACTCAAAGCCACTCCTAGCTCTTTGGGACTGCTATTATGGCTCTCTACCCTGGGAAATGACTCAACTAGTAGTTTTTGTGGTATGTTGATTGGCTTTCTCCTATACATTCTTCCGAATGGTTCTATAAGAGGGTGGCCAATTTTCAAGTCTTTGGCTTGTGAATTATTTTTTAATTTTTCCATGTAGGTTTGGATTCCTTACTTCTTTTCTCATTTAAAACTATAGATAAGACTTTCATTCAACGTGATTCTTAAGAAATGCTTGTTTTCTTTCTTCCTTTTATAATTACCATTCTCGTGCATGGGTGAAAAAAGAGTTTAGAACTTAATTCTATTTTCCTCCCAATCTCTTTTATTGTTTGTTAGGTTTGTGTAACTATGTGATTAAGCGAAGTGAAAATACCGTTAGATGATCCTTAGAAAAGAAGAAGAAAATAGATGATAAATAAAGGAATTTTGGATTGGTCGAGCCATGAATTCAAATATTGGAATTATTTATAGATATTCAAATATGTTGGCTACGCTAACTTAATTCTTGAATTAGACAAAGAAATAATACCAGCCAAGTATGTTGCTTAGGTTTCATGATTGTCTTGTGTTGCATGCATGGATCGTTTACTTACAACTATTTAGTACCCCGCAATAATTTGATCAGGTCAGAACGTTTTCAAGGCAATTATCCTGTCTCACGGATTCATGACCTAATGGAATATTTATAGTATATATACCAGCCAAAAGTCTGAGCCTTCAAATATTTCCTTCACTTATGAATTTACCAATCCAATTTTGAGATTATTTTCCACTATTCAGATTTAGGTCAAATCACCAAATAAAATAATTTGTTGGGTAAATAGCAGGCAACCCCCTAATGTACAAGGTTATTTGCATTTTGCCTTCCAATTGCTGCAAGTATGCAGAACAATTACTCAACATTTGCTAAATATGCTTAAATACCCTATGTTCCAATTTTCCGACAATATATTTTAAATTTGTTACACTTTACCCCTTGATGTTTTAAAAAATTTACATATAGCCATCTAAAGTACTTTAAAATTTTATCCTTAGCATTACAGTTTTATTTTGGTGGAATAAAGTAAAATATTTTGCAAAAATTATTACCATATATTATTTAATTATCAATATATCACCAATTCATTCAATTTTAGTTATTTGAAATGTATAAATTAATTTAATGGTTAAATTTTTTCTAAATTGATGTATGTAAGATAATTAAAAATTAATCTTAGGATTCTATTACCAAATGATCGTTATGGTATACTTATAAATTCATGCTTATTTATTTAATTAAGATTTTAAGTGGTTTAGAATTTTAATTTGAATAAGAATAAGATGGATGACACTAGTCAAATGAATATTGATAGCAAATAATATATATTTTAGTATCAATATTATCTCTATCATTTATTACTCTATTTAAATTAAAAATATTTAAATATTGTTTGCTAACATATATGCATAATATTACATTGATATAAAAATCAATTAGGATATAATTATAAAATTAGTTTTAATCATCTCATGCATATCAACCAAGTAAAATATAATATAAAATTAATTTAAAGTTATATGATAACACAAATTGATTTAACTATCCATATATTGGCAAATCATTTGTGTGTGAAAATATTTTTTATAAAATATTTCACTTTATTATACAAAAATAAAAATTTAATGATAGAAATGTGATATTTTAGAATTATTAGATTGTTAAATGCACATTTTGTTAAAATCGAGGAGGTAAAGTATGATATACTCAAAGTATTTCAGCATCTTTGATTGAATATTCTGTCGAAAAATGAAATGAGGGGGGTATTCAGACACATTTACCAAAGGTTGAGTAATCGTTTCGCACATTTACAACAATTGAATGGTAAAGTGCACATGACCCTATACATTGAGGGGATTCCTACTATTTACCCTATTTTGTTTGCAACAACATAACATAAAAGAAATTTCTTTGTTCAAAATTTAACTCCAAACTACAAATAGATGGATTACTACCAGTGGTACTCAATATAGAACCATCAGAAGTAGTCCAATAAACCCATATGGAACAATTACAAGTAGTATAAAAATATTGAAAAATCTATAGGTAGCCAAATTCTCATATATACATACATATATATATATATATTTCAAATGGGCATGAAGAATTTCAAGTCAAACACAGAAGGAACTCACTATACTAATATGATATCAGAAAATAATTTGTGAATATGATGGGGTAGGAATACTAAAAAATGTTGTTTACAAAAAGGATTCACGAAATGGAGAGGTGTAAATGTGAAGTTTTGCGTACTTTGTTTGTTGGTATATATTACCAATATGGAAGTTTTGAACAGCAATATCATTCTAAAAAATGATGAAATTAGATTCATAAAAATCCGTGAAAATTCCATAGGTGGAATACAAAATATAACACAATAAAATATTTCATAAGGCTAAGTAGCAAAAACATGAAAAGTATGTCACCATTACATTCTTATCTCAAATTTTGTAAAATATTACAATTAACCCCTTGTATCATGAGATACACTTCTAAGGACTTGGAACTTCAAGGGCATTTTTGTTTAAAAAAATCATAAAAAATGCATCGAGTGCAAAATAGAATATCCCATCTTTTAATGGTTGATGTCAACATTTTCTAGTAATAGCAATTAACTTTAACGGGAATCAACAAGGCAAAGACAAGCATCACGTGTAATGGATGATGGTATAAATTGACACACATATATATATATATATATATATGTATATATATTATCTTTCTTTAGAAGAGGATTATAGCTCGTGTCTCACTACTCCTTATGAGATACAAATCAGTAGTTGATATGTTCGCAGAAATGAAAACTTACCATCAGAATGTCCATTTATCCTTATATAATATGATTTACACATACCAAGCATAATCTAATGGTCCACAAATTAAACCCCACTTAGATAATTGGTTGCGTGAGCATCTATATTCTATATTTCTAATTTAAAAAAGAAAAAGAAAGTGTGATGTACACTAAATAATGAAGGAAGATTGGTGTACCTTTTTTTCCCATGGATCAAAACATAATAAAGAAAAGTTGCTTCACCTTTATCACAATTTATTTCTCATACTTTCCAAAGTAATTATATACAAGAATATCTTAACTTCAACTCTACCTATTAGCATCAAATTTTTATATGATCTACAACATATATTGTATATGGGAACATATTAGGCATTCTTCTTTCTCCCCTCTCTTTCCCTCACGGCCCAAGTATACTTAATTTTCAATTTATCTGTAACCCTCAAATGAAATATGAATAATTCGATTTTATCTTTGAAAAAGGTAAATCCCCGTACCTCAAATCTTAAGTCTTGGGACACATATAGATCTATTTACAACTCCCATTCATTGGAAAAATGAAGAAGAAAGACTGGATCACTTGCTCTAGAAAGGGTTGCCTTGATGTATATATGTGAATTGAAATAATACAATGCCCAATGTATATATGTGTATATATGTATAGCTATCAATTAGTTAGCAGGGGTAATTAGTTAGTTAGAAACTAACCCTAGTTGATTAGTAGCTAACCCTTAATTAGTTAGTTAGTTAAACTCAACTGATGTATACATAGCTTAAAAACTTGATTTTGCAGCTTGATTTTTGCATTTTCAGAATAAAGACTCCTCAAAATTTTTTAGCTTCCTTCTTCAAATGGATACCTCCATGGTTGAACATAGTACCATGAGAGGTTCAATCCTATGTCTCCAAAATTAATTTCTACCATAATAAAACTCGGTTACTCTTCGTCGTTCTTCATGTTTTTTTTTTTTTTTTGGGCGTCATCTTCAGAATTGAAGTTATGGATGAGGTAATTGGTGATACTGGAATGAATCAAAATCTCGATCAAACAGCAACAACATTCGATAACAACGATCCGCTCTTCCTCCAATCATTAGATCACCTTGAAATTATGCTAGTCACCACTCCCCTAACTGGAACAAATTTTCTCTCATGAAGTCGTTCAATGAAAATTGCTTTTGGAGCTAAAGTGAAATTGAGGTTCATCAATGAGAGATGCCTTATGCTGAGTAAGGATTCAGAAGACTATGAGCAATAGGGGAGAGTGGATTGCGTAATTACATCTTGAATACTTAATTCCATTTCCAAGGATATTGTTGAAACTTTTCTATACACAACCTCATCCAAGCAATTGTGGGAAGAAATCTCATAACGATATGGTGAGTGCAATGGCCCTTTCCTTTGTCAATTGCAATGAGAAATTAGCTCAATTACTTAGGGTACAATGACCGTGCTTCAGTACTAAACTAAATTGAAAAGGTTTTGGGATGAATTAAATGTTCTTAAACATGTTCCTGAGTGTACGTGTGGAGTAGGGAAAACTTTGGCTAACTTGAATTAAATGTTCTTAAACATGTTCCTGAGTGTACGTGTGGAGTAGGGAAAACTTTGGCTAACTTGAAGGCTTTCAATAGATTGATGCAATTTTCATTGGGTTTGAATGATGTATATGATCATGTTAGAAACCAAATCCTTGTTATGGAAACTTTTCCAAGCATGAACAAGGCTCATTCCATGATAAGGTTAAGAAACAAAGAGAGTTGAATTTCACGTATAGTGACGTAGTTGAAAACACAACTATGATGGCCAGACGTGCTTCCTTATTTGAGAAAGATGGTAGCAATAAGCAAAATTACAGGAGAGACCTAAGAAAGGGAAGTGACAAGCATTCACACTATGGTAAGGATGCCATCTTAAAGAAACTTGTTTCAAGCTGGATGGATACCTTAAATGGTATAAAGAACTCAGGGTGAAAAAGGCTCAAAGTCAAGGGAAACAATTGGCAAACTATGTTGACACTCCATTGGAATTAGAGAATGAAAGGAACAACCTAAAGAATCTTTACTGGACATCAACTTTTGCAAGTATGGTTCAATAGGGAGCTACTAAAATCATGAGAGA
The DNA here is from genome assembly GCA_014898725.1 of Jacaranda copaia. NCBI lineage: Eukaryota > Viridiplantae > Streptophyta > Magnoliopsida > Lamiales > Bignoniaceae > Jacaranda > Jacaranda copaia. The sequence continues at coordinate 1,040,835 of JACGDI010005286.1, read as the reverse complement.
AAAGTAGCGTAAAGTAACCAAGTGAACTTTGCTCACTTAAATGATTTTACAGATTTGTCTATCCATTATGCCTTGAGTATTTTTTATTACATAGGGAAGGGTTATTGGATAGTGGACACAAGAGCTTCAAGCCACATTTTCATGACCTTAACCTTCTAACTACGTATAAAATCACAACCAAACCAACCCCAATGTACTTACCTAATTGAAATACAAAGATGGTTGACTACATAGGAACTAGCCAATTGACTCAGAAACTAAACCTTCTAGACACTATATGCATACTTGATTTCAAATTCAACCTTTTGTCAATAAATAAGTTGGGTAGGCCTATCAACCCTACCCTAGGCCAAGGCTTATACCTACTAAAAGAATACAATAGGTATAGATAGGGTCTATACTCATAAATTACCTAAAGACCTATATCTAACAATTATCCATTACCCTAATATTCAAAGTTAACCATTAATCTAAAAATCATATATATCAAAATTAAAAATAAACCAATGATTTTCAATATATATAAAATTAAAAAATATTTATTATGTTTTATACAACAATATATTCTTTCAACAATTTCCATATATTTATTTAAATATATTATATTGAAAAATTGTTGGAAAAAAATGAAAAATGTAAAATTAAATTCCAATGATTCATAAACAATTCCAAATGAGGGTGCAAGTAATTTAAGTCCCTATGGTCGGTAGCCCCCGGCAGAGGCATAATAATCTTTTTGAGTTTATTTATTTGGTATATCAAAATTAAATATATTTGAATTAATTTAAATAAATTAAATATATACACTAATAAAATTAAAGTAATGTTTTTTGTTACTGTATACAAAAGAACCTTTTAATATGAAAAAAAAATTAATCAAAGCATTAAAATATTTACGTCCAAGAAGTTAGATCCAATGGGTAGTAGGTTATATAGGGTAGGGTATGGTATAAGGTCTCATTGTTTGAGTATTTTAGGGTATGGTAAAACCTTGGGTCTTATCACTTCAATATTTTAGGGTATGAGCCTATGTAAGGTGAAATTCTACCCATTGATAGACCCAAAGCTAGCCAATGATTCACATATTAGATTCATGTTTGTTTTAACAAATTTGTTTTACTAGGCCTATAGAATGAAGATATCCTTGCAGTTGGGAAAGATATGGCGAGGCTTTATGTTATTGATAACTCATGTTTTTTTTCTAAGTCTGACAATCTATGTAATGAACAAACTACTTGTAGCTTTCCTAGAACAACTGGTTACTCTCTTGTTAACAATATTTCTACTTGAAATCGCTCTCTCTAGCATGCTAGACTTGGATGCATTTCACCTATAGCTTTATGACACATCCCTCAAATCATGAATAAAAACTATGATCCATGTCCTAGTTGCTATGTCTATCCTCTTGCAGAACAAATTGGACTTCATTTCTGGGTAGCAACATTTACAGCATAGAAATCTTTGAACTCATTAACATAGATCTTTGGGGGCAATACAAAAAAACATCTTTAATAGTTGCTCATTGTGTGCTTACAATTGTTGATGATTACAATAGAGGGTTATGAACCTTCCTAATGAAGAACAAGCATGAAACCCATACCTACCTAACTCAGTTTCTTTACATGGTTAGAACTCAATTCCAAAGTAGTGTTGAGACCATTAGAGGTGAAAATGGAACTAAGTTCTTTACTTTCTTCAGACAACTTGGAATCATACATCAAAGGACATGTCCTTATAGTCCTCAACAAAATGGAGTGGTAGAAAAAAAACACAGGTACTTGCTTGAAATAGCTAGAGCTATTGCTTTAGTCTGGCCTTCCCTCAAAATTTTGGGGAGAGTCTATTGTTATGGCTACTCACATCATAAAAAGGCTCCCACCTCTATTCTTTCATGGAAAACCCCATTTGAAAAGCTGTATAATAAACCTCCTGACTACCACAACCTAGGAGTCTTTGGATCCTTGTGCTCTGCTACAAACATTATGCCTCAAAAGGATAAGTTTGCCACAAGAGATTTCAAGTGTATCTTTCTTGCCTATAATATTGGCTAGAAGGCTTACAAGGTCTATGATCTTACATATCACAAAATCTATCTTTCTGGAGATGTTGTATTCCATGAGAATGTCTTCCTTTTCAAAAGATGATCAACTTACTGAATCCCTAGGACCAGCTCTACCAAATCCCATATTTCATGAAGATATCAACATAGATTCTATTGTTAATACCAACTAGTAGTGGCAAATGGGTGGGTTGGGTTGGATTTGGGTGGGACCAATACAAAAAAGAAAAAAAATGTAAACTTTTTACTAAATACATTATTATATTGTTTTATTAAACTATAATCTTTTTATCTTTATTTGGCATATGTTAATTAATTATTATCAAATCTTTTTTAATCGCGTAAAATCAAATCAAATTATGTAAATATATAATTTATTTATTATTTTATAATATTTGCATTTTTTTTAATATAAAATAACAATCTTGCTCAATGAATAAGACATAACTATTTAAAATATTTTAAATTTTTAGTACAAAATGTTTACATTGTACCCAACAAAATGTTTACTATACTAGTCATATTTATTTTTTGTTTTTTACTTTTTATATTTAGTCAATATTTACAAAAGTACTACTTATTTTATTTTTTATTTTTTCAATCTAGTCCATTATCATTTATCACAATGATCAAATTCAAATTCGATTCGACATAAAAGTATTACTATCAATTTAAAAGAATTAAAATATGCATATATCTTGAAACATATGTCTTTTTAAGAATAAAAAAATAAACCATTTAAATTTAAATTTTATATCTACCTAAATTATTATTTTTGAATAAAATACTCCAAAAATATTGAAATATAGTTAATTTTTTAATTTTTAAAAATATTATAATTGAAAATGAAAATAAAGTAGGGGCCCTTTCTTCATGTGGAGGCAAAGGAAATGAAATGGACGGCTGCAGTCCCCTCACATGCCAGCACTACACAATAAATTTGTTGTGTTTACATATTTATATTTTGGTAGTTCGTAAAAATTAAAAAAGAAAAAAGAAAAATAATTTTTTATTTATTTTTATATTTCTAGGTTGAATATAATCTAGGGGCTATAAAATTAACTAGCTATAATTTTTTTTATAAAAAATTGGAGTTTATAAACCAAATAATGATGTCATCAATTTTTAGATCATAATCTCAAGTAAAAAATTACTTGATTAATTCATTTGAATTAAGTTAATAAATTAATATTTTAAAATTAAATGAGGTGAAGAAATGGTAAATGATTAATCAGTGATATATAATTTGTCTAATTTTTAATTCATTATTTCATTTTTAGAGTGTTATAGAAATAAAAATAAAGTTGAGTATGATCTTGGAAGAATGAGAGAATGAAAGAATAATTTTGGGATAGAAATTGAGTTGAATTATTTAGAAACCACATTTAATCCATTGTAAACTCATTTATATTTAAAACTCATTTCAACCCAAAAGCCCAACCCAATCAAATTATTTTAAACCCAACCCAAAGTGAATTGGGTTGGAAACATGGGTTTGGACCCATTTGCTCCCCTTATCCCAACCAATCTTCCATCTCCTTGCCAAAAATTACTGTTGATCATTTTTCTCTTCAAAATTCAAGCCAAAATCACTCTCTTGATCTATCTCAACCTCAATCTTTCCAGCAACAAAATCCTCTAGGACATAGTTCCAGAGTCAAGAAAAGGCCAACATAGCTCAATGACTATGTGTCTAATTTGTCTGAGTACAAAGTACATAAGTCTATATCAATGACTTTTCCAAATGCAAATACCAATGAAATTAACAAAACCTCCTATACTCCAAAAACCTATCCTTTTTCTTCCAACACAAACTTATCTAATGCACACATGGTGTTTTTAGCAAATATTTCCACTACAAAGAAACCTACAACCTATAATGAGGCCAATACTCAGGTAGATGGAATGATGCCATGAACAAGAAGATTGGGGCCCCAAAATCAAATCAAACTTAGCAGCTCACTGCTTTACTAGTTGGCAAGAAAGCTGTTGGGTCAAAATGGGTATATAAAGTTAAGCTAAAACCTATGGGACCATAGATAAGTATAAAGCAAGATTGGTAGCAAACAGGCATAACAAGGTAGTCGAGGCAGATTATTTGAAGAGTTTTTCTCTTGTTGCTAAACTAGTTACAGTGAGACCCCTTTTCCCCTTGGCAACTACAAGGAGATGGACCATACACCAACTTGACATCAACAATGCTTTCCTTTATGGCTTTATTCAAGTGGAAGTGTATATGCTACCACTAGAAGGATATAAAAAAGCTCAGCCAGGACAAGTTTGTAAGTCATTAAAGTCATTATATGGTTTGAAATAGGCTTCTAGGCAATGGAATATAAGATTGACAAGTCAGTTGCAAATATATGGTTTTCAACAGTGTAGCTATGATCATTGTATGTTTACAAAGTGCTCAAACACATCCTTCACAACTATATTGGTTTATGTTGATGATGTTTTGATCTCTAGGGATGATGATGAGGAAATTATCAAAGTGAAGCAATTTCTGGATTCCAAATTCACAATGAAAGATCTTGGCTATGCCAAGTACTTTCTTGGAGTTGAAATAGCAAGGTTTGATCATGAGATTTATTTGAGTAAAAGAAAGTATATTCTTGACATCCTTAAAGACTGTCATTTGTTAGGGACCAAGCTAGTCTCCACTCCATTCCCCAAGAACCTTAAACTCACTGCAGATGACACACCTCACATAGATCTTGCTCAATTTAGAAGATTAGCAGGGAGGCTCTTGTATCTCAACCTCACAAGATGAGACATCACATTTAGTATCTAGCAACTTAGCCAATCTGTCAATTTGTCAATTCTCACACTATTGTCATTGGAAAATAGCCATACATGTCCGACGCTATCTAAAATGATGCCCTTCAAAGGCCTTTACTTTGCTCCACAGAACCTTCTATAGCTAAAGGCTTACTGTGATGTTGATTGGACATCTTGTACTGACAATATGAGGTCTGTTACTGGCTATTTTAGGATTGTAAATGGATATTTAAAAATTCATTTGCCATTCAAATTTCATATCTGTTTATACAAAATTTATCCGCATCCATTTAAAGCGAATATTATCCATATTCAATTAATAGATATTTGATTATAATTGGATATAGATATGGTAAATGCGTATTCGATTCGTTTAATATCCACTTCGAATATATATTTATTAAATAATATATTATTTATATTTTTCAATAAAAATCTTATAATCCATTTATGTATATATATAAATTATAATTGAAGAATTGGGAAGAAAAAAGAATAAATTTAAAAAATTATTGTAAAATAGAGAAAAAATTGAAGAATAAAGTTAATTAACATAATTATTGTTGGTTGACTTTATAATTAATATACTTGAATGCCATTATTATTAATTAGTACTAATAATCAATTATAAAGTAAATTTTTAATTAAAAATTATGCTATTTATTTTATTGCTTTCTTTTTAAAGAAATTGTATAGTTCCTTCTATTAATTAAAATATGTATTTGTTATTAGTTCATAGATTCACACATTTGGATATTCGTAAATAAATATCTAAATAATTATCATCAAATATAAATATCAAAAAGATAATTCAAATACGGATAAGTTTAATCAAATATAAATATAAATGAATAACTATAATCAAGTACGAATATATCCAAATTCGAATTATATCCAACAGATATAAATTTGAATATCATTTTCAAATATCCATCAAATTAGTATTCGAATATTCAAAAAGTTTAAGGGATAAGAATATGAAAATAGTGTATCTTATCTGTTTAATATCCTTTTACACCCCTAGCTATTGTGTTTTCTTGGGAACTTCCTTGATCTCTTGGAAGACAAAGAAGAAAACTACAGTCTCCAGTTCTTTTGTGGAAGCAGAATACTGGAGCATGACATCTACTGTTTGTGAGCTATAATAGATTAGCTATCTTCTTAGCAACTTGTAGGTTTCCAACTAGCTTCCTATTCCTTTCCTATGAGACAACAAAATAGCCATCCACATTACGGAGAATCCCCTTTTTTCATGAAAGAACTAAACACCTTGATAATAATTGTCACATTGTTCGTGATCGTTTTCGATAAGGTTTTATTGTTCCTCAACAAGTCTCTACATTGAATCAATTGGCAAATGTGTTCACCGGAGGACTCTCTACGCCTTCTTTTCACATTATTCTATCCAAGTTGGGCTTGCATGACATACACCAAGCTCCAACTTGAGGGGGATGTTCAAATGTATATATGTGTGTATATATATAGCTGTCAATTGGTTAGCAAGAGTAATTAGTTAGTTAGCAACTAACCCTAGCTGATTAGTAACTAACCTTTAATTAGTAGTTAATTAAACTCAACTGATGTATATATATATATATATAGCTAGAAAACTTGATTCTATAGCTTGATTTTGAATTTTCAAAATGAAGACTCCTAAAAAAATTTTAGCTTTCTTCTTCAAATTGATGCCTCCATGTTTGAACATACAAGAAGAAAAATGTTTTTAATTTTCTTATTATAGGTTGTTCATGACAAATTGAAAAGTACTATTTATTTAATAACCTATCATAGAACCAAGAAAAAACAATGGAAAATTGAGCAATAAGTTGAGTCACTTATATCAAAAACCAAAAAGTGAGGATATTGGCAAAAAACAACTGGACTCCACATCTTCATGTACACCAAACTATGTGCCTTCAAAGTAAAACATTCTTTCGAGTTGGACCAATAAATTTGATTTAAAATTTTAAAGTGTGACACGCAAAAATATTATTTTTGTCTTTAATTATATAAAGTGTTTTTGTGATACCCCATCTCGCAAAAACTAAATATTAAAAGAGTGACTAGTATATAAGTTTTAGCCAAGAACTCATGTGCATCTATTGGATATCATTTTTGAGTAAGTTGATAATAGCCTTATTCTAGGATGCATTCGGTGGGTTTGGAGACAATTCTCACATCTAACAAGCTTGCGAGCCTAGGGCATGACAAATGGTATCAAAGCCATCACCAACCAAAATATTAGAAGCTAAGTGCTATACAAGGTAAAGTGCTATGCGTGTGCGAGCTACCTCTTGATTCTGTAGGAGCCACCTTTAGAGTTCCAACACTGGGTGATTGATTTTGGATCTGTGTCATGCCATGAGGAGGACATCATGTTCTAAAAGAGAGGTGATTGTGATACCCCATCCTACAAATTTCTAAATATTGAAAGAGTGACTAGTATATGAGCTTTGGTCGAAGAACTCATAATCATCTATTGAATTTTTCTTTTAGACAAGTTGATCATAACCCAATTCTAGGATGCACTTGGCAGATATAGAGGAAATTCTCGCATTCGATGGGCTCACGAGCCTAGGGCTTGACAATTTTGAAATTGGACTTGGGGCCATAAAATTAGGGCTCCTTCCAGATTTTTAGTATTTGGACTCAACTTAAAAGATGCGAATTCCATAAATTCTAAGTTAAGATTTTCTCTCTGCCCACCACCTTTACCTGAAGCATTGTCTTTACATCGCTAACCATTCTCCCATCAATCTCCCAAACTATATTCTCTATTCCTAATGCATTTCCCCCTCTTGACTTCTCTAAACCTTTTCCATTTTTATCCCATTCTTTTCTTCGTGCTGCCTCCTTTTATTTTGCTCTCGCTCATTATTTCTGTCTCCTCTCTTAGCACTTCAACCGTTGCACTTTCTAGAAGAGAAACAATGACCAAAGAATAAAAAATAGATAAAACAAAGAAAATATAATAGAAGAAAATGAGAGGAAACACTAAGGAAAATAAAGAATTTTTTTAGGCTATATTGTATTAAATATAATCATCAAATCACACCATATAATAACTCTATTCATATATTCGAAATTATTGTTATAAGAGTTGAACTCTTACTAATAAAGTTGAAAATATATAAGTGGAATTGATATTTGCGCTATACAAATTAGTAACTGCAATCCATTCTTATTGTATTTATTGTTAAGTGATAAAAGTCATCTTTCCTACTTGTGTTACTATTTCATTTCCAACTTATTTATTTTCAACTTTTTCTATTACCTAATCTAATCATCTTCAACTTTATTTTTCCTACAAACTAAGATTTGGATTATTTTTTATTCATATATTATCAAATTTGCAATTAGAGAGAGAGAGAGAGAGAGAGAGAGAGAGAGAGAGAGAGTTTAAATGGAAAACTTCTTACTTCTTGATGTGTTTTGTAAAAATTAGAACATCTATGTTTCGTTAACTGAGAAGTAAATAGGAATATTTTCTCATATTTTTGGATTATGAATCATATGATAATATTGGGAACTCATAATAGAGAAAGAAGCTTTTAAATTAAGAATCGTAAATAGTTCTGATAAAAAAGAATAAATTATATATGTAAAGTTTTTTTGCCTCATCATTTTGATGATAACGTGTATACATGAGTAATTTAAGTTATGAGGATGTCTATGAACAAAATTAGAAGTAAAGTTAACCTCTCTTTGCATCTATCCTTTCTTTTGATCTTTTGAACTTTATTTGAATAACAGAGATACAATGATAAAAGATTTAGGTAATTTAGACTCTATTAATTTTTCAATAAGAATAATATTATGTAGTCTGGTCCCCGATTTTTTGATATGTTCTTATTTATGACTCTTTACTCTTCGTTTAAGTTCCCAGTCATTATTTCTTCCCTTCAATATAGAGTCAGAAGGTAGCAAGCTAATGTCAATTAGAAATGTAATTCTATAACACTAATATTAACTATCTCTCTTATTTTACTAGCCAATCTGATTTCTTCTATCGGTTAACATTGTTTGATTTTCCAACAAAATTGACGAGTCACAATTTTTAGAGGAGAAATCCACACTTATGAATGTTGAGTTGATTTAGTAGATTGGGGTGGAAAAGATAGTGAACAAAGAAAGAGGATGGAGATAGAAAATGTAAAAGGTAATAAATGATGAGAGAGTTAAAAATTAGATTGACGACAAATATGTTATGAGTGCCATAATTTATGAATTGAAGAAAATGTAAAGCAAAAATAGAGTGTGATTAGTGATACAAAAATGGCAAATACATAAAAAAAAGTTTTTTTTTAGATATAAACATAAATTAAGAAGGCCTTAGAGGAGAAATATTTAAAATATATTAATAATTTATTATATTTTACAACTTCTTTTATGTACTTCACACTTTGCCCCCCTCTTAACTTAACCATGCAAATTTAACACAGAGACTTTTATAATTACAAAAGAGTGAGCAAATAGTGGAAATAAGATAAAAATAATTAAGAGAAACTTTCATTTTCATCAAGATCCAAATAATAGAACCCAAGTGGGAAGCAAAATTTCTTAATGCATGACAATTTCATAGCGTGAAAATCTTAAATTGGCATTCCATAATTTCTAAGCTCTCTATACTCTGATGACAGAAGTACGAGGAACCAAAATTAATTTCATATTTAATTACATCTTCAAAAAAATTTAATTAAAATTTAAAATTATAAATATCCTCTTGATATTTATTTTGTTTTATAAGTTACACATATCTCCAATCTCCACGCAGGAATTCTTAGCATTAACCAAAAATAGATTAAAAAAAAATTCAATTTTATTCACAAGATATTTCTCATGAAATATATATTGACATAAAAATATGCATCTGAAACTCATTATAATGTTTTTTGATTTCTTGAATATGTAAGATACAAAGTTTACTTTCATTCTACAAAGGGCTAAATGTATGTTGACCAGAGTTATTATTTTACTAATAATGTTAATACTTGTCGTAAATTTAAACAAAACATAAAGATTTCAAACAACAAAATTATAGCTACTATTCTTTTTTCGTAAAATTTCAATTTAAATCTTCAATAAAATTAGAAGTGCTAATCGTATCATGTTGGGTTGTTTCAAATCGGGTTGAGGTGGAGATATTACAAAATTTTACTCAACCAGAACCCAACTTGAAGGTTTTCGTGTCAACCTGAACCGAACCTGTTTCGGCATATAATTATTTTTATTAATAATTCATCTAAAAAACATTCACATTTTATGTTCAACTAGAATCTTAATAAAATAATCAATTTATACCAAGTGTTTTGAAAAAAGTTAACTTATACAAAATATTTAAAAAAAGTCAACATTATACTTTAGCAACCCAACTTTTGTACCATAGAGCAATTTGATAATTGGACTTTATTTAATTTCTTCTACAACATCAACAATATAAAAATTTTCATGTTAAATCAAAACTTTTGCACAACTTAATTTTAACAACAATAAGTTGAATTCTAGCTAAAAAGTATAATTCATCCAATTCAATGATTAATAATTATCCCAATATCACCAAGTAGTCAAGATTTACATGGTAAATAATTATTATTATTCTTACAAATCAATTTAGAGTTAAATTGTTTAAAAATAATAAGTCATTAATTAAAAATACAAAAAAAAAAAAATAGGGTTATATTGTGTTATCGGGTTATTATTGTGTAACCTGAATCAACCCATAATTTTTGTATTGTTTATCAGATCGACCCAATATCAACCCAATCCAATAACCCTCAATCCAAATCTAATAATATCGTGTCGGTTCGTGTCATGTTATCATGCCATGTTGAAAATTGCCACCCCTAAATAAAATTAAACATGTAAATATATTTGCAAAGATTAATGCGATAGAAATACAAACTTTTTATACTTTAATCTACATTATTTTATTAAGTTTTAAATTTAAATAATTGTCTTTAATACAATTTCATCTAAAATCTAAGAAGCACAAACTAGAATCAACCTTCAAATACAAAGAATAGAAATATAGTTAGATAATATATTTAAATTATTTCTTAATTAATGGCCTACTATTGATTATAATTTTAATATTTTAAAATTACTTATAATAAAGGTAAATAAGTACTTAAGTGTTAATAAATCTTCATGTATAAAAAATATGAAACATAATTAAGTTCAAACAATAAAAAAATAAAACAGGAATAATTTAAAATAATTTTCCTCGTCCTCCCGGCCCATATATCCTTTAGTCTCCAAATGCCACCCACTAAAACCAGTGCACCATAGCCAAACACCCTCCTACTTGTGCCTAGGGGTGTGTGTTGTTTGATTCGGTTTGAAAAATTGTGCCAAATTGAATCGAACCAAAAATTTGATTCAATGCATTTCGAAGGCATAAAGTCGGGTAACCACTTAAGGAGAAAAAAACCGCACCATTTGAAATTGGTTATTATAATTCCGTTAACCAATTAACCATTTTCCAAAGTAATTAAAATTTAATCAATAAAAATATCAATTTTGACTTGATTTGGTTCAATTCAATTTTGTTGAACCAAATCATTTAAAAAAGTTCAATCATAGTGGACGAATCCCCATCAATTTGATAATTTTTCATAACAAAATCTATAATACAAGAAGCAAATATGACTTCTAAATTAATAATATAATATATAATATTCCCATCTCACATTAAATTAACTTCAAAATTAAGAATATATCAAACAGTCAAGATAAAGACACAAATCAGGCTAAATCCAAAAATAAAGCACTTTCAATCAAATTAGTATTCATTCAAATCTCACCAACAATTAAAATAAAAACATAAACTTCCATTAAAAAAATATAAATTCCTTAAATCAAAAGTTGGATAATCAATTATCTTTTAAATTTTATTTTTAAAATTATTAATTTTTATTTTCAAATAAAAAGGGTTTGGTTCAATCAACTTTTGTTACTTGAATTGCACATAGTAAGTAACTAATTGAACTAGTTTGGGCTAAAAGAACCACATTGTTAAGGAATCGGTTTGGAAGATTCGATTTTTTTTTTTTTTTTGGTTTGAATTGATTCAATTCAACGATTTGATTTGGTTTTTAAGTTTTTTTGCCCACCCTTACTTGTGACCATAGAATAGGCACACAAATAACAAAACACAAAAAAATATGAAAAGATAAAATACTCAATTTTGTTCACAAATAACAATTCCCAATAATAACAAGGTTGAGATGAAGTAGTACATCCAAATCAAAATTTTAATATATAAGAACATTTATGTAACAAAAAATAGCATTACATATATATGTGATATATATAGATTATAGACATGTTGATCAAATATATATATATTACACACACACGCACACACACACACACACACATATATATATATATATACATATAAATGAATCTGTATCCTAGCAAGTTAAATTGCCTTAATCTATGAGATACATGATAACCTCGAATGCAAGAGCAATAAATTAAATTGGATGACATAATTAATTGTTTCCCTATAAGCAAGTTCCATATGAGATGTACTTTCATGTAATATTCACATATAAATAGCATGAATTACTCTCTTGCATCAAAAGATTTCTAGATAAATTTTTTCACAAAAACATGATAATATTTTACTTTATGACTACACAATAGCTCTATGAAAAATCTCTTATGCTTCCAGAAATAATATATGGATTGCCAAAGATCCTTTCTTTCTTAACATGAAAACTGTGGCTTTCCAAACAAACATAGAAGTTCGTCAAGTCCTCTATTTATTATCTATTGATTTTGAATAGAAGATTTATCTATTATTGGTGTTCAACCCAAAAAATGTTCCAAGTCATTTTCATCAATTTTCATTACCTACTTGTTTCAGTCTTAATTGCACCACACTATCAATGAAAGATATGCTCAAAGTAATATGTGATAGCAATTGCGAAATTCAGAACATTCAACCCTTTCCTCAATTACTTCCAAAGTGCCATATTTCAGTCGTGACTTATGCCTTTAACTTTGATTTGCCACGTCATGATTCTCTCCACCAAGGCTAGCAAGTCCACTCCCTAGTCTCCACCACAGGCTAATTAGTGCCATCTAGGCCAAGAACTCCTTCCCCATGCCTTTGTTGTTGTGCTGAAAAGAAAATACAATGGTAGAAATAAAACAATAATGTCTATGTAAAGCTTAGTTCACATAGTGAGAACAATATGTATGGAAATGGGTCCTAGATTCACTTTTTAGAGCATGGAATTTTAGTAATTGTCAATTTTCATCTCATTTTGAGATTATTGTATAAGTCATAATTACGACAAAATATAGCATCTAATTAATATATTGAAAGTAGATAAATGATTAGTTTTGTAGAAGAAAGGAAAAGAGACTGAAAAAATAAGCTACCTCATTAGATATCATTTTCATTCTAATATATACAAGGCTTATTGTTACTAAAATTCCAATAAAAGCAAATTTTGCTTTTGCAAAGAACTTGAAAACTCAAATAGAACTTCAAGAAAATTAAAAAAAATAAATAAATAAGATTGATGTGTTGTATAGCATGCATATGGTTTATATTAGGATTGATAAAAATAAATTGAGCATTGGAAAGCTTCATAACCAGAGTTATATTTCAAGATAAACTGAGCATTGGAAAACTTCATAACTAGACTTATATTTCAAGGAAATCTTAGTTGTAGACTTCTTCCTACCTAATATAAATGTGTGCATAATTGTTAATATTGGCACTCATCAATTTTGTACTATCTTAATGTGCCATAAATAAAATAGACCAAATAAAGATTCTGATCCTGCAACATACCAATCTTAACATTCAACCAAACCATGAAGTGCGATGTTACAATGTGATCTCTCCATACCACAATTGGAGCTTTTTCATCAAATCTTTATGATAGTCACTATAATCTTAAATTATGATATTTAAAGCATGAATAAGGTAAATGTTTTGCCTAGAATAAATTATGATGGGATTATTAAGCTAATTTCTCATTAACTCAATGGTGGAGTGCTAGATGCACATGTATCTAACAAAGGATTATGTACAAATGTTTCTCATTTATAACTATTAAGGGAGTATCTAGAATTCCATGGTTTGTTATGATGGTTAATATGCCATACAATTGGCACGCAATATTGCAATACTAGGAAAAAAATTATCCTAGAACTATTAAGCTCATTTATTTTTGATTTAATGCTAGACTTCCTGATTTACATATATCTAACAAAGGATTTTGTGTAAATATTTAAGATATATGACCCTCAATACGAAAAATCAAAGATTCCGTAAATTGTATGATGGTTAATTTGCCATGCAATTGTCATACTATATTTGCAATGTATTGTTAATATTACTTTATGTGCATCTACTTAAATCTAAAATTGGATCTTCTATCATATATTGACATCACACTTTAACATCACACCAATGTGTGACTAATATATGTAAGTTCAACCAAATTATGGTATCTATTGATGTCAATGTAAAATTAGTTAATTGACCGTTGCAATCAAATAGAAAGAAAGAAAAAAAAGTTTTCTTAATACTTTCCCACAAATTTTCCTAATCTTCTACAATTCCATTATAGGAAACCTTCATGTCCTTCAGCTAAATTTTTTCGAACCACCTTCATACTAGTGCTCTTCCACAACTTCTAATTCCTATTATATGTGTGATGTGTCTCTTTTGGACCTTATCTTTGGTAATTATTTTGACATATTAAGCCGATGTGAGCCATGTTGAAATTTTTTTTGCACTGCTAATCATTTTTTATTGTTCCTCATCCTAAATTATTTTGAATAGATTTAGTCATAATAAAGTAGAATTGATTTTCAATATCACTTTAATATGTTACTATGACTTATGAAGTGTAAATTCCACTCAAACCAAATTTAATTATGAAGTTCTAAAAAAATATTTTACATGCAAAGAAGTCATATTATTTTCTATTCATTGCGGGAAGAATGTTTTTAAATAATTGGCTTAAAAAATTCATATGGTTGATCATATTGTAGTGCATACATTAGAATTCTTTACTATTAGGAAATAAGTATTTGCTATTTTTTCATGATATCTCTTAGTAGGTATTTTCATAAATGGCTAAAGAGTTTACATGATTTAGCTATAGAATTTAAAAATAATTAGCTAAAGAATATACAGGAAACGAAGCCTGATCAACATTCGATGTGGAGATATATTTGTTTACTTACTTCTGTGTTGATTGTAGTTAATTCTCTTTAGCATTAGTAGCTAGACGCAACAATCTTGCATTAGTGTCACACTAAAGTGCAGCACCCACATTTTATAGAAGATCCAATATGCTCTAATTCAGACAAATAATTGAGGCAAATCTAGATCCTCGATGAGCTAGGACAACCCTGTCAGCTTAAGCCATCCTACGATAAATATATTGTAACAAATTTTAGTTATTAAAGTTATCTTCACTTTCCCTCCAAATATTCTTCCCACCATTATTTTTAACTAAGATATAAAGATTTTGCATCAACCACAAATTGACTATGTTTATCAAACATAGACCAAATATAGGGTTAACATTGGATTTTACTATCCAAGAAATCAAATGTAATTGCAAATGGTCTTTTTCTCAATCAAAACCTAGAACAGAAGTCTAAGTCCTTTTACTCTGATTCAGGCTCCATTGAACGTCGAAACTTTTGGTCCATGAAGGAACAAAGAAAAGCTAAATATTATCCAAAAGATCAAGTTTAATATCTTTCCTTACTTCATGTCCAGTGATTTGGCTTCAAAAGTCTTGTTGTCTTCCTTCATTTCCTTAATTTAGAGAACTTCTCCCCAGTTAGCTTGCCCTCTTAATGCGTTTGCTAGTCTCACAAGCAGCATAAAATAAAGTAAATTGTGGAACAAACAAACAAACGATATGAATGCCCTACAATAAGCCATTGGTGATGCTTAAACGTTTATGCTACACTAGCTCTACCTTATTTAATTTATATATCAAGTCTAGGAGTTTCCTCTTCGAAATCAGATAAAAACAAATGTTAGCACATATGCCCATTCAGCCTAAAGTTATCTCAATTCAATATTTTTGTTTGTTTAGACTGCAAAATTTAGCATTCCTAGATTTTTGAGTGTCATATTAGGCATATTGAAGTCTTCCATCAGTACTTATCAAATATTGAATTTGATTCCCACCGCCTACCTTAGCTTAATTGAATATGCAGAAGGACAGCTCCCATCTTCTTATCCAAGTTAATTTTTAAAACTATACTTTCTTTCAGCTACAAAATATTTAAACACAAACATAATTCATGTTAAGAACTATTTCAGCATCTATTCCTCAAAGCACTAACCATGCAAAACTTGCATGCTGCAAGTCTCCTGCCATTTGAAAACATTTAAAATGATATGAATGCTAAAGGAAAGAACAAAACTTTTCATATGCTCATCTTACATCCCCTAGTAGGTTGACCATGGAAGCTTTATTCTTCCATGCTCATGATTTAACAACAGGGTTAATTTTTTAGACACATCCTACAAATGAATGACTACCTCAGGTCTAAAAGTGTAACAATTCACAAATTAGGTTATTACTTAAGGAAAACTCACCTCATATGAGGTCAACCTGTTTAACTTTTCTCAAGCTATTTCTACAGCACAAAAAATAGATTGAATTTCAGATAGCTGAGTCCAAACTGTGTTACTTCAAACAATTATTAGGGTTTTTGAGCTGTTGAAACTGCTGAATATGCATTCAATTATGTAAGGTAGACACAAAGTGAAATTGGTATGCTGGGTACTACTAGGGTAATCTGTCTCATATTTGAGTCCTGGAAAACCATTAAAAGAAGGACTACAACTAACATTTGTGCTATTTTGTACAGTATGAGGTCTGTCCTTGAACGATATGAGAAAGCAAAAGAGGAATCCCACCAGCTGGCAAATTCAACTTCTGAAGTCAAGGTAATCTTCAATACCATATTGCAGTTGGTATGCTTTCAAGTAATAGGAACATGAATGATTTTCCTATGCTTCAATTTTTTTCATATCCTCTGAAGAATTTTTTATTATAAGGGTGTAGTAGTAACCTTCCAGACTTGAAAGTATGAAGAACCTTGACTAATCCACATAAAAAATAAAGGAAAATAGGAATTAGGGACCAGCTTATAAGAACAAAGTAAATGCGCAATCACCAATGGGTGATAGATCAAGAAGCTAAGATCCTTGTGCAGATCTTAAAAATGTTTTACATACAATATCATATATATAGATTTATACCCACTCCCATAATAGGCTTATATGATTACCCATCAATATGTTGACACATTTATCAAATGTTACATTCTATTTTGTTTTACACTTTCTCATCATCATTCATAGAAAAGTTATACCAGCACTTGATTGTCTCCTAATTTTTCTGTAAGGTGAAACGTTAGTTCTCTTGAAGGCCAATTAAGGTGCTTTTGCACAAACTTTCAACTAAATTCCATGTCAGTGGTTGATTTTTTTCACATCTAAGACTCCTTATTTTAGAAACCCTAGCAAATAAGTTTAAACTAGAAAGACCAATTCAGTTAATATTTCTAAGTTCTCACAATTTTCAAAATCTTTGTTAGTATGTTTTTTATCCACATCCTCATTGTCAACAGAATCCTTCCTTATAGTTACCAATGTAGATTGCATAATCATAGTGATCCCAAACCCAGAAGAAATTGCAATGCTGATCGTTCAACTTAACTATATCCATTTCTTATAGATCAGGAACATCAGCTTTAGTAATCAACTTTGAAACAGTATCTCTAGTTAATTGGATAGGTTAAACCAAATGCATATGTGACATACATGAGAGATATCAAGCACAAAAGTGGGAAACCATATAAGTAGTTGCAATAAAATGTTGTTTGAGAGCACATTTAGCTAGAGATTATACATGGATATCCTTGCTTTATTGCCCAGTTTGAACTTAAAATAAAATAAAATAAAAACACAATTCCTCCTTCTTGAATAAGTTATCATAAGAAACTCCTTGTTGAATCTTATAGATACTATATCTTTCATCTGCGGAGCTGATAAACATGCATTGTTTTTATTCATCAGCAGTCGAAGTTTGCTGCTTTGAACTATTTATATGCTATACCATGGAATTTGAGTGCATAACAATTGATGTTACTTTACTTCACAGTATTGGCAAAGGGAAGCTGCTATGCTGGGGCAACAATTGCAGAACTTGCAAAACAATCATCGGTAAATTTCTTCTGTCCTTTGGCAAGTAAAAGATATTGTGTGTTCTTCCAGATATGAACTATAAAAGAACAATCACATATTCATACTCATATAGCATACTTATCAACAACAATAATTGATATTCTTAGACAGCATCTGTCAAGCATTTAATTGCCAAGTTGACCTAATGCTATATATTTTTTCATGGAGTAACAAGCAAAGTTCTCTATTTTCTGGGGGGTGGGGACAAGGGAGGGGGTGTGATAGGTAAAGTAATAAAAGCATCAAGAAAAGTAATGTAGCTAGGAAAACGCTTCCCTAACTCCCAAGAGAAACATGCTGTATAAGTGTACTAAGTTATGAGGCACACCATTTCTATTTATTGATATACATAATTCAAATATTAGTTGGATGAAAATTAAGGTTTAAGTGTAACAAAACATGAGTTCTATAATTAAAAAAAAACAACCAGAACAACAACAACAACTAACAAAGCCAAAAGAACTAGTGAAATATTAGAAACCACAGAAATTAGTTCCTACAATGAGTTTTTCCAACAAGTATTTTTTCAAGGATAATACATCGCAAGGCTTGCTTGGATATAGAGTCTCATTTTAAATAGGTATGTAGCATCAATATTTTATGGTATAAGCCATGCCATAACCTTTTGATGCCCATTAGACAAATAAATAGTTAAGAGATCCTGATTTGCATCGTTAACTATTACTTGTGCTCACAATTGAAAGATTTGATTTGAGTAAAGAAATTGAGTTAAAGATTTCAAATAATCCAATATTAAGTGGATTTAGAATATAAAATAAAGAGCGAAAAATTTTGAGATGGGTGCTAAATATACAATTAGACCCTCTACTAAATTACTTAGACTAAGAATGAGCTTCTTTTATGATATTTTCATTGTGAGTTAAGAAAATGATATTTACTAAGTATATATATTAATCTTATTTTTTAAAGTACGTATACATACATATATATTTATGTAACATGTAATTCTTTGAACACTGTAAAAAACTTTTGAAGTGAAGAAAAATTGATCAATATTTTCTCATTGCTTGTTCTAAACTCAGATGCAAGTACACATCTATATACTAGGCTACTACTAAAATATTTACAGCACAATTCTCCATATTTGAAAACACAAATCTTGCCTACTATTATTGCTAATATCTACAACATCAATTTGGGATGTAAACTTCCAAACTCCCGGTATCACTTTTGGGATGTGCAATCTCAGATTTGCAGCACTTCTAATTTCCAACACTCACCCTCAAGTTAGGGAATAGATATTTTCCTTCCCTAACTTGCATATAATCCTTTGGAATGCTGAACTTGACAAACCCTTGGTTAGGACATCTACTAGCTAGCCTGCTATAGAAACATAAGGACTACAAACCAATCCACTCTCAAGCATCTCCTTTGTGAAATGCTTATCAACCTTCACATGTTTAGTCCTATCACGTAGGAATGGGTTGTCAACAATGTTGAACTTGCTTAGAATTTATCACGGGGCTTTACTCTCTGTGAGTAGACCCAAAGTGGTTTTGTGGGTCTCGATAGATCGTTACATAGTTCAAAGGATGACTGAACAAACTCCGTGATAAACATAGGGATGAGTTCAATTTCAAGAGTAGAAGCAGAGAAGGCTGGCTAGGCTGGCTGGGAATTTGTTGACTATCCTTGATGGGATACTTTGGAGTAAGTCCTTATCTTACATAAATGATGTTTCCCCCTTAAGATAGGAGTTGAGAAATAGATCTCCTATTCAATGAATGTGCCATGTACTGAAACATAAATTTTACAAGTGGAAGGATGATAACACTTTGTACCCTTTTTGAGTAGGTGAATACCTAATGAAAATACATTTAACAGCTCTAGGATCTAGTTTACATTGACTATTGAAGTGAAGATGAACAACGAGACACAACCGAAAACCTTAGGAGGTAACTTTGACATTTTGAATTCTAGATAATATTGAGACAACATGTCAATTGGGCTTTTAAAATCAAGAACTCGGGATGGACGACAATTAATTAGATGAGCAGCAGTGAGAACAATTTCCCCCAAGAGGTTTGTAAAACATTCTTTTGAAACAAAAGAGCCTCAATGGTGGCTAACAAATGGCCATTTTTCCTTTCTGCCATCCCATTTTGTTGGAGTGTACCAAATAGGACAACTCATGAATAATTCCCTCTTTCTAAAAGTTTAGAGGAAAAGAATCGATTGAAGTACCCAATACTATTGTCTATTAACAACCTCTTAATTCACAAATTAAATTGATTTTTGACCACAGTATGGAAAATAGGAAAAATGTGAATCACTTTAAAAGACGAATAAACAAGTCTAAGGTGATGAAACCAAATTCGCTCTTTATTGGATTAGGAGTTGCTTGATAGAGTTGATTGGGTTGGGTTGTTTCCATTATCACTTGGTTGCCAGGTAATTGGAGATAGTAAAGGCCATGTTTTACCTTAGCAAGTCCAATCATCTTCCTCATAGCTGAGTCTTGAAAAACACAATAATCACAAGAAAACATCATATTGTATTTTAAATCCTTTGTTAGTTGATGAATAGACACAAGATTTTTAGATAGTTTAGGCACATGGAACACATTTTTTTTGGAGTCATAGATGGGCTTAAAATAACATCTTCTTCACCAGCAACAGTAGCTAAGGATCCATCAGCAATGTCAATTTTCTTATTACTCAAGCAGTTTTAATATGTGCTAAATTTGTAGGAGGAATTGGTAAGATGGTTGGTCTGTTCGGAGTCAATGTCCCATGAGTTAGAGAAAATCTGAATTTGAAACACTTAAAGCATATGAAGAATGAAGCTTTAATTGTTAAAACATGTACCTTTTGACTTCCCAATGAGTCAAGAAATGCCATCAGTTTTCCAATGTTCTCTTTGTTGAATTCATTATGCCCTCCATATTAAAATTTGTAATGCCTGCATCTTTCTCTTCCCAAGATTAAGTCATGCAATTGACCTTGCTGTATTCCACCTTCAAGTCCTCCATTCACATTGGGAGCTACCATACAGCTTCCAGCATTACTCCTTTGTATGGTGAGATTTTTTATGATAGGCACACCAAAGGCTACCCTTGCTCAAAGGTCGTGTCTCTTTGGATTGGACAGTATAACGGGATTGAGAGGACTCAATTGTTGTGGACATGCCGAGAGAATAGTCAGGAAAAAATACGGACTAATTTTGGTTTTAGTTTGAGCTGAAAGACTGATGGAAGTAGGAAGACAATCAAAATTTAAGGCCGAGAGAATGGAGATTGATCGACAAGGAGGGCTGATGAAAGGTAGGAAAGAATATGAGCCCTTAAGGCTAAGGAAAACTATTGGCAATAGGCAGCTCTAAAGATTTTCAGAAACCAGATCTTAAAAGGCTCTGATACCATGAACAAAACTTGATGAATATTTTCTCGTTGCATGTTCTAAATTCGGATACAAGCACACATATATATACTAGATTGCTACTAAAGTTTTTACAGCAAAATTCTCTATATTTGGAAATATAGATCCTGCCACTTATTGCTAATATTGACAAGATCAATTTGGGACATGCAATCCTGAATTTCCAGCATCATTTTTAGGATATGCAATTGTAGATTTGCAGCATCATTTTCCCAAATTTGCAGCACTTTTGATCTCCAACATGAACAAATATTGGTAAAAGATATTTCCTCATCAATTATATATATCAATTCCCTTAATGTCATGTTCATGCTTGTATAAAAATCTGAAACCCAATAGTATAAATTAGTTTGTTAGTTACAAAAATAATATGAAGAATCCTAAGGCAATATAATCTTACAATTTACTCGAAAGATCTAAAAGTACACTAACATTCAATGACCACGTGGACTCCTTTGTTGTTCCACTTTACCTTAATAAATATTTATTTGAAATTTTGTAACTTAAATCAGAATAAATAGAAAAAAGATCAAAGAAAAATATTGATATTTTCTTATTCAAAAAGAAAAATACAAAATTTTTTTTACAAAACTAAATAAAACGAAAACATCTCAAGCCATCATGTTCAAATATGAAAATAACCATGCAACCATGAATTCAAAAAAGTATAGTATATAGAGTAAGAATTTGCCAACTATTACTTGAGTTTAGAACATCTAATAATTTTGATTTTTTAGATATTTTATTCAATTATCTATGTTGAACGATATTTTAATTCATTCCATATGAATATTTGAATATTTATTAAACTAAAATTATAAGTTGTACAATGACCTTAACAAGATCATATATTTCATCAATCATATTCGTTGCAAATAAATTGTCATTAAAGGGACATTGTTTATTTAAATTATGACTAGAATTTTGTTATTAAAATGCTTCTACTCAAAAACCACAATAGTTGATAACAGGAAATTTAAAACAAAACAACATTTTCCATAATATTTTCGCCATCAAGTTTCTTCATTTATGCATGTGCTTTTATGTTCAATTCACATATTTTTTATTAATATATACAGTAATTGTATAAGAGTTTGCATACGATATGTATTATATACACCAAGCTATGAAAAAAAGAGATCACTAAAAATGTATTTCGTATCATAAACATAATCAACAGACCAAAACACCAACCTTTTTGCAAGAACAAACTATTTTGATGTAAAAAACAATAAAGTCTAACAGAAAGTTATTCCCTGTACAAACAGCTTAAGTATTTAGCTATATAAAGCATTTAATGGATTAGTTGGCAGCCTTTAGAGTTCAGTTTTTGAACGTTAGACAAGAAATTCAAGGCTCACACTAATTTGTAGTAATTTTGATACATATATATATATATATGTAACCAAAAAAATAAAAAGTAGGATGCAATCGAGTTGTGTCAAGCGGAGCCGATCTTGGGCAAAATTTTCAAACTCGAACTCGGCTCGAATTGACAAATGAATTTTAAAAAACTGTAGGCTCAAGTTCGAGCTTGAGTTTGAGCTCGAACTCGAAATAAAAAATAATAATAATAATAATATATATTTATTAATAAAATATAAAATAATATTTAATTATATAGTGACTTTAGAAATAGGCGGCTCGGTCCAGCTCAAGCTTGATTCAACTCGACTCGAGCTCATACTATTTTGAACTCGAGTTAAGCTAGCTCAAGCTTAGCTTGCTAGTCGGCTCGACTTATTTGCACCCCCTAAAAAAACTACATATTCCAAGTTTTTCAACCTAATAAAGTTATTTAATTTTAAAACTTAATTTTCTCATAGCATTCATAACATAATAACATATTTTTTGCAAAGTGTTCAACGTGCCTGTAATGAACGAGAAGAAATTGTGATGACCAAGAAGCAACATTATACACTACAAATTCCAGTGAGCAGAAAGAATTACACAAACAGTTTCCTTTAATCATTTTTCATAAGTGAGATCTCAAAATAGTTTTACAATTAGTATAACATTTACACTAGAAACGAAATTTTATTCTTGAATCTAATTACAAAATAACTATTCACAATACCTATCCACAAGAGCTATAAAGCTTCAGTATTTATTTGTGCACATCTAATAACCCATCAAAATTCAGAAGCAGACACATGTTGATATTGTAATAATGTAACAATATTTCAGACACATGTTGATATAGTGGCAAGATATAATACTTAAGATAAATGAGATACAGGGGCAATGATATGATACTTTTACAGTCTTGGCAAATGAAAGTTAGTTTTCAACTTAATGGACCATGGTGCTCTTACACTAAGAACGCCCACAACAGCATTTCCAACAGAACTGGAAACTAAAACATAATGTACTTCAAGTACCGTCCAAAGGATTATAAGCACCATTTCAGGTCATACAGCATATAGGCATTGTATAATCAAATGATCAAGCTAATGATGGTAAAACTTGCAAATCTAAATGCATTAAAGAGGAAGAGTTTATAACAGCCTAGATTATCTAATGTTATGCATGATTATGGCAGGCATTTAATGGGTGAAGAGCTTTCTGGTTTGAATGTCAAAGACCTACAGAACCTAGAGAACCAGCTGGAGATGAGTCTCCGGGGTGTCCGTATGAGGAAGGTTCAAAATTTTTTATTTGATACACAGTGAATCTTTAACATAATACGTATGGCAACAAACTATTGATGTCATTTTTAACTCTTTGTAGGACCAGATCCTAATTGATGAGATACAGGAATTGAATCGAAAGGTTGATCCAGGATAATTACATGCATTAAGTAATGCCTATTTCCTCTTACAAGAGATCCCTAAAGTAGCTGAAGTTTCCTCATTTTTTTTGCAGGGAAATCTGATCCAGCAAGAAAATTTGGAACTGCATAAGAAGGTAAACTTAATTCGTCAAGAGAACACAGGATTATATAAGAAGGTAGTGTTGTAGGCTTGAAACACAACTTTCAAACTGTTCTGTAAAGCTTGAGCATTTATTTGAAGCCCAGTCCATAAAGGAAGTAATAGATGCTTTTCTAATACCCTCAGTGAGATGCTTATATTTCAGGTATATGGAACAAGGGATGCAACTGGAACAGAGAGTAATTCATTCAATAGTAATAGTTTAAGCATCAGAGAGGACCCACATGCACCTGTCTGTCTCCAACTTTGCCAGCCACAGCAAAAGAATCATGAGACACCATCAGGAGCTACAAAATTGGGGTAATTTCTTATTCCCACAAGTTTGAAAAACTTGTTAAAAAATTTAGACAATCATATCCATTTAGTAATAAATTTGGTGGAAAAAATGCAGCAGACTACAACTGCATTAGCAAAGAGATTCTTACTCATCAAGGACGCCAACCGATCTCTACTGATGAAAGGACCCATAGTTATAATCCCGGTAACAATTGTTGAAAGTGGTAAAGAGCCACATGCTGTTCGGTAAAAGACAAATATATTGGAAGTTGCAATATATATCAAACTTCAGATATCTGACTGTAAAGCAAGATGCAAAGTACAAATTCTTCACAGAAGGAAATAAATGAATGTGCTGGATACTACTTGTCTCAGATTGTTTTAGCTATTCAATACTCATAGATTCAAATTCACAATTTGCACCTGAAAAAGTTCGATCAGAATAAAATGTATATATTTATGTTCGGACACCAGATACACAATATGGCCGAAGAGGAATGTTCAAAGTATGAAGTTTCACAATAGAAGCATCAATGGTGGTTCCGAGCTTGAGGGAGGTTGCGAAACCAGAAGCTGTTAGATTCACAGTATAAGGATATTTACGAGGTATGTGAATAATTGGTGTTTGCTTCTTTAACTCAAGAAAACTTTTGGACAATTATGTTTCATGCTCCATCATCTAATATGCACTTTGCAAGGTCTTTAGCTATCCTATAAAAGATGATACTTGAGAACTTCATGAATAATCTATATCCATGTATAAATTTGTGCACAACAGCAAGCAGGTTCAAATTTTGCAGACTTTAGCTATCAAGTAAAAAGCCACAAATTAATCTAAAAATACACACACCAAGTTCAAGATAATGCAACGGAGAGATAAAGGAATGCCTATGGCTTCATTGCTGTAAAACTGCTAAAACATATCAAACAGTCCAAACATTTAAACCAGCATGACAATCAACAAGATCAAACCAGATTTATTAAGGATGCACTTTGGTGAAACATACATGCACATGTTTAATACTCCAGAAAAAGGGAATAGCATCTACATGCATGCATATATACATAGAGGTTGCATATGATCAATATACTGAACTCAAAACTTTGGTTCAGAAGCTCATATATCAAGAAGAGAATAAACACCTGTGTAACTTGGAGATATAATCCCAATCACTAATGCATTTTTAACAATAATACACAAATAGCAAGCATTTGCACGGTATACTGCATACCATTTGAACATGTAAGTGCATTATTTCAATTTCCCAAATTATATAAGACTGGAAAACTTTTACAAGGAAGAACTCATGAGGGAAAAAATAGGTTCATGCTGATACCTAAAATTTCACACTCAAACCAGAAACAAATGCAACACTTAAATTTCAAACTAAAACCAGAGAAGCAGAAGTCACATATGCTGAAAAGAAATAATGATGCAAGAAGATAAAGGAGCTGAAAACCGACACAAGTTTAGTTAAAATAATCCCACAAGGTTTAATAGAATTAAAAATTTTAAC
This sequence comes from Jacaranda copaia, assembly GCA_014898725.1. Taxonomy (NCBI): domain Eukaryota; kingdom Viridiplantae; phylum Streptophyta; class Magnoliopsida; order Lamiales; family Bignoniaceae; genus Jacaranda; species Jacaranda copaia. The sequence continues at coordinate 1,014,622 of JACGDI010005286.1, read as the reverse complement.
AGATCTCTGGCACCTGGAAGAAATTGGACACAAGTTATTACCATGCTTGACCAATTGGGAGGTCGCCCCAGTAAAACAAAAATAATTTCTTAGCAACAATTTCCCCAGCCAAAAGACTTTGAGATTGCAAACAAGCTAGAGGGCATACATGAAGATATTAAAGGTATTTGCTAACTCTTTCTAAGTCTAAAAGATTTTTGTCTAAGCGAGCATGATGACGAAAGGATAAATATTACCATAGAAAACAAAATGATAGAGATATTTCCAAAAAGGAGAATGAAGAAGCAGTGCAGATGTTCCTACTATACTTCTCAATTATTTATGGGAAAAGTCAAACAAGCACAAGTGCTTCAACAAGTTTCTCTAAGCTAGAGGTCGATCATGAGAAAAAAACCAATGTTCCCAAAACATATTCCTCTGCAAAGGCAAAAATTTCATCACAATCTGGAAATGATGCAATAAAGATTGACTGAAACATAACATGGTCAAATTCATGAAAAATCACTTGCTTTAGGCCATCCAACACACAATAACAGTTGATCACAGTGCATTATCAGGTAACAATGTGTTAGAATGAAATTAATGTCAAAACACCAAATTCACTTTCACAGCCTTAAGAAAAATTCTTCAAAACATCCGATTGGATTTAGATTAAAATAATTTTCTATGTATTCCTTGTCTTGTTTGTATAGAAGTACGACCATACATTTCATGAGCTCTATGAACTGAAGAGATGTTTGTCTAACAGTAGATTAGTCCTTAGACTTGTTCCTCTTCCTCAACTTACTAGCTTGTTCACGTTTGGTACAATAGTTGGATGCCCATCTAAGTTAGAAAGTACTAGTGCTATTAGATATTTTAGACTCATCTATTTTAATATTTTAGATTTTGGTTATTTAACTCTAATTCAAATGCTTCCATAGCATATATTATTAGTTGGATGTTGAACACTAATTTTTTTCATGACAACCTCATTAAGGGTAAGGGTGGCAATTTTCAACACGACACGATAACCGGACGAGTTTGACACAAAAAAATTAAGTTTGGGTTAATCCATTTTGGATCCGAGTCCAACAAGGTCGACACGAATAAGAACCTAAAGAAAATGAATTGGGTTGGATTGAATTTTAGGTTATACAACCAACCCGAAATTTGACTGTGGGTCACATGACAACCTGAACCCACTTGAACCAACTCGACTCAATTCGAATTAGACAAATAAAATTTAAATTTTTTTTAGGAGTAAAAATATAGAATAACAAAATAAAGCTTGAAATTTTGAACTTTAGCAATATCAATTTGGCATTTTCAGTCTTATTTATTTTCACAACCATATAGGATGGATTATTACAATTTTAAATTACTTCTAATGGTTATTTTGTATCCAAATGGACATGAAAATTGTATTGCAAAGAGTTAAAAAATTGCTTTAACTATTGAATTGTCATGGAAGTTTTTCTTAGGCCTTATATAATGCAAGATTTTGCATATATAAATAGATAAGAATTCTTTCTATTGAGAGGTTATAAAAAATTCAAAAGACTAAAGCAAGTTTTTATAATAAATTATGTGCATAATTTAAAATATATATTTACTTATTTGCTTGATGATATATTTTTATTAATTTATGTATTGCTTAATTGAATCAATATAAAGTTAAAAAATAATGACATTAATTTTAAAAAATAAAAAAAGACAATTTAATCAACACAAAAGATCCAAAAATTAAAGAGGGTGGGTAAGTAAAACTTGGAAAAGTACAATATTTTTAAAAATAAGACACTTTGTGATTTCAACATTTTTATGATGCCGATAGGTGCTAGAACATGAAGTGAAAAAAAGTCCTAAAATCCAATATATTATGTGCTTCAATTAAAATTATTTTAGAAGGTTGCTATTGTGAAGTTATAATGAGAACTCCTTACTCCTATTTTAATTTATTAATAATTAAAAATAGATAAAATTAAAAAATAAAATTACCAAAAAATTTCTAAAAGTCAAAACAAATTTTGAAAATAATTATTTTAAAAATCAGGTCAACCCGAATATGACCGGATACGAATCAGGTTGGGTTAGGGTTGAGCGCTTTCAAGTTGTCATCAGGTTGGGTGGGGTTCGGATTGAGAAATTAATATTATAAGCTTACTTCAACCCAAACCAAACCCACCCGACTCACCCAAATTGCCACTCCTAATTGAGGGAGCATCTATGAAGCAACCTCTTAAACAATTAAGCTAGGAACAAATCCCACTAGTTTCCATATAAGTGAGAGTTAAGTTTAGGAAATCAAATTGAATGACATTGGGCACTAGCAATAATATAACAATCACCTTCTAAGTTTACCTTGTACCAAACATTAGGATGCAGCCATGCTGATCATGAGATACTTAACAAATTCTTGTGGCCTAATAGCATGTATTATGTAGCATTTCTAGTATCTATAAGCTAATTAGACACTTGCACTCTTGTCTAAACAATTATTATTTCATTCAATATTAGTGAAGAAAATAGTTAATCTTTATGTGTTAATTTATTTGCTTCAGAATAGATATTTAAATCATAGATAGCTATTGGATATGGTTGTAGATGACAATCATGATATATGCCTCTAAATAAGTCAAAGGGTGATTGAGATAAGACATTGAACATTGTTTAATAGACATTAGTGTCTGTGCTTGTTAGTGAACAATTTCATTGAATAACTCCATCAAGAACCCTAATTGGAAGTAACTTCAAGAACCCTAATTGGAAGTAACTTCAAGAACCCTAATTGGAAGTAACTTCAATAACCAATGGTGAATAAGGAATTTCTGTGTTACTATAGTGTAAGATTAGTCCTCCAATTAAAGGCATCATTGCAGCCTTGAGGATGAACGGTTTTAAATGGATTTATACTCCAAATCTAGTCTGGTATTATTACAATGCCCCTTGCAAGCGTAATCCACATCTTTTTCTCTACTAGGTCGACTATACCTCATCCAAATGAACTTCGATTGACTTTAAATTGACAGCATATCAAGGGAATTAAGTGGTTTAGACGAAGCCGCATAGACTGGGAATTATGCTAAGTGAAATCACCAATGAATGCATCTACTATTGCATTCTACAGCTATGTTATCCATGTATTACTACCTTTACTACATTTACTCTTTAGCATTTACTTTCTCTTACTATATTTACTAAGTTGGACACTAAAGAGTTTTCACAGGGAACCCCATCAACCCTAATATGTTTATGCTTTTATGTCCACGTTGAGTTACCTAATCCTAACTAAACTAAGAATGAAAGTCATTCAATCCTGACAAGAAGAAAAATTCATGACCTCATGTCAAATTCCTAAAAATAACTAGAAGCTTACTTGAGGTACAATTAGGTCATGAAGTTAGTAAGTATCAATACTTAGATGAATGAAAGAATCTCTAATATTTTCCATGGTATATACTTTGGAGTCCTTGGCCAATGGAGGAAGATAACTGGGAAAGGATTCCTAATTCATCAATTAAAGTCAAATACTAGGAATTTGTACATAACTATTGCTAAGTTTTTTCACTGATAATTCTGTGTCATAGGCTCGATTGGGTAGATTAGATGATTAAAGGAGCTTTTCTTGTCATAATTATAATCATAATGATGCACTTTGATATGCTCTTGTATATACATTTCCATGGCATGTTGATATATGTTGCCCAAGAATTATAGAAACTTTAAAAAATAATGAGATTGATTCCAAAATATGTTAGTTAAGTTATATAATTAATTCTTATAATTGAAATCATGAGTGTGAAGCTCTATTAAATTATTAGTGAACCTAAAAGATCAATGGAGAAGTCGAATAAACATCATTTCAATTTATGAGAATTAAATTCGAGAGTGAGATTAATAAACTTACTAATTAACATTAATTTATTTAACTTTTAAATCAGTTAATAATGCAAAATAAAATATGAGCATCAATGAAAAGAAAGCAAGAACACTCTAATCTTTTTCTCAAAAGGTATGCACCAATATCTATATATTGGTTTTACATCCGGGCTTAAGTACTTACAAAGTACCTACTCACTCCATTATAAGAGTAACTAACTTGCACATCTTCGGTAGCACTTTAATCTTTTGACATGAGGAATACTTCATTCCCTCAAACTAGTCCTTAATGATTGGAACGTTGACTCTCACATACCTATTTTCAATGGCTTAATCTGAGCTTTGCCAATATACCCTTAGAATTTAGACGTAGCTTAGCTATAGTGTTGAGCTCGAATGTCTAAGTATCTTTGCGGGCTCAGATACAAGTACACCATATCACCACTCCCCCCTAGAATTTTGTCCAAAGGCAAGTGTACCTGTTTTTAAGCTGAAGTACTAGTGATCTGAGCAACATTATAGCTGAAGCATTAATTAAGCCCTTTGGCGCCCAAGCCTCAATTCAAATCCTAAAAGCCACCAAAGCCTCCTCATATCTCTTAAAAGAAAATTCATTTTTCCTTCCCAATGCTACAATGATAAGATGCACACCGCCACCTAGGTTTATTAAATAATGCCCCTTAGACGTGTACGGCTGGGAATTCTCTTGCATTACTACCACTTTGTCTTCCTTCTTTCCTTCATAAATACTTATTTGCTATCATCCATCCTTTCCATTTCTCATTTCTCCAAACCTGAGCTCCAATTTCCCCTTTGCCTTTCCGCCAATTCATATCACATGCGCATCGTCTATCTTCCTTTTCCAGCATCATTACTGTCCTCCCTCTAGCATTAATGAGTTCAGGTTCTTCTTAACTTCAATTTATTAATACTTTTTCTGATTTTGAGGGTTTTATATGTATTTTTGAAACTTTATAGGATTTAGTTAGGTCACTCTCCCTTTGATTTTTCTTTGCTATTTTAAGTAAATGTCATCTTCTTCGAATTAAGATCTTAAACTATTGTAATTTCTACCCCAAGTGAGGATGAGGGTTTTGAGGAATCGACTCTAAGTATAAGCCTTGAAGTAACAACGTAGACTAAAAACGGGATGCTAGATGTGAGGTTAGCTTATTATGAGTGTACCACCCTAGGATGACTCGCCACCAATGTCAAAAACTTAGGCTAAGTATCCCTCCTGAGTATGTAATAGTTGTGCCTCAATCTTCAAATCGACCCCATTTGCCCCCTATACGTTTCCTTTGCTTTTACTCAGAACAGATTGTGGGGATTTAAGATTTCCTTTACCCAAGCTATTTATACTAATTTTCAGGGATTAGGTATCCCACTTAATCAATTTACCCCCAATTCATTTAAGTTGATGAAAGGTTTACCATTCAATGTAGACACCTTCAAGTAGAACCCACTGGCACCTTGTTTCATTTCCTTTTCTACCCTAAATCTCTAAGAGCAAGGTTGTCTTATCTTACATCTCAGGAGGATGTCTATTTCCTATCCAAATATCCCAACTCTATTAAATTCTAGAAAGAACATTATTTTTATATTTCATTTCTCGAGTCATGGGGCTTTCCTACTACCTGAATAAATAGATTACCTCATGACAACTTGTCCTATAGCCGGTATTACACTTCTAGGCTGAGGCAACTTCTAGATAGACTTAATAGTTGTCAATTACAACTCTCCTACCTAGAAAAGCTAGGATTTCTTGATCCCTTTTCCCTTAATCCCAAAGCAGAAGAGTTTTTAGGACCTTTGTTATTTACTTCACTCGACATTCATTTTCATTACAAGAAGTTGGCCACTAATATTAACATTTTCTTTCTTGCATAAAGACTCTAGCTACAACTAGGTCAGCAAAAGAACAACAGCCCTCCCAAGCATATGGGATGTTCCAATAACTCTTCGAAATGCCTAGCCCCTAACACATCAAAGGCCCAACCTCAAAAAAACATCCAATTGTTCCTTCTTCACCCCTAAGGTGGTTATAATTCTAGCAAAGCCTGACTGCAAAACCATCCTTGAAGGATTGAGCTCTCTGTGCTCGCACAAAAGCCGTCCTATCACCTACTTTATGGCTAGTAGCTTAGGGTTGACAGAAGCCTCTCATTCTCTAGGTCAGGATTTCTTGAAAGGTTTATCCACAAGCTCTGATTGGCAAATAGTTATCAAAATTCCCTCTGAATACCTCATAGCACGGTCTGCTTCTCACCTTTCCAAAGTATGCGTGTGCCATCTCCCTTTACTACTAACTGCTTTAGCTATTATAGTTATTATCTATTGTACTAATGTATGTCATCTCATTGACACTAGTATTATGACTAGAGGACTACTGGCTAAGTGGAAAGAAGAACAGAAAAAAGTGGAAGTGGAAAGGAGAAACTTGTTAGCCAAGCTCACTTAACTCCAGTTTGAGGTTGGCAAGTTTAGAGAATTGAAAGAGCAATTGTCTTCTATTAAAGAGAAATACAAATAAACCGCCTTTGCTCTATCTAAAGCTGAATTCAGGCTAGCCAAGCTATTAAGCCAACAAGAAGAGGCACTGGAGAAGGCCAAGGAAGAAGGTTGTCATGAAGGAAGATATTCATTTTTTGAGGTGCTTCATGACACCAAAGAAGGTCAAGATTACTTGGAAGCTTCCTGGTAATCTCATTTGTTTGAGTTTATGAAGAGCAAAATTTAAGCAAATTCTTAAATAGGGCACTTAAGTACTATAAGCATGATCAACACTAGTACTGATCAATTGAAAGCAAAAGGCATCTTACAACTCAGCTAGGCTAAAAGGGCTGTTGATCACATATATGGGCTATAAACGCTGCCATCTAATTTTGAAGATGAGAGGGAGGTGGACACAAGGGCTGAGGCACCCCAAGCCGAGCTTTCTTCTTCAGATATGTGCCATTGGCTAAAGCTAAGACAACGAGTCCTAGTGTAGCTGAGGACCCTTCTTTATAGCCCACTACATAATCCTTTTCAAGATATAACAATATAAGCCCCTTGTGAGCTATCCTTTTTGTTAGTGTTAAGACAAAATGCTTTCACTATGTTCTTTTACGTTTTAGGCATTTTGTAGAAAACATTTTGGGGGAATGGATTTTTGGGAGAAAATTTGGAGAATCTGCCAAGTATTTCTTTTTGTTTTGAAGAAATAAAGAAAATGATTTGAAAATAAATTGTTTGTTTCTTTATATTTTGGGGGGAGACAACCTTTATTGTAAATGTTAAATCAGTTACTTTTTTGTTGGATTTGTAGGATAAAAATGATTTTTTTATAGAGTATATGTATATATATTTATAGTTGGATGATGATGATGTGCATGTGTGTATATATATTTAATGATTGAAATATGAGTTTAATTAATTTAATTAGTTATTTATTTTAAAATTTATACTTTTATAAATTTAACATTAGTAAATGATGTATTATTTGGAATGAAATATATATTAATAAATATTAATTATTCATGAAATCATAATTATATCTTTATTATAAAAAAATCAGCTTATATCATAATTGTTAATATGGACTTATAAAAAAAATTAATTATTGTACACTAATTATAAACTAATTGTTGTCTATTAATTAAAATATAATTATTTAACTATTTATTACTTTCGATTTATGTATAAATAAAATTTAGGTATTTATTTAAATAAAATAAATTTTTAATAATTTATAGATAAGACTTAATAATGATTCATCAAATTAAAATAAATAAATAATATTATATTATATGAAATATTATATGAAATATTATAAATAAAGTTATTTATATATTAATTATTTTTCATAGTTTACATATAATTAAATATTATATTATATGAAATTACATTATCTTAAATTATTTATTAAATAAATAAACATAATATTTAATTATATGTAAACTATGAAAAATAATTAATATATAAATAACTTTTATTAAGTTATTTAATTAATTTAACTTATTATTTAATCAATACATTATTCAGTAAATATATACTTAGTAATAATCAAATAATTTCACATAAATTTAATTAATTCTCTCAACAATTACTTTAAGTATATAAATATCAATTTACTAAACTTAATAGATTATTAAATAAAGATTACCCTATAATCAAATTTTTTATTATAATTTTAATAAATGTGAAGATTAATATTTAATGAAGAATATTTTTGAAGAGGATTAATTTATTTATTATATAAAATTAAAACATCTTAAATTATTTATTAAATAAATAACTGTAATATTTCATTAATACATTAAATATTAAATATAACTAATATATTATTTAATTAATAAGTAAATTTAAATAATTTAATATGTTATTCAATAAATGAATTATTTAGTAATAACATAAATAATATTTAATTCAATTTAATTCATTTTTTTTATAATTACTTTAATTAAATTTGTAAACATAAGCTTTAGAATTTTTTAACTAGTAAAATTTTATTATTTTCATATATGTAAATGTCTGTGTATGTGTTTGAAGTGAGAGAGAGATAAATGAATAAATAATGTGATTGGTAAAGTGAGAAAATGAAAGGGTAGGTGTGGTTTTTTAAGGCGTAGGGTTTTTTAGGTGAATTGGGAGGGATATTTTTGGATAAAATTTAAATGTTTTGGAAGAAAATTTGGAGAATGTGCATTCATTCTGAAATTTTTCTGGAGATTGGAAAATTTTTTGGGAAAACATACAAGAACATAGTTTTCGTTTTTTTGCCAACCTCTACCTATCCTACACTAAGCTGGTTTGGACATATTCCCCTTTTACCTAGTATAATATATAATTTCTCAAACTTACTTTTATTGCTAAACTACGGGGATGCTTTTGCTTGAATGCCTAGATTAATATTGCATTTAAAGTTCAACAAAATATACCATCTGATTAATGAATTTCACATAGGTTTTATTGTTAATTGAGCCGAGCTAACACTTTGGGGCTTGTTCGAGCTTTACTATGAGTTGAGAATTAATGCTTGCTTGGGCACCAGCTTACCTGAGCTAAAAGTTAAACTTGTTCAAGCCCTGCTTTAATGCAAGCCTATCTGAGCTGCAAATATGAGGGTTCATTCGATCCTTGGATACAAGTTCATCCAAGCTAAAAGTTAAGAGGACTCATTCGAGTCTTGCTTTGACAGAGGCTCATCCAAGCTAAAAGTATGAGGATTCATTTGAGTCTCACTTTGATATAAGCTAATCTGAGCTGAAAGTTTGGGGACTTATTCGAGTCTTACTTTGGCATAAGCTCATGCAAGCTGAAAGTTTTAAGGACTCACTCGATTCTTGCTTTGATAGAGGCTCATTCATGCTGAAAGTTTAAAGACTCATTCCAGTCCTATTTTGATAGAAACACAAATGCCAAGGAAAGTGCAGAAAGAAATTTCTTAATTAACTGACACAAAGGCAAACAGAACATTCAGGACAATAAACTAAACTAAAAAGAGAATTACAAAAGAATAAGAGCATTACACAAAAATGCTTCAAATTCTGCGCATAGTTGTCAAAGGTAAATGAGGTGGTTGCCTGAGGCGAGAGGTGCCAAGGGCGAGGGAAAATCGCCTTTTCCCTCACCTAGGCGACGCGGTTCAAAAAGGTGAAAAAAAGACACGCCTTTTCTCTCCTTTCTTGCGTGCCTCTCTGAACCCAGCCTAACACTAACAGTCAACAAATTGCAAAGGGAAAAGAGCGCCAAAACTTACTTCTCCCTTTCCATGTCCCAACCCAGCCGCTGCCATCTGCATGCCTGCACCTACTAATTCCCACAACCCGTCGACTAGTTCCCGCTAACCCAGTTTCCAGCGACCCAAAACCCACATGCGAGTGATTTTTTTTTCTTTTTTGCTTTTCCATTCTCTCTGCTTTCAACCATTCTCTCCGCTTTTTCCTTTTTGGTTGTTCTCTCAGCTTCACGCTTGTTTATTTTGTTGCTTAAATGTAAGTGCAACTTTGTATTTATTATATGTGTTTTTTGGTTCGTTGAATAAAATTAAATGTACGTCTTTTTCCTTAAAATTTTGTTCTTTTTTATTCTTTAGAATAGTCATCAATTTATTACTGAGAACTTGAATTTTAAATCTAAAAATATGAATCTTTTCTTAAAATCTAAAACATGAATTAATTTTTTAAAATATGAAAATTTAAGCTTATTTTTAAAATTTCAAAATATGAATTTGATTTCTAAAATATGATTATATGAGAATTAGATTTATTATGTTATATTTGTTGCATATCCTATAGGTTCTCTACTCTACCTACACTAAAACTAATTAAATACATAATATATTTTATAAATTTTTATTTTCTTGCCTTGTTTCAAAAAGGCGAGCGCCTCTTGCCTCGCCTCTCACCACGGACACTAGAGGCTTTATTGCCTCACACCACTTTTCGCATCTAACAACGATGATTCTACACATTCCAAGGTGAGGCAACTTCTTTCCTTTCCATAGTCTCTAGCTCGTACGCCCCACGAGCCAAAATTCTAGTAACTTCATATGGCTTTTCCAAGTTCGGGCTAAGTTTTCTCACATTTCCAATAACATCGGCTCTCCACAATACCAGATCTCCAACTTGGAAGCTTCAAGATTTAATTCTCTTGTTGAAGGTTCTTTGCATCTTTTGCTTATATTTGACCATCTTGAAACTAGCCTTCTCTCCCTTCTCATCTATCTGATCTAAACCTTGAGCAATTTGTCATTCTCAGTCGAGTTATATGACAAGATCTTTTGTGACTCCATCCCAATTTCTGCTGGGACTGAGCGTTTACCCTATATACGAAAACTAAACAGTGTTTCTCCTGTGACCCATTTGAGCATGGTCCTGTAAGCCCATAATACACTGGGTAGCTCATCTACCCACCCACCACCCACCTAATCTAATCGAGCCTTTAAGCTTTGGAGCAAAACTTAATTAGTAGCTTCAGATTGTCCATTCATATATGGATAGGCTATGGAGCTTAAACATGAATTATCTTCATCTCCTTCCAACTAGACTTGCACTTTAGCTCCTTGAAATTGTCTTCCATTATTAGAGACTAGCTCATGCAGAATTCCATACCCATAGACAATATTTTTCCAGAGGAACTTGAGAACTTCATCTTGGTTATCTTGGGTAGCGCTTTGGCTTCAAACCACTTGCTAAAATAATCTACAGCAACCAACGAAAATTTCCTTCATTCTGTAGCTATATCTACTCCCCATTTTGCAAATGGACAATGAGGTCTCATGGTGCATTAGTTTTGCGGTAAGTGACTGCTTGAGCAAGTTTTTGACACCTTTCATATTTTTTAACTAATGCCCCTGCATCAGTTCAGATTGAGGGCTAGAAATACCCCACCCATATGATTTTAGATGCTAGAACAGTACCTCCTAGGTGGTCTCCAAAGCAACCCTCATGCATTTCCCTCAAGATGCACTCACCTTCTTGAGGGACAAACATCACAATAGCAGCTGGGAAAAGGCTCTCTTATACAGCAATCTGTCTATGATGTAAAGCATGGTGCTTTAGTATATAGTTTATGGTTGATTACGGGGTTGAGCCCCAAAAGGTATTTAAAGATGGGTGTTTGCTAATTTTTCTCTTCACCAAAGGACAATACTTTAGTCTCTAAACTACCATTTTCCAGCTCTTGAATTGTTACATGGCATGTACCGCATTTTGCTAAGGAGTAAGCGATTTTGGCTAGGCAGTCAGCACATGCATTTTCTTCCCGGTGTCTTACCTACAACTCCATTAATTACCTTCTCAACTCGGAAACCTACTATAAGTATTGCATCATTTGAGGCCCTTAGCTTTGTAACATACCTCAACTTGCTTAGCTACCAAATGCGAATATGTAAAACTCAAACACGCTTAGCTCAAAACTGTAGAGCCATCTTAATCCTTAGAATTAGCGCCTCATACTCCGCTTCATTATTGGAAGCCTTGAAACGAAACCTGACAACAAACTCTATTTCATCCACTTTAGGATTTACAATCACTACCCAACTCCACTACCACTTTGCCCTGAGGACCCATCTACATATGCAGACCACAAACCTTCTTCCGACATGACTAAATCGGCCATGAAATCCGCTAGTGCTTGCGCTTTGATAGCGTTCTTGGTGGCGCAGCTCATGTCATACTCCCCAAGCTCGATTGCCCATTTTACTAGTCTCGCTACGGCATTAGTTTTTCCCAAACTCTACTTCAAAGGCTAATTAGTAAGAACTATGATGGGATAGAAGAGGAAGTATGGTGTTAACCTCCCGACTGTGCTTACCAAAGTTAACACCAACTTCTCTATATTTGAGTACCTTAGTTACACTGCATGTAAAATCTTACTAATGTGGTATTCTAGCTTCTACATTGGTCCTTCCTCCTTAGCCAAGACCAAAACTTACTGCCTAATCTAACACAGCCAAATAAAGGAGATGGTAGCCACCTCCATATTCCTTTTATGCATTAAAGCTCGGGTTCGGGCTCTCCTAGCTTAGTGGATATCTACATTAGTTGACCCTCCTAGGATCATATTTATCACACCCTTTATTGGCATGTCCCCCCTAAGCTCCCTTTCCTCCTCAAGCTAGTGCCCTCCTTACTTGTCATCTACTAGAGGCCATCCATATCGATTAAACCAATTACGGTTGGCGAATTTTCCACAAACTCGTCCAAATATCCTCTTCGCACCAACTACTCCAACCAACTTATTCCTAAGGTGATCACTCTTCTATTACGTGCCCATACTCATTATGAAAGCGGCAAAACTTGTCCAACTTGGGACGTATAGATATATCCTGGTGAATGTGTGGCCATCTCAACAAGTTTTGGTGTTTAATGGCTTGCATGATCATTCACTTGGCATCTTCAAAGGTGTGTAATGTTCAAATTTGGGCCCAAATGGAGCCAACCACAGTTGCTAGATGTACACCGATCAAGTTCTTTCATCTTGTTTGGACTTTTTTACCACATTGTTATCATCCCTCTTATCCCTTTGTTTTTCTCCCAACTCTCTCTCCTTAGCTTCGCATGCCTCTTCCTCATATATATATTTCTCTACTTGTCATAGTAGACCATCATAGCTTTGGCAGACATCTACCTTAAAGACCTGAAGAAGTAACTAAGCCTGGCCTTATGTAAATGCACTAACCAACAGCTACAAAGTGGCAAAGGGGGCTTCTCGGGCAACAATGGTAAATCGCTTCACAAAACTGCTCAAAGTTTTATTTTCTCCGTGGCGAAAAGGCAGCAAACTCTAGGCACTCCAAAGGTATTGCTTGTTACTAGTAAATTTATGCAACAACTTGTGAGCAAAATCGTCGAAAATGTGTATGGAACGTGGAGGCAATTGTCCAAACAACCGCGGAGCAGCTCCTACCAAAGTAGTTAAGAAGACCCAGCATTTCACCCCATCTAAAAATTGGTACAAGAAGACCAAATTCTCAAATTTGCAAAGATGACTGGCGGGATGAAATCCCCCTTTGTATCTTGGCATGTAGAAGGACTTATGATTCTCAGGGAAGAGATCAAGTAATATGGATTCTCCAAAGGGGGGGGTTTTCCACCTTTTTCTTCTGCATCATTTTACAGGCCAATTTCAACTCGGACACAGGTATACTGTATCGGTATTAGCTTAAATTAATTAATTAATTTTATTTAAGTAAGACTTGTAGAATAAATGGATTGATTAATTAGTCTTATTTAAGTCAATTGTTAGATAACCAATTAAATGATGATTAATCAATTGAGTTTTATTAAATTAAATTAACTCAGGGCCTAATCAAACAGATATGATATCCAAGCCTACGTAGGAGAAAGAGAGAGAAGAAATTTTTTTGCATAAAGTATGAGATCCTTATAGTAAAAGAGTGTCTAATGAGAAATTTATAAGGTATGAGGTATCTAATGCAAGGTAAAATAAACCATCAACAAGATCAATCTTACCAGGCACCCTAGAGAAATCCAAGAAGGCAAGCATGTGAGAACAAATATACACAAAAACATGGCCACACACATCCCATTTCTCCTCTCTATTCTCCTAAATTCGACAAGCTCTTGCGTTATTACTTAATTCCAGAGTTCGAAAAATTCACTAAGTGTAGTGGTATTTACAAAATTCATTTCAAACACTGTCAGTGTTCTCATAAATCAATTTATCAAATTCAACCTGCTAAACATAAGAAGAATTTTAAGTCGGTAGGCAATGAATTTATCAACTTTAAACAAGGTACACTTAGCCATAGTGAATTGGATCAATCAAAAGAGTTTCTAGAAATGTTAGAAGAGTTCAAATGATTGTCTGCAATTATCAAAAGTTGCCAAAAAAAGGAGCTAGGACCAATTCGTTCAAATTTCTATGCACCAAGTAAAGTGCTTGAGGGGTGAAATGATATTTCTCTTATCAAATCATAAATCGAAAAAATCAAAACTTGTGATCACAACCAGATACGTAGGTTTATGTATTGCATGCATGCAATGCAATTAAATTTAAAATTTAAAATTTCTTTTGCACCAGATCTCTTGTGGCTCATACAAACACAATAGACTTTATTAATACATAGAGTTCTACCAATGCCAGTCATGCTAGATTGTTATCTAATACAAAATCTTCCAGTAGATATCATATTATTGTTAGAGTAATCCACTGCCAAACATGAGTTAAAATTGTAGCTTATGCTGCCAATGCTTTGATCCATTTGAAGGTAACACTCACAAACCCGTATTCACACAAAGCAACACAACGAAGTTGACATCATAAGAGAAACTTCAAGGGTGGGATAGCAATAGACATGCTAAATTGAAATGAATTATTAAAATTTATAATGGATCCCAATAACTCAAATCAAAGAAATGCGTCCAAATCCAACAACTATGAACACACGTAAAAAAAATTTCCAATTCTAAGAGAACATCTTAACATAAAAAAGCAAACATTAAGAGGTAAAAATCCAAGATAGGCCACACCATGATAATGTTTAACAATCACATGCCACAGCATTTTACATCTAATCCATATAAGAAATGAATGTAGAAAGTATTTGATTTGCTCCATCAATTCTTTATTTAAATTTTCATTATATGCGGAGACTTTTTGAATGTCAAGTGTGATCCAGAATTATTGAGAGAACCGTGCCATGTTCAAGTGTTTGATACACGACGGATCAACTTGAAAAATGTCTCTGCATAATAATAGCATGAGTAGAAAGAGACTCCCCCATCCCCCAGCCCCCAGCCCCCACCATCCAAAAAAATAAAAAAAAATTAGAAATATATGCAGGAGTTTGTATTATGTACTTTTGAATGAATAAAATAATATGAAACCAAGTTCCAAAACTGTAAAAGGAAATACAATACGGACCCTCTATTTTTTTTTGGCATTCATGCGAACTGAATATTGGGGAAATGAACAAAAGGACTAGAGAAATAAAAACACATATTTTAGCCATATGTAGTTTGAAATATAAGATATAAACCATCAATTTAAAATAGAGGATTTGGACTGCAAAAGGAACCGGATAAAGGAGATAAATTCTTAGTAGATATGCCAATGCTGACACCATGTAATTCCAAAAAATGAGAAATGAAAGAGAAACATATCTAACTGAGGTAAAACTTTCATGCCTTCAGACAATCAGAAGCACCAAAAAACATCTAAAGAACATAAAGGGCCTTTTAGATATTGAACTCTAGATCGAATAGAGGCAGTAACATTACCAGAAAGCATCATCCTTTTGTCCTAAGTGACGCCAAAGTGTGCGTGTCGGAATCCTGTGGCCTTCTTTCATCAGCTCCAGAATTTCAAAATACAAACGAATTGAGACACCTGAACCAGGTCCCGTGAATAGTTCTGCAGCAATTTTACCGAAAGAAACTTCTCGTGAAAGCATTAAAAATAACAATTCCCGCAGAGAAAAAGTACATAAAAATCAATAAGGTTTTTTCCCTTTTGGAAAGACAAAAACAAAAGAAGAACAACTGACCGTCGGAGAGAGCGAGAAGAAGAATCTGAAAGGACGAGAAGGTGGTTTCAAATTCATAAAGCTGGAAAGGCACCTCAAATTGTCTCTTAACTGTTCTTCTGAAAAATGCAAGAATGAAGAGTGAGCCTACACCTGGAAATGCTCTGTGGTATGAGAAAGCACCAGAAAGAGAAGTAATCTACGTGTCGAAAGAGGATAAGAGAGGGAGAAACAAAAGAGTGTGAGTTTGTGTGTGCTTCTTGGTGGGAGACAGAAAAATTGTATACCTAACTCAGGGGCATAAAGATTTTTGAGGTAGACGGCCCCATAGAAATCGGCCATTAGAAAATATCTGCGGGGGAACAACGTATAGAATACGGTTTTCGTAGGTGGATTTTATTTCATTTGGCCTTTCCGACAATATACACTTAATCCCTTTGAAACATGTGGGTTGATTTGATTCAAAAATTTTATTGGATATTGTTAGAATAAGGACCTAAAAGTGGGCGAATTAGGCCAACAATAGTTAAAAAATTTAAATCAAAGCTTCAAAGGAAATAAGACAGTTTATGATTGAAAAGTGAATGAAACACAAAATTTATGGTGGTTTGATAAGTTTATATTTACTATCTAAATTTTTTATTTAGAATTTTAGTATGCACATTTCATTGATAATTTTAAAGAGAATTAATACAAAATAAGTTCAATCAAATGAACAAGTTGGTTTAAGTTCAATCAAATGAATAAGTAAGCTAAACCAAATGAAATAATACTAAACAAACCAACACAGCAAAGAGAGAAGAATATACCAAAATTCTTAACACACAAGTCTGTACAGCTGATGGTAGTTCGTAGGGATGGCAACGAGGTGGGTTGGAGTAGGTTTTGACTCATCTCAAACCCGCCTCGTAAAGGTTTTATAGCGCCCCTACCCGCTCCCTAGGTTTTAAGAATAAAGATTCGAACTCCACCCAAAATGTAAATGCAAAACCCGAATTCTATCCACATCTAATTAATATTTTCTATTTTTTAAAATACTATACACTATACAATTAACGAAATAATATGATTTTAACTCAAATATTATATAAATTTCAACTAAGACAAACCATTTAATATAGCTTACCATTTTGTCACAATAACCCATAATTTGAAGCCATTTCATTTCAAACGAACAATCAAGACTTGTACTAGAGTTGCTTATTTGATCATTCTCGATATCTAAATTTCTGAACATGAATTCTTATCCTTCTAGCAAAACATTTTGACCATATAGCAAAGCCATACAAACAAACAACATCAAAAGGTTCCTATCCACCAACACTCATGCAAAAACATGTTTGTCGAGATTGTGAGGAATGGGAGGGAAAGGAAAAAAGGGCTAACAATTATATTATGTTTAGGGTTTATTGGTATATATATTTTTTGTAAAAAATTAAATTATATATAAATACTTCGGGGCAAATTTACTATAAACCCAAACCCAACACGACCCGCAGTCATTAGAGCATAACCACCCCCACCCCCCGATGCAAAGCGAGTTTTCTTCCCACCCCCAATCGGATTAGATTAGAGTGGGTACTTGCGGATTAGATATAAATTGTCATCTCTAGTAGTCCGAGTTGGAAGCAAGCAGCGCATTGCCTTCTTTTCTCCAACAATGGTACTCAAGAGAGCTAAAAGTGAAAGGTAAATATTTTTGTAAGGAAATGCCTATTCTTTAATGCATCTCTTTGGGATTAAATAGTGAATCTTGATCTTACAAAAATTTTCCGCAGTCATAAACAGATTTCAACTATAACTTATCATATTAGGATGTTATTCTTATAAAATGAGATATTTCAGTCTTCATTAGTGGTTCTAAAATAATAAGTATTTCACATTAATTGTCAACTATCAAAATTATAAATTGAAGGTTCCTAGCTTGTATTATTATTTTTAAAGTAATAATCAAGGGTTAAATGTTGTATCATTTTTTTTAATTGAACTTACAGTTTTAGAAAAGACATTAATTTTAAAATTAAAATATTCTAGAATGTTTCAAGAAAAATAATAATAATAATTCAAACTCAAAGAATTTCACTTTCAATAATTTTTGCCTTCCTTTTGAGGGTTACAAGTACTCAAATCCATCTAAATAAAATTAAGTGTAATGATTCTTATTAAAATTATGAAGGTGAAAAACAGTGAAGACTTTCTAGTAATAGAAAATATTGGTTTTAGTTTATATTTTGAGTACTCACTCTCATACGGTACACTTAGATTCAATTATTTAAAAACATAACGATTTTTCTTTCTTTTTTTTTCATTTTTTAGTTAAAATTATGTGTGGAATCAATTTGACTTAATTAAAAAAGGAATATCAAATAAGGACAGGTAATGAGGAAAATGTGGATATTTTGTTTTGGGCTTTCTAATTTTTACTTGAAAATTAAATAAGATTGTGAGTCTGACTTCAAAATAATTATTAGGGGTTCATAAGACATAATGAATAGGACTGATTTAGAATAACTAAGGGTAGAATTAGTCAGAGAAAGAATACTTATTTATTAAAAAAGACCCCAAAAAAATACAGAAAGAAGAAAACATCATTTGTGAAAGGAATACACTTTTTCTTCATTTTTGCTTTCAAAATATTTTTTTATAAATTAACCATTTCAAATCATTGTAGAATGAAAATATATATGTTCATACCTTTCAATCATTATTTCAAGAAAAATATCTTTAGTCATTAAACTATCATGATAATATCACATAGTGATATAAATTTGATGGGTCATATAATCTGATAAAAAAAATGGCACAAAAAAAATTTACAATAAAAAATATCTCTTTCAAAAAATATATCATGCATACATTTATACTTTACAACTTCTTCAATTCCCAAAATGTAGCCAAACATACAAAAAGAATTTCTCCCAAAAAGTCAAATTATATTTTGCAAAATGCATTCTTCTATCTTTCATTATCCACAAATTTTCCCATTTTTTAATATATATATATATATACATATATTATATATATCATACATATTTTATTATTATTTTAACAATAAAAAAATCACTCAATTTCATTTTCACCCTAAAAACCCAACAAAAAGGCATTAATTTGACCGCTAAAATATAATTTGTTTCCTTTCAAAATATAAATAAACATACCAAATTTTTTCAAAATAATTTTCTTACTATTTTCAAAACATAAAGAAACATATATCACGTTTTTCAATATAAATTTCACATTTTCCAATTCTACTATCAAAACTCATTCTCCTAAATATATAATTTAAAATACATAATTCATATCCAAATAATACCTAAATATTTCGAGACACTATTGAATAGCTATTTATATTTATATTTATATTTATATTTATATATAGTAGGACGGAAGATATTTACACAATTAGCCGCGGTGTGAAATCTCTTCCTAACTTGTTTGCTTCCCGGCAAAGGTCACGCGAAATATGTTTAAAAACTATTTAGTACTATGTGTATATTATAATAATGATGTTAGGTTAATCTTTAGATTGAATTGATTGACTGTCGTCGGGTATTGTATTAAAAATGAAAAGCAAATCGGATCGACCACGTAGTCTCTTTCTCAACCTTGTGTTTCCAGATAAATTATTGAGGCATCAGCATATAAAATGTACATAATTGGAAAAAAAGGCATTCAAAATGGGCAGGGGCAAATTACACAATTTAAAGGCAGATATCTTCGGTGGGTGCGAAGATATTTTTTGTTCGAAAAATTAAATTATTTATTAAATTAAAAAATTTATTAATTTACGATTCATTGATTTAATCGTCGGTCAGATCGTAATTGAATTGCAATTGAATCATGATATTATAATTACGAAATATATATGTATATTATATATATTACTTAAAAATTAATAAAATATCAAAATATAAAATATAAAGAGTTTAAATGATATTATCCAATATTATAATATAAAATTTCACAATTCATATTATAAATAATCGAAATAATTTAAGTATATCAAGTCTAAAGTTTAAAATTGAGATTGTATAAGTTAATTCTAAATTCTAAACTATAATTAAAGCTTATTTTTTAGTTTTAAACAGTTTATGAAATATATCTTAACTTTTAAATTTTGTATTTAAATAAAAAAAAATTGAAAATAATTTTATTAAAAAATAAATAAAAAAATCAATCTAGTTCAACAATCTAACCAATCGATCCGATCCAATTTTTTAAACAGTATTTT
Source organism: Jacaranda copaia (assembly GCA_014898725.1). Classification (NCBI taxonomy): domain Eukaryota; kingdom Viridiplantae; phylum Streptophyta; class Magnoliopsida; order Lamiales; family Bignoniaceae; genus Jacaranda; species Jacaranda copaia. The sequence continues at coordinate 994,553 of JACGDI010005286.1, read as the reverse complement.
CAACGAATATGACTAAGGGGTTACCTTTTTAACTTTAAGCCACGTACGAAGAAACATATAATATAACGTTATTACATTACCAAAACAGATGACAGAATATTATTATTATTATTATTATTATTATTATTATTATTATTCCTTCAAATTTCCGTAAGTTGCCGACCAATGATGAACCAGAGGCATCTCTTGAGGTTATGATTGAAGACTGACGAGTGCCCAATTACAGATTTGCCCCACGTAAATAACAAAAATTTGCAAAATTCCCCTCTGCCAAAGAAAAAGGAAAGGTAGAAAGAACATCAAGGGCAAGAAAGAAAGGCTATTTTGAAAAGCTTATGACCTTTTAAATGCAGTTGCAAGTTGCGACTCTGAACTAAAAGATCGTGTTTCATGGGAGTCTCCTCTATTATGTTCTCAAAGAAGAACTATAATTCTAATAAAAAATTAGATTTCATTAACAAAATTATATTAAGCAACTATAAATATGGGTGCTTAAAATCAAGTCAAAATGAGGAGGGAAAAAAAATACTTATCAGCATTTATTTGTGTTGTAATTGGTAAAATTAGCATAATTAATTGTTAATTAACTTTGGATGAATGCCAATTATGATTGGAATCCAAAGATTAATTGTGGTGGTGCAATAGATGAAGGAATTAGTTAAGTGTTTCTTGTTGAATTGTCCCACATGGAATGTTTGAGAAAGTAGAGACTTACTTGGACATTATAAAATTAAGTGGAGGAGTTGAAGGACCCTTCGTTTGTCCCACATTGGTTTTATAAACTAGTGTGGACTAGTTTATATTGAACTCAAGTAAGAATGCTTGATAAAGTGTTCTTTAAGGGATTATTTAAGTGGGATTTGGTAGGAGGAAGTGGGACATGTGGCGTCATACTGATGGACGTGTAACGTGTGTGGGACACGTGACGTGATACTGGTGGACGTGTGTGGCTGACATGGCAGAATATTATTGGATAGGTGACGTGTTAGAGGCCATTAACTGGCGGATTCTAGCCCTAATCCCGCCTATAAATAGACTGCCTCTGGCAGTCTTCATATACACAGCATTCGTCTCTCAACACGCCTAAGCATCCGACTTCTGCTCACTTTCTTGCTCTCTCTCAAGAATCCTTCCCTTCTCTTCTCAAAAAATAGTCCATGTTCCAAATTTAGATATATACGCCTATCTCATTCTTATTTGGCGACTAAGTACTGTTCAAGGTGAACAAGACGGAGTGCACCTAATCATTCTGGACCATCTCATCTTGGAAGGAGTTGTGTTGTACCCGTTGCACTGGTGAGTCAGGGCACTCATTTCTTCAAGACAAATAGAATTTCTCTGTGATTTGGTTATCCGATTGATTATGTTACAATACAGAATCTTGAAGATAAGTTTACTTTTAAATTTTGGTATTTACATTAGATAAAACTGACAACATGTTTTATTATTTTATTGCCTCAATTGATGTATGAATTTTGGCTTTTTCTGGACTCATATCTGATTAAATAATTGCTAAAATTCTGATTTATCTTGAATTTGATATATATATACATATATATTTGAACTGCATTATGTATGTTTAATTCTGACGACGCATGTTAAATCTGATATTGCATGCTTGATTTGAATCTCATATTGATAAAACGCACGTACTGACTCAATTGTGATTATCTGTTCTAATTCTTGATAATCTGATTTGCATATTTATTTGTATGTAGGTATATCCTGTTGTGAATTTAATTACAACAATCTTGAAGAAATGAAATTTTTTCGTGTGTTTTTATCTGCTGAAATTCTGATTAGATATCCTGTCTAGGAATCTTGCCTGATTTTTTTAGCAGATAACCTATTTAGGAATTCAGCCTAGATCTTCTACTTTAGGATTTATTTTGTAATCAATCATGGCAGTAAGTTATAGTGCTATTGGTAAAGTTATGTCAGCAAAAGTTAACATTTCTGGCCTTCCGAAAAAGTTCTTGAGTTAGTTTATTAAGCATTGGCAACAATGCATGAAAATCTGGCTAATGATGAAAGGTCTTCTTTCATTGATTCAGTTGACCATGCCAGAACCAACTGAAACTAATCCCAAAATTAAGGAAATAGCCGATTGGAAAATGAAGGATTAAATTGTTCAATGGGTGATTCTGTCAGCTTTATCTGATACACTCTTTGATGTGTATTGTTCTGATTCCTATTCGGCTAAGTCTTTATGGGATGAATTAGATAGGAAATACAATACTGAAGAGCAAGGGCTCGAAAAGTATTTGGTTTCCAAATTCCTAAAGTATCAGATGGTTGAGGGCAAGTCTGTATCTAAACAGAAACATGAATTGATCAATGTAGAGTATTCCCTAGGTGATGCTGAGATAAAACTCCCTGAGAAATTTATGGTGATGTCAATTGTTGATAAGTTCCCCAAGTCTTGGGAAGGCTTCGGCATGACTCTAAAGCATCAAAAAGGAAAACTAACTTTAGATGATCTAATGATTGCCATAAGCATAGAAGAGGAACATAGAAATCAATTACACAATGTTCCTGTTGAATATATTCCTAAGGCAAATGTGATAGTGGGAAAGAAGAAAGTTAACTTGAACTCAAACTTTAAAACCATTGATAAAGGAAAGCCAAAATAAGTAAGAAATCGAAGGCTAACAGGCCATGCTAAAATTATAGATAAAAAGGGCATTGGGCTAAGGAATGTCCCTCCAAGAAAGCCAAGGCTAAAGCCCAGTCTGCTAGACTAATTGTCAACATGGTTGTTGGAGACACCAGCAAAGCTGGAGTTCTTGATGTATCCATTGACGAGCACATTTCTTTTAAACCCGAATTATTCTCTATCTATGAACTATATGATTGGCTGATAGACACTAATGCTAATATGCAAGTTTGTGCTGATAAATTACTGTTTATGTCTTACCAGCCTGTTAGCGAAAAGACTATGATGATGGGAAACTCAAGTGTAGCAAAAGTGTTTGGGATAGGACGCGTGGACCTAAAATTTCCTTCGAGGCGCATACTGTCTTTGCAAAGGGTGTATCATGTCCCAGCAGTTCGAAGAAATATAATAAGTGGTTCTGTAATAGTTAGGGAAGGTTTTTAGATTTCCTTCAAATCAAATAAAGTTGTAATTTTATATTACGATTTTATTTGTAAAGGCTATCTTTCTGATGGTTTGTTTAAATTGCAAGTTGAGAATATTCTTTGTTCAAATAAAGTTGATGTTTCTAATTCTTCTATTTGGCATAGTCGTTTAGGACACTTAAATTTTGGTTCTGTCAAAAGTATGATGAACATAAATTTAATTTCTAAACATGAAATTGAACGAGGTCATAAATGTCAAATCTATGCTGAAGCTAAGCAAATGAGAAAGTTTTACCATTTGGTTGAAAGGTAAACTGAAATTCTTGACTTAGTGCACACAGATATTTGTGAGTTCAATAGAGTCTTAACAAAAGACAATAAAAGATACTTTATCACCTTTATAGATGATAGCAGCAGATATTGTTATGTTTATTTACTAAAACATAAAGATGAAGCACTAAAAAAGTTCATTACGTTTAAAAATGAAGCCGAAACACAAACTGGTAGAAAATTTAAATGGTTAAGGTTAGATAGGGGTGGAGAATATAGGTCCAACCCATTTCATGAATATTGCCAGAATTTTGGCATAGTTCATGAAGAAACAGCCCCTTATTCTCCTACTTCAAATAGGATAGCTGAATGAAAGAATAGAATATTCATAGACATGATTAACAGTCTGCTTTTGAATTCTAGATTGCCTAAATACATATGGGGAGAAGCTCTGAATATAGCTTGCCATATTCTGAATAGAGTTCCCCTGAAACATAAAGAAAGTGACTCATTTGAATTCTAGAAAGGTAGGAAATCCAGTCTAAAGTACTTTCGAGTGTGGGGGTGTCTTGCAAAAGTATTAATCCCTGAACACAAGAGGAAGAAGTTAGGTCCTAAGACTGTTGATGCGGTCTGTCTAGGCTATGTGGAAACTTCTTATGCTTTGAGATTTCTAGTTATTAAATCAAAGATTCCTTGCATAGATATGAACACTATAGTTGAATTTCGTGATGCTGCATTCTTTGAGAACGTGTTTCCCATGAAGACTGGGATACCTCCAGATGTTTCTTTAGATTCAACCTTAGAGTCTACATCAATTCTGGATCATGTGGAAAAGATGACAAATGCGGGGGGCGATCCTAGTAGTAACACAATTTTAGAAAAATTGGATGAACCTAAATGGAGTAAAAGGGCTAGAATCACTAAAGACTTTGGAAGTGACTTTGTTACTTACAATGTCAAAGTTGATCTTGTTACCTTCAAGGATGCTATGGCTTCCCCTGAAGCTAAGCATTGGAAGAAAGCCATTAAGAGTGAGATAGATTCTATTGTCTCAAATGGGATGTGGAAATTAGTCGATCTCCCTCCGAGGTGTACTCCTATAGAAAGCAAGTGGATCTTCAAAAAGAAACTAAAATCTGACGAAACTGTTGACAAGTTTAAAGCCAGGCTAGTTGCCAAAGGGTTTAAGCAAAAAGAGGGAATAGATTACTTCGACACCTACTCCCCAGTAGCTCATTTAACTACAATCTAGGTGCTTATAGCACTGGCTTCTATATATGATTATCCTATTCACCAGATGGATATGAAAACAGCCTTTCTGTATGGTGATCTTGAGGAAGAAATTTATATAGATCAACCAGAGGGATTTGTAGCTTCTGAAAATGAGCAGAAAGTTTGCAAGCTTGTTAAATCACTTTATGATTTGAAACAAGCTCCTAAACAATGGCATGAAAAGTTTGACGAAACTATATTGTCATTTGGCTTCGCAGTTAACGATAGTGACAAGTGCGTCTACTGTAAAGTTAAAGGTGATAACTGTATTGTGTTATACCTGTATGTAGATGTCATTTTCTTAATAGGTTCCAATACTGAGATTATTAATAAGACTAAGTGTTTTTTAAAGAAGAAGTTTGAAATGAAAGATATGGGTGTTGCAGATATGATTCTTGGACTTAAGTTGACTCATTCAACTGAGGGTATAGCAATTTCTCAATCTCACTATGTTGAGAAGATAATTGAAAAATATGATTATAAACAAAGTAGAGTCGCTAAAACACCATATGATCCTTTAGTGGCTCTCTTTAAGAATGAAACTGGTGTACTAGTATCTCAATTGAGGTATTCTCAAATCATTGGTAGCTTGCAGTATCTTGCAAATAGGTCGAGACCAAATATCTCATTTGCGGTCTCTAAACTCGCTAGATACACAAGTTGTCCCAATCAAACCCATTGGGAGGCTTTGGATAGGGTACTTCGGTATCTAAAAGGCTTAGCTTCACTAGCCTTGCACTACAAGAGACTTTTTGCAGTATTGGAAGGATATAGTGATGCTAGCTGGATAGCCAAAAACTCCGAAAGTAATGTGTGTATAGGGTATGTATTTACCTTGGGTGGGGGCGCTGTCTCTTGGAAGTTTACCAAACAAACTTGGTAACTCGGTCTACTTTTAAATCTGAGTTGTGCACTTTGAACACTACTGGGACAGAGGCAGAATGGCTGTATGGGCTGCTGGTACAATTGTCTATGGTGACCAAACCTCTTCCGGGAATTGCTGTACATTGTGATAATCAAACTACAATTGCAAAGATTAGAAGTTCAAAGTTCAATCAAAGGACCAAAAGATACATCCAAGTTAGACTAAAGTCTATAAGGGAGTTAGTATCTGAAAGGGTCATAACAATTGGTTTTGTTGGATCTAAAAACAATATTGCTGACCCTTTAACTAAAGGACTTGATTTGTCCTTAGTTCATAAATTCAGGTTGGGGATGGGATTGCAAACCCATCAATGATATACCTACGGTGGCAACCCAACCTACCAAATGGTGATCCCACAAGGTAGGTTCAATGTGATATAAACAAGTTGTTGAGTATATCAAGGTGCACCTAAAATTAATTGATACTTTGTATCTGGTGTTTTTCCCCTGAATGCCTGGTAGGTGCTGATTACTGCTAGTTTAGCAAAAGTTTAACTCTGAATAGAGTCAAGTCATTTGGACGAGATGTTGGCAGTGCATCCTTAGAGACACCCAACTAAATGAATGTAGTCCTTTGGCCAAGACTAAAGAAATTGTGTTATTCCTTGACAAACATTCATGACTCAGGATCGGGACACATGGCCTTAATGTGTCAACTCTAAAGGTCAGTGCATAATCGTTAGCTCGTTGTTACTGATGGACGCAATCACAATCATGGGAACAAATTCAAGGCTTAGATCCATTTTTTTCGATGGTGGCAGAAGTCGGATAACTTAGGGAGTAGTTCAAACTAGAGGTACCATTTCTAAAAGCAAGCTATGATTGAATCGGATTGCCATTATCTATAGATTTGTGGGGGAATGTTGTAATTGGCAAAATTAGCATAATTAATTATTAATTAACTTTGGATGGATGCCAATTATGGTTGAAATCCAAAGATTAATTGTGATGGTGCAATAAAGGAAGGAATTGGTTAAGTGTTTCTTGTTGAATTGTCCCACATGAAATGTTTGAGAAAGTGAAAACTTACTTGGACATTATAAAATCAAGTAGAGGAGTTGAAGGGTTATTCCAACCCTTCGCTTGTCCTACATTGGTTTTATAAACTAGTGTTGACTAGTTTATATTGAACTCAAATAAGAATACTTGATAAAGTGTTCTTTAAGGGGTTCATATGAGTGGACCACACGTGCATCACCGCCGTTGCCCGCCCTAGCTTAGGCTCCAGATCGTGGACACGTGCGTTAGGGCAAATATCTCAGTCTTAGTCTTATCTTTTTGGGACAAATTCGATTTGAATTTTGAACTTAACTTGGATAATTGGATAAAGGCTGACTCGATCAAGACCCGTTAGATTAGTTTACTCCGATTAGACTAAATCAAATCTTTGAAGATTAAGATGAGATGAGATTTAGCCAGATTGATAGAGATTAAGTGGGATTTGGCATGTGGACGTGGGACACGTGGCGTCATACTGATCGACGTGTGACGTGTGTGGGACACGTGGCGTGATGCTTGTGGACATGTGTGGCTGACGTGGTAGAATATTATTGGCTGGGTGACGTGTTGAAGCCATTAACTAGCGGACTCTAATCCTAATCCCGCCTATAAATAAACTGCCTCTGGCAGTCTTCATATACACAGCATTCGTCTCTCAACACGCCTAAGCATCCAACTTCTGCCTACTTTCTTGCTCTCTCTCAAGAATCCTTCCCTTCTCTTCTCAAAAAATATTCCCTATTCCAAATTTAGATATATATGCCAATCTCATTCTTATTTGGCAACTGAGTACTGTTCGAGGTGAACAAAATGGAGTGCATCTAATCGTTCTGGACCATCTCATCTTGGAAAGAGTTGCACTGAACCCATTGCACTGGTGAGTCAGGGCACTAATTTCTTCAAGGCAAATAAAATTTCTCTGTAATTTGATTGTCCAATTGATTCTGTTACGATACAGAATCTTGAAGATAAGTTTACTTTTAAATTTTGGTATTTACATTAGATAAAACTAACAGCATATTTTATTATTTTATTGTCTCGATTGATGTATGAATTTTGGCTTTTTTTTGGACTCATATTTGATTAAATAATTGCTAAAATTCTTATTTGCCTTGAATTTGATATATATATATATATATTTGAACACGCATGCTGTATGTTTAATTCTGATGACGCATGTTAAATCTAATATCGCATGCTTGATTTGAATTTCATATTGATAAAAACGCACGTACTAACTCAATTGTGACTATCTATTCTAATTTATGATAATCTAATTTGCATATTTATTTGTATGTTGGTATATCCTATTGCGAATTTAATTACAACAATTTGAGCACTACGCTATGCAGTTTTACAATTCACCATTGATTCATAATAAGAATTTTAAATTATTTGGGTTTGTCATTTTAGTTGATTAGAGCCCCATCTTTAATTAGAGAAAAATTATTGTATTTTGGAACGTTGCTAGCCTGCGAGCACCATGTGGGAGACGAATAAAACCATAAAGACACTAATTAACAAGTAGTTTATATTTTCAATCATTGCATTAAAATGTTCAAGCAACTTCTTTTAATTTTTTGTTCCATTTAATATTTGTTTGGTGTATATGCAGTGCACGTGCTTTTCAAGCACTAGGCCATTTAATGATACTGAGATTTTGCATATTTTGTATATTTATAAGTCTTTATATATTTGTAAGTCTTTATATGTTATAGCAAATGTTAATTCCCAAATTTTTATTTCTATCTTATTTAAACAGCAAGCACATGTGAATAATGTTGCCGTGCATGAGCATTATTATTATTTTTTTTCTTTTGCTTTCTCACTCGTGAAACAACGTCATTTTTAGAATTAATTGCTTGGAAACTTATAAACTGGGCTCTTTTAGTTGTGCACCTTTTTGGCTTTGCATGAATGGTTAGAAGAAAATATTTTCTTCTTCTTCTTTTTCTTTTTCCGATTGTTTTCTTAGTTTTGTGTGGTCTTATCATTTCAAAACTCTAGCTTTTTCTTCAATCTCAATACGTGGTAATGTGGATTCTCTTCCTTACGAAGAAGAAGACCAAGATAAGCTTCGCCAATAGAGTTTTTGGACAAGATCTATGAGTTTGTTGTGAAGGAGAATGATTTGTTTAAGAATGAATGATTTGCTAGTTTGTAATTCATCCCAAACCCTAGCCAACAGGACTTTCCTAACCCAACATCACCACTACTACTAAAACCACCAATGAAAAGGTTAATGTCCAAACAAAACGATGAAGAAATGGCAAGTGATTAAGTGTTACCATTGGAAGATGATGTCGGATTTCCATATCAAAAAATCAAAACACCATTAAAAGGAGAGGCATGAGCAAAAAAGAATGGGGATAGTGGCGTTGGAACAACAAAATGTTAGCAAAGTGCCTGTGTGAGGTTGTTAAGGTGTAGATTATTTATGAGATTAGAGTAGATTGGTAAAGTGTGACGATTTAACCTGAAGATCAAAGGATTAATACTCGTCGTCCAATCAAGATCAAAATTCCATTTCCCAACCATATGATCAATTCACTAAATGATAGGATTTGGTCTACTCTCATAACTGGCCATCACTCTATAGCCCAAAATGATGCCGTCTCTACTAAATTCTCTCACCTCAGCATTGTCGGATCAATTAAGGCTTAATGGATAGGATTAAAAGCATCCTACCGGCCATCCAAAGCACCACGTCAACAAAATAGGATTGCAGCGACCATTAAGCCTAGCCACTCAAAAATTGACACCTAGCCTAGGGATTAAACAAAATTGGAATATGTAACAAGTTGCAACAGAATTAGCCTGAGTTGTTGCCCTTTTTGCAATTTTTGTTTTGTCAGCTATTTATGTGTGTCGGAATTAGGATCAGATATCAATAAATTTTTTAGTTTCCTTTTTCACTTCCCATCTTTTGTCTCTAATTCTCTAAATCTTGCTATCCTTTCTCCCAACTTAAATTCTCCAGTTATCTTAGATCTTACAATTGGTATTGGAGTTGTTCGATCCCTTGAATGCCTAGTAAATACTCACCATAGTTGACTGCACCAGGATCTAGGATTAAGGATTTGCAAGAAAATAAAAAGCGATAGGAAATTTTACTGGTGGAAGAGAGAGCCCTAAGGGAAGTAGGGGAGAGGCATACTCAGGAGTAGTTTGAAGATATTATGAGTACAAAAATTAGGTTACAAGATTATCTTCTCTCCTAAGAGCATACACAAAAATTAATGCAGCAACAGTTACAAGTAATAACAAAGCAAATGCAAGAATAAATCTATCTTGGGGGAGGGCTTTTATACTGTAAATGAGAAAGAATCTTCTTCATAGAATACAACTGGAGCGTTCACAGCTTCTGAGAGTCTTTCATGGGGGTCCCAGAAGGTCACAATTCATTTCCTAATGTGGAGTTCCTTCACTTTGATGGAAAATCCCCTCGAACCTGGATCAAGAAGCGCTAGCGATATTTCCAAGTAGTGACCACCATGACTAGCTTCTATACACTTGGAAGGAAAGGCTAAGGTGTGGTGCCAGAGCTTCATGGAGGGGACATATTTACCAACCTGGCTGTATTTCCTAGAGCCAATGCTTACAAAGTTTGATGATGTCGATCTAGAGTTGATGACAGGAGAGTTCCACAAGCTTTAACAAATAAGTTCTATATCTAAATATTTGGAAAAATTTGAAGATCTTAAGTCACACTTACTCATATTTAACAAGGAGTTTCCTGAAGAGTTCTTTACTGCTAGTTTTATAAGTGGGTTGAAGGAAGAAATTCAAGGAGCAATCATTCACTTAAACCAGCCAACCTAACCTAAGCGATATCTTTAGCCAAAAAAATAGGAAGCTACAGTAGAAGCCATCTCAAAAAATCAAACCATACATAGAAACAACCATTCAATAACAGAGCTTCATTCAAACTATATCAAACCACCGAACCCTATCCCAGTAGCTCTAAGATCACAGTCGGTAAGCTCTTTTCCCAAGTCATAGGCCAAAGCAGTTAGTCCAGCATCAGTCAAAAGAAAGATAGTTGGCATAACTGTGATGAGACCTATAACCCCAGGCCATAGATGTAGCAAAGACAATTGTATCTTATAATATCTGAAGAGTGGGAAGAGGCCTACCAAGCTAAAATACGTAAGAAGAAGAGCCTATAACCTATTTTAATAGATGATATCACCCTTTTAGTTAACTTAATGATTAGAAACACCAACATGAACATCCTTGGGATTGGGGACACAGTAGAGTATAGAAAGTTACACATCCACATATATAGTGGGAGCATACATAGTTTCTTGGATAAAGAAGTGCCCTAAAAATTAGGATGCACTCTAGAGCCTGCAACCCTTATGACGATTAGTGTAGCCAATGGCAATAAAATGATAAATAGGCTAGAGTGTACTCACTTTTCTTAGAAAATTCAAGCATGTGAGTTCACTTATCCTATTAGAATCATTAGAATACCTGGCTGTGATTTGGTCTTGGATGGATTGGTTAAAGCAGAACAACCCTATAGAACTGGACTACCAGAAAATAAAGCTAACTATCTCTCAGAAAGGAAAGAAAATTGCTATAAAAGCTATAAACACAACAATCTGAACTTAGGCTTATACCATCTAAGGCAATGGACAAATTATTTAACAAGGGGCATCAAGGGATATGCCAATAGTTGTTTTCAATTACAGTTACTCCCATGCCTCAACAGAGCTAAATTTCAAAACTAGAAGGGTTGCAACAGTTCTTCAAAGATGTGTTTGATCAGCCAACTAGCTTGCTCCTCTCTATAGGAGTTGAGAACTCAATTACCCTAATTCCAGGAGCTATCCCTAAAAGGCAAGCACCCTATTGGTACTCTTATGTCCAAAAAAATGAAATAGAAGGTCTAATTAAGGGCATGTTAGAGGCTAGTATAATTAGACCTAGCCAGAGTTCTTTTGCATCACATGTTTTGCTCATTAAGAAAAAAGATGGGACATGGACGCTTTGCATTGATTATAAACATTTAAATAGTCTCATAGTCAAACATAATTTCCCTATCCCTGTTATTAATGAACTCCTAAATGAGTTGTATGTTGCTAGGTACTTCTCCAAAATTAACCTAAGATCAGGTTATTTCCATATCAGAATGAAGGAATGAGACATCTATAAAACCAATTTTGTGACCTATTAGGGGCACTATGAGTTCCTTATAATGCCCTTTGGCCTTTGCAATGCTCTCTCTACCTTTCAATCTCCAATGAAATAAATGTTTGCAGAGTAACTTGGGAAGTTTGTGCTTGTGTTCTTTGATGATATCTTTATATATAGTAAGATAGAAACTGAGCATCTTGAGCACCTAGCCACAATTTTAAGGGTCTTTATGAGACATCAGCTGTATGCCAAGAAAAGTAAGTGTAGTTTCATGATAGATAAGATAGATTACTTAAGGAAGATCATTTCTAGTAAATGGATAGAAACTAATTAAAAAAAGGTAAAATATATGGTTGAGTAGTCTGAACCTTAAACTATCAAAGCTCTAAGGGGATTTCTAGGGTTGATAGGGTATTATAGGAAGTTTGGGCGCGGGAATCCAAGCAGTAGTAATAATTATACTGTCGCCCTTTGGCACTTCGTATACCGTGAGATAGTTGATGCATTAAATGCACAAAATCCTGATCGAGTATTCAAAAACCTTGATTGAGAGATAAAAACCTTGGTTGAATACGTATAACCGTCATTCAGTTATCTATTCTCTACTTCTTTCTCATCACAAGCTCGATCAGGACCACGAATGGGAGGGACTCATGATATGAGGTAACCCAACAGGCCTGCCCAACAAGCTATCAATTCCAAAGAGAATTCCCAGGCCCACTTAACATGCATAGCCCAACGACCCTTCTGGATCCAACTAGGCTAGATCACTCGACCACAACCTCCTGGTCAAGCAGATTGTCCTCAACCGCACCCAACGGGAGGCTTTAAGCTATCATCCATTCAGCCATCCCTCTGGTCGATCACCTTGTCTGGTCGATGATTATCAACCAGAGTGCTCACTCCGGCATTGACTTATATCTTTGCTACATTTAATGCTCTATAGGCAGCGTGTCTCCATATTAATGGTGTTTGCCACCCCAGTACTGTCTTTGTCACCAACTCTGCCACCATCTTTAGCAGGAAGATGCACCCTTAAAGTACTATTCATCTTGAAAAGTAAGAGATGATACCACTTGAAATAGTACAGTGATTGGAAATAAGCAACAATCCCCAGGCAAGTATAAGAGCCCTCTACACTTGATAAGGGCATTTTAGACATGTCACCCACTAGGAGAAGGCTATAAATACCTCACTGCCAGCCATCCTTCAGGTAATATCATATACACTATACGCTCTTACTTTGTTGATTGATTACCTCATGTGAACCAGTACTAACTTGAACGTCGGAGTGCTTTAACCGAGGCACCTCGCCTAATTTAACGTTTGCTGTTGATTACAAATTTCAACGCAAGAAAAATATCACTATTGAATTATTTGACTTCTCTCGTCGAATTAATCCAAACACTACCATATTCACTAAATACAATTTTCAACTTCATCAACAGTATAACAGAATTAGCCTAGGTTATTGCCCCTTTTGCAATTTCCATTTTCTTAGCTATATATGTATTCTAGAATTAGGATTAGAAATCAAAGAATTTTCCAATTTCTTTTTCTACTTCTCATCTTTTCTCTAATTTTCTAAATCTTGCTATCTTTTTTCCCAACTCAAATTCTCCGGTTATTTTAGCCCTTACATAAGGTACTTATAGACAGTGTGTTATATATTTTTTTCCAATATTGCTTTTCTATTCGTGCTGTAATATTTTCCAAGAGATTTAACTCTTGTGGTACCTTTTTTTTGGTCTGATAAGATTACCAATATATATCACATTTCTTTTGGAATCTAAAAATTTGTAAACATTTGTTTTGCTTCTTCCATGAAGTCATGCTAAGAGTCAGTAGGAGTGAGCTGGGATGGAAGCATGATTTACCACCTGCAACTGAGGATAATTTCTACTAAAAAGTATTCTTTATTTTTGTTGGACTTTTTCTTTATTGTTGGCATCATCAAAGTTGTAAAGCTATGAATGCGGACAATTTTCTGCTTATTTTTGGATTGTTCTTTATGATTCTCATCATTCTAATGAAATCATTTTGATTATTGTTATTTTTTAGGTCGAAAAACAAGCGTTTCCATAATTTAGTGCCAGTTTTCAATATCCATTTTTGAGGAAAGACACCGGAAAAGAAGAAAGCAATTGGAAAATGGAAAAACAAGGAAAGGGGCTTATTCTGTGCGAGATCATCTCTCTAATTTCCCCCACTTTTGCCTATATCGAAGAAACGGTTTGGGTACTACACAATTTTTTAATGCTTTGTTGTTTATGTTTGTGAGATATGGAAGTATTTTTAAAATCAATATGTCGGAACATATTATACACACAGTCAACGTGTTAGTATTCATAGGTTCTTGCTCTTGCATGTTTCTTCAGATTTGAATTTATATATTTTTTGAATTTGGCGTTTAGATTTTGTTGAGATTTTGCTTTAATAAGTTTTTGAATGTTTTACTTTTTTCATCTGAAGAATTTGGTGGGGGGGGGGG
>JACGDI010005286.1:961176-980331 GCA_014898725.1 Jacaranda copaia | reverse complement strand
GGAGCCCAATTTGTTACGTATGTTTGTGAGACACGCAAATTTCTTAAAATCAAGAATCTTGAGGTTCCTTGGAAACTATATTTGTCTTTGTTTTTGGACCTATGCATTGACTAAGTTTAGGTAATGCGATCGGTATAGGCCAAATTCATTCAACATTTTCAATTTGTTTATGGCAAAATATTTTCTCATATCATTTTAATATTGGGGTAGATATATAATAAAGAGTTTACATATTCTTTCATTTCAATTTGCTGGAGATGCTGGAAATGAAAATAGAGCATCTGATTGCTTCTTTCTTCTTCATTCAGCTTGCCAAGTAACTCATCTTTTCCCGTTTTCACCCTTCTTTTTATTTTCTTTACATAAAGAGTTTTTTGTATGTTCTGATGATATATGAATATGTTTTAGGGTTCTTGCAGAAGTAAAAATTTTGTGAGGGAAGAATATGAGGCAATTTTCTATGGAATTTGAAGTATGATACTTGACAATCAGACCCAGAGCGATTATTCTCCAAATACAGTACAGTTGTTGTAGCCACAGTACCAAGTATGGAACCAACATACCCCGCCCCGCACTTTCTCCTTTTTTGGTTTTTTATCTTTTCTCTCATCTAGATTTAGTCGTCACTAATTATAGTGATAGCGTGACCAAGATTTGTGCTACTGCTGCGACCATCAATTTGTGTTGCCTTGCGCAATACGATCTCATTGTGCTGTTTGGTGAAGAGATGAAAATTAAATAGATGTGTTTTATTTGTCAACTTTTGGGTATTAAATTTCCTTTTCTTCTGAAAGGTAAGCTGAAATCATTGAGGTTAGAGGTTGAGGTGACGTGGGAAGATTAGTGGAATACAAGTAAGTTTAGAAGATTGAACAATCGGCTTCACAAATTAGAGGATGAAATCAAGATTGTTAAGGTGCTCCCTTATTAGGTTCTCGTTTTTTTTCACTTTTTGCATTAGGAGTTGAAACGCTTTCATTTTTTTTTTTTTCAATTTTTTGTGGATGAGAATTTCTCATCAATATCTTGTAATAGTTTTTGAAAGGAAAGGGATTCCCCTAGGTTTGTAATTTTTTTGCTAAGTCATGTAAAATCCATCCATGTGTTTGTGAAGTAGTTGATAACTTGATATGGTGTGGAAACAATTGCAAGGTAGTAATAGTTGTGGTTGTAGTCGATTGACTCAAGTAGTTGTGGCAGTGGTAATAATGATAGGAAAAAAGTGACTTTAACTTTTTTGAAATGTGTGTAATCCAACTTAATTATCGAAATATATCTTAATGCAATTACCACTACAAGAAAATTAGTTTTTTGTAGCACTAACTTGGTGATATTTTATAATATAATGATACAAAAAAATATTATGGTAATAATCATAAAAGAATGTCACTATAATTTAATATTTGTTGCATTTGATTATTAATTGACAAACAAAACAGTGACATTTAATTAAAAATGCCAAGATAAATGTATTTTAAAGACATTTATCTAGTGTCACTAATTTTTTTTAAAAAAATATCACTAATATGTAGTTTTAACGTCATTTGAAGAAAAATGTCATAAAATGTCATAAAGCTTTTAGTGGCAATAACTTAGTGGCATTTATAGTATAATGACACACCAAAATAATATGGTGATAGTTAGAAAAAAAAAAAAAAATATATATATATATATATATATATACCACTATAATAAAATATTTAGTCGCATTTGATTATTGGATGATATGCAAAATAGGAACATTTGATTAAAAGTGCCAACAAAAATATAATTTAAAAGCATTTAATTAGTGCCACTAATTTTTCTTAAAAAATGTCGCTCATATTTGTTTACACTTACAAAAAATGCCACAAAATATTTAGTAGTACTAACTAAGTGACATTTGGTAGTGTAATGACAAACAAGAGTGATATGGTAATAATTATTGAATAATATCATTGTAATACAATATTTAGTGCCATTTGATTAATAAGTGACCAAAAAAATAGTGATGTTTGATTGAAAAAGCCAACATAAATATATTTGCAATGCATTTAAGTAATGCCACTAATTTTTTCTTAAAAACATATCCCTCATATTTATTTATGGTATCATTTGTAAAATGATACTATAAATTATTTGATGGCACTAATTTAACGCTTTTTACAATATAGTGACACATTAAAGTAATATAGTGATAGTGATAAAAAATGCCACTACAATATAATACTTATTGGTAATTAATTAATAAATATTATAAAAACATTATTAAAATCACAAACATAACTACATTTAACTAGCATCACTACTTTTTTTCTGAAATATATATATACACTAGTCATAATTTAGTTATGGTGTGACATGAAATAAATATCATTAAAATAGATAAAGTATATATAGTTATTAATAACTGTAAAATTTATAAATTTATATCTTATCATAATGTATTAATTAAATTAATTACTTAATATAATTTTAATATATCTACTAAATTAACCATATTTTTCGAGAAGTATAAAAAATTTAAGTTCTTGCCCATTTTTCCTCCTTACCTATACATTTTCTCTCTAAATTTAATACCTCACACTTTTTCAAACATATTATTTAATAAAATATTTTGAGTATATATTTAAATAATTTAGAAAATATGCGTTAAGTATAAAAATATGATAATATTTCTAAATATTTATAATGAGCATTTGGTGGGTAGCTTGATGTTAATGTAATATCCTTTTAAGTAAAATCTTGCAAGTTCGAGTCTTCTACAGAACAATTGGAGTGTACTGGAGTCTCATATTTGAGGTGCTAGAAGCATATTAATATGTCAATCAAAAAAATATTTTTATCATTTAATTTAGTGTGTTATTTAATTAATTTTTATGGTATATTAGCATGTCATGTAAAGAATTTTTTTGTGATATTTTGACTTCACTATATGCATTTTTTGTGGCACACTAACATGTCATCTAAAAATATCTTTGTGACATTTTAATATGCCATTTGTTGTAACTTTTACAGTGTGTTATCTTGTCATTTAAACGAACTTTTGTAGTATTTTAACCAGCCACTTCATGCAATTTTTAGTGGCTTATTAACATGTTGTTTAAAATAATTTTAATAACACTTTGGCACGTTATTCAATGCATTTTCTATTATATTTTAATGTGTCATTCGATGCAATTTTTGTTGCAATTTATTAATGCCAAATAAAAGTAATTTAGTAACATATTTATACTTTTAGTTACACAACTACAAGTGACACTTTTAAAAAATATTATTAAATAAAAAATTACCACCATACTCTTATTTAAGTAGCATTTTTTAGTATCTTTAACGTTTAATTTTGCTGTAATGTATCTTAAGAATTAATAAATCAGATAGGTCGTGCCCTTACGAGTTCGTCTTGGGAAAATGACGCATGACTACAAGTAGAAGATTGTAGATAGGTTTGTTTGTGCAATGGAAAAAGGTTTTTGTCTGTGCAGTCTCAAGCTTTGATGGTGGCAGGCAATATTGTGCAGCATTTTAGTGGCTACTATAAAAACAGGGTCTAAGTTTGTAATAACAAAGTAGGTTTTGTAACTCAAAACTATAGAAGGGATAAATGCATTGCAATGAGCTTTTTATACAAAGGGAAAATTTTCCGATCATTTGATATTTAGTCTTTCCGATCATTTGATATTAAGAAAATGGATACGCAAGCCCGTTATAAATGGACGGCATCATATTTTTTGTTATGCAGCTGCAAGAAGTGGGTATGTTTGCAATGCAAATATTTTGAAAATCAGATGGGATTGGTGATCGGTGACTAATGTGATATGATTTTAATATAATTGCGGTTGTGAATCGATAAAAGTTTCGAGAGCCGATTGCCTTAGTTTCTTTTTTTTGTGTCCTTTTAGAAATAAGAAAAAGGTTGATATATGAGAAAATAAGAAGAAAAATAACGAATTAAAAGTTGAGTATTCACTAATGTCTGCAGACATCATCTTTCTTTTTCTCACTTTTCAAATCATTTCCACTTTGCTTTTCTTCCACATTGCTGCTGCTGCTGCTGCTGCCAGTAATTTTGTTTAATTTCTATTGGATTGTGTTGGATATTTAGTGCGATAAAACCTATTTTACTATTTTAAATATTGGGCTAGAAATTTGAAGGGATGGACATTTGTATCAATGTTAAATAGTTGTGTTAAACTATTTGAATTAGATTATATATTTGTAATTAATTAATTGTAAAATGGTATTTTTCTGTAGAACTGTTTGGAAAAAAAATGAATAAAATATGGAGAAAAGTATCTTTAATTTTTTCTATATTATTGAAAATTTTCTATTTTGTGTTGATATATTAATAATACTATTTATTTATAAAATAATATATAATTATTGCGTTATTATAACGTCACATCGATCAAATTAATAGTCAAACCAATAAATGATAAAGCCATTAGTTCAATATCCAATTTGATTTTTAAAATATTAAAATAAAGAAGCAGAGAATTAAAACCTTGAAAACATTATTTGGGTTGATACTGATGGATGAGCGTCGTCATCGAAACTTATCTATTGTTTACATCCATTGATTCAAGTCCATGATAATTGTCTTGGCCCATTATTATTTATGAATTTTCTTGAATGATAAATCTTATCAAAATACTGGGATGCAATTATCTCAAGAATAATTAAAGTAGGATAATGAGTAAACATTACAAATGTATTCCAAATATTCAAAATTAATTACACCAATATGTCTACTGACTAAATGATGCAATAGTTTTAAAGAACTTTTGGCCGTAGCATCAATCAAATAATTTCAATTTTTTCACTTGAAACTGTAACACTATGAAGAAAAAGATGTGATTGTTGCAACAAAAATTAATTAATAAAATATGTATTCATTGTTCTTTGAAATTTTCCTTAGTTTAATATAATATTACTTATCAAACATGAAAAAATTGTTAAGAAATGGTTTCTTTTTTTTAATTATATTTTAAAAATTGAATGAAATTATTTTTAATTATCTTGAAAAAATATTTTAAAATAATAAATTTAAATAATTAGATTGGAGAATACATTGTAAATAAAATTTATATATGGTATTATGTTTAAGAAAATATTTTTAAAATATATTTATAATAAAAGTAATTAAAAGATAAACACATATATATAATTGTAATTGAGGTATGATATTAATAACAAAAAAAAATTACCCTAATTTTTTTGAATTATAAGATTTTATTTTCATGTGTAAAGATGTCGTATTGGAACAAAGGAGAATTAATTTCTTTATGTTTGGAAAAAAAGAAGAAATAGTTGGATGTCGTATTGAAATGAAGAAAAATTAATTTCTTTATGCAAAATAGAAAAATATTTTGATTAGGGGTATTTTAATCTTTTAAAATTTATCCTAATATTATAGTTCATCAAAGTAAACACTCAATACAATTATCCATTTTTATCATTCATATAACCCCACAAAGTAATATAATTTAAAAAACGTAATATTATCCTAATCCCACTCTTCATCTCTTATTTCATCCCTCATTTCATTTTATCACCCCACATCTCATATCACAAAGTAAATGGGGCCTAACAATATGACTCAATTTTCTCTTCCCTTTTTGTTTGTTTGTTTCATTTCTTTTTTTTTAAATATTTTTTATGCTTTGTCAATATAAGTTATTACTTTAAGTTTTTTTCTTTTTTTTTTAATTTAAAATTGTGTGAAGTTGTGTATTTCTAATTTTTAAATATGAAATTTATTAAGAATTAAGTATTTATTTAAACTTATTATAGATAATTTAAATATTAGTACAATAGTTTAAAATTTACTAAGCCTATATTTTATGTAATAATTTTTAAATATTACATATTTAACTATATCTAAATTTTAATTTTAAATTTATAAAGGAGAAGTATAATACTCTAAGAATTAATTAATATATTTTGTTTTGTTTGAATTTAAAAAGTACATATCCTATTAAGAAAAATATAAGATTTTATAATTGAATTCTATACTAATATATATTATGAATAGAAAAAAAATTTACTATTACATCCCAAAATTTGATCTTGTATCATTTTCAATTATAGGAATAGAAATATTGCTAAAATAATGTTTCAGTTCCCATCACAAGAAGTATGGCCAATTTTTTTTTATTTTTTCTTTTTTTAATATTGAAACCTAATTGGCCAAACAAAATTTTGAATTATGTGACGATAATTAACATTGTCCAAATGTAAATTTATTATTTTTATGAAATAAAAAAAAAATCATTAACAAAATTTTGATTCATTTATTTTATCATTTTCTGATTAATCCAATTAATTTGGAATATATTAAAACTAAACTCATGATAATCTTCAAAAAAAACAAATTAGTTGCAATTTAATTTTGCTCAATTTAGAAAATATTTGATTGTCCATTTTGTAGAAAAATATCAAATATATTAAATATATTTAATTCATCTTTTCATTTATTTTTGTTAAACATAATTTTGGAAAATAAATATGCATAATGGAAAATTAAAAACACACCAACAAATTGTCAAAATTATGTGTTGCACATTTTTTAAATTATTTTATGAATGAATCAAAAATAAAAATCAAATTTCTAACTAATATGTAACACCCCAATTTTTAAGTCTTAAACTACAAACTATTGTGTCAATAAAATAACACATGGATCAAATAAATTAGGCCTAAATTCCTTTTAAGTTAAATTAATTAAGGCTTATGAGTAATTAAAGGAAGTTAAGGACTGAATTATAAATAGAATTACGACCCGATTGATTGAAAACCTTGATGTTAGGGGATAGATATGCGAAAGCCAAATCATTGGGGGTTAAATCGAAAATCTGGGACCATAGTGCAAGGTAGTTAAAAGCTGGCAGATTGTTTTGAAAGCAATGAAAAACTCTTGGGGGCTATTTGTGATTTTGAAAACTAATTTCCTATGTATAGAAGCTCCCTGAATTCTTTCAAATTCTCAAAACAAGTCCCATGCCCTCTCCAAGCTGTAAACCTTTTGGGTTTCGCTTCAAACCAAAAACTAAACCGATAGAGACCTTTCTCTCGTCACGGTGATCAGAATCATACCAAACTTGATAACAGAAAAACATGGAAGAATTTTGCTGGAGATTGAGTGGCAGTGAACCGCGCGGCAATGGTGGCGATTCTGCCACTTTCGGCAGTGGAACGGGATTGGACTTAGAGATGTTTTGGTCGGAACTTGATGAGTAAGAAGTTGGTGGTGTTAATATGATGAAATAGTGGCTAGTGGTAGAGATTTGAATGTGGTGGCGTTAGGCGGCACTGTGGTGGTGGAGGTTCAATTGGATGATGAGATGGAGGAATTTCAATCAACTGGTTGAGGGGTTATGAACGGAATAGCATGGGTAAGCAGTAAGTGGCATCAATTTTAGGATTGAGATAGCGGTGGTGGAGGAATTACAGTGATGGTGGTGTGGCTGCATTAGGATTCTCCTGGCTGTTTTTCGGCCAATTGCTTGGGCAAACGATGTTCAATTGTGAAGTTTAGTGAGGGATTTTGCCCATTGAAAAGAGGCACACACACTGATGGTGTCGGATAATTTTCCGGGAACGGTCCAACAGCAATAGCCTGACTGAAGGCCCAAAGTTTGACCCTGAGTTCACCTAGGTTATTTTTTTGCTTGAGATTGGATCTCAATTTTAATTTGATTAATTTACTGAACGTAATTAGAATTTTTGATTAAAATCTAATCATAATATGAATTAAGGTTTTTGAATTATGATTTGGCTTAAATTATGAATTAATTTTACAACTATAAAATGGAAATCAAATTAAAAAATTCGAACTTAATAAATCAAGAAGGATGAATTTAACTCATTATATGAGTTGGATGAGTTATGGTTAAATCAGCACAAGACCGCAGATTAGGAAGACTAGATATTTTATGTGAATCATACTTATAGCATAAAGGTGACTAAAATGAGCTATCTATAAATGGGCTTGATAATTTAGGGATTAAGTCGCCCTAAACTTGTAAAGGGACACTTGGACATTAAGAGTAAAGGTATTATATGATTAAGAGTAAAAGATGATTGGGCTTGAATTATGTTAGATCCATTCACCACTAAAATTATTATGGAATTGAACCAAATCGACTCAAATGAATTATTAGATTGTCATTAGGGCCTTAAATAAGACTTTAACAACCTGTTTACCAACTCATTGAGTCAAGAATGGTTATATTTACTATCTTAAACATGTGTGTATAATATGAAAAATGAGGAAATTATGATTAAACAAAATAAACTAACTACGAAAACCAATAATGGCATTTAAGTACATTTAGATTTATGATTCAAAAATCAATATGATGTTGGTCTAGGTTATCTTATTCCAAAACTTTGAACTGACTAGGAAACAAAGACATGGACCATTCAAATGACCAAGGAGATCCTTTTATGAGATTTTCTTTGTTGGAAAAATAACATATATATTAGTAAATATATTATTATTGGTCGATCCTTTCTATGTTGAGATTCAATAATTGTTGTTCGTTCATTCTATGTTCTTTTTCGATTCTTGTGTTGAATTTGAGAGTTTGTTTGAATTGCGCTTATTTTGCCCTCTAATTCTTGAGCCTTTATTATTTGAATTCCCAACTTATCTTGATACGTTGAATTCCTGAACCAAGTGATTTATCCGATTTATATTCATATGAATTTTGAAAAAGTAAATGGATTGCAAAATTTACCACACATCACCATTTTATACTAATCGTGGTTCCTATTTGATCATGATTTATGTTGTTTTACCTGAAATTGGCAATTATATTGGGAAAACTTAAAAAGAAATGTTGAGGTGTATTTGCTATCATCGCCATGACTATTACCTTGGAATGAGCCCGATATTGATTAATTGATTGTTCGTTTATTATGGCGAGTTGATATGTTAATTGTACTACCGTTGGACATATTACACCATATTCACAAGACTAATTGATACTCGTGTGGGTAGTCCTAGGATTGGCTCTAAAAGACAACCTAGCAAAGTGGACTAATGATGGCTTGTCTTTTGGTCAAATCCTACTAATATAATCATGTCTCATAGCCAATTGAAAGTAATTGTCTATGACCAGAATAAGACATGCGGCTAGCCATGCCCGTTATCCGATTACACTTCATCTCATAACTAGCCACAATCTCATCTCTTATTCCCATATCTCTAAAACAACAAAACAACCCCAATTTCTCATAAATATAAAAAATAAAGTTATGGTTGCTTGTGATTTCATTTCTCACTTTCTATTCCTGAGAGAGAATAGTGAGATTTTTTTTGTTTATTAGGAAGAAAATTTATTTATGAGGGTATGATTATTTGTGAAATAAAAGTGTAATGACTGGAGTTGATGTGATAGGTGAAAGTTGTGATATGGTAATTGGTTGTGAGATTTTTTATGAGAAAAATTTATAAGATGGTGATTGATTGTCAAGTATGAGTTAAGACATTGCGTGTGTAATGAATATTATATCATATTTATATATATTTTATTAGAATAAAGTAAAATTAATTAAATATAATCAAAAATATCTTGTAATATATATTAAAATTAATATTGAATTCATGTACTATTTTAATATATTAAAATTAAAAAAAATTAAAAGTATAAATTAAATTACGCGTTTATACAATTAACTATGCATAAAACCAATTTAATTTTTTAATATTAAATTATATGTGTAAATAATTATAATATAAGAATAATTTAATTTTAATAATAAAATATAACATGTAAATACCCTTGTTGTGAAAATAATTCGATGTAACTTTAATTTTATTATGTAGATAATTATTTTTAAATATTAAAATATATATTAATACAAACAGATGCAATATAAATTTGTGTAAGTACTACAAAATTACATGTACACACATTATATTTTCTAAATTAATAATATATAAAAATATATTATGCTAAATTTTATATATATATATATAGCTATTTGTATAATTAAATGTAAAATGTATGTTTGTATAATTTCACTTTATATATAAGTTCACATATACTTAGTAGGCATACGTAAACACATATAATTAGTACGAAAAAGTCGCATGAGTGAAGCTGATAATTTAAATGCACAGTGTCATAAAACTAGTAATAAAAAGAGTAAATGTGGTCTAATCAAAGTACATAAAGTCTAATACATAATAAAAGAAGAAAAATAACAATCAGATAGACATATTGTAGCACCCCAAATTTTAAGATCCTAAAATAAATAAGATATGAAATCGATAAGTCTGACTAGATTAATTGTGGGATAGATTTAATTAAAAATCTAGAATTGAATAGGAAGTCGAGGGATCTAATTGCAAATAAGAAAGGGGATTAATTAACCAAAATTATAAAATTTAAGGGCCAATGAGAAATAAAAGCTTGGGGACCTTAAAGGAAATTAGTTTGGACTTAGTTGACTAAAAATTAGAAAGGGCAGAGTCAATGTGTGAAAAATCAAACTTTAAAGGGCTTAATTGAAGACTAGGGACTAAACTAAAAGATTGTTAAAAACCTGGGGGTGCAACTGAAGTCGGTCAAAAACTCATGGGGTCCATCTAAAAATGCTGAAAAATGCATTTATACATGTATATATATAAATACACATTAAGAACTTAATTTCATCAAATTCTCAAAAATTACCCAAACCCTACCCTAATAGCAGATCACCGAAAAACGACCATGAAACTTGAAACTAAAATTGTATATATAGTCTCTCATTACTAGGAACCCAACCACACCTAACATGACCCAAAACACCAACGAAACCAATGGAAAATTTGAAGATGACGAACACATATAGTGGTAGTAGTAGTGGTAGTGGCGGTGGCAGTTCTACCATTTCCAATGGCAAAATAGGGTTGGAAATAAGGGGTTTTTAGTCACGAGTTTATGGGCAAGGTGGTGACGGTGTCAATTTGAGATTTCGACCTACAACGGCGAAGGAATTGAAATGAGTAATGGATGGCAATAGGTTAGGATTCTACAATGATTTTCTGGGCAATTGGTCAGCGAAACAGCGTCCAATCGAGCAATTGTTTTGTGGATTTTGCTCACCTTGATGAGGCACACTTGGTGGTGGTGGTGGCCTCCATCTTTGATGGTAATGCTATAGCAGCAATCTGAAAGAGAGCTCAAAATGTGATTTTGAGTTTGTCTAGGCTATTTTGGGCATAAAATTAGATCTTGATTCAATCTAATTGGGTAAATTCATATTTAGTGTTAATTCAATTCATTTTTATGATTCTAACTAAATGATTATTGAACAGTGACAATTGATTTTGTAAGTGTTGAGCTAAAAATTAATTGTAAGATCTAAGCTTGGTAAGTTAAAATAATGATTTGAATCTACGTTGTTAGACTTAATAATTGTTATAAATGAGGAAGGATTGAGTTTAATTTAAAGATTAAGTTGTAGTAATAGTAGATTGGAAATAAATTATCAGCTTTGAACTTGATAAACTAAGAGAATTCAACTAATTTGTAAATCTGGATCCTTATTTTGTACTGTAACATCAATAAGGGATGAATGGGGCTTGTTGGGGAGAACTACTCACAAATTATGCCGAGTAAACCATAATTCAACTAGCATAAGGCCTTAGAGTAGATAACCAAGCATATTATATAGCCATACTCATGAAATGAGATGACCAAAGCAAACTATTTTAGAAATAGGTTGGGTAATTTAAGGATTGAGTAAATTAGAACATATAAAATATATTAAGATGTTTGGAATTTTTGATAATGAAAGTGAGCATGATTGGGCTTGTGATACTAAAAGTACCATGTAATTTAGAGATTAGGGTTGTCTAAGATTTAGATAAAATTGAACTTGAGTGTTATAGCAATAAATATCTATTGAATATCGGAACCTTAAATGAGACCATAATAAATGTGGATTGTATCAGTAATCCATTCCTCAATTGATAAGTTAAGGATTACCACATTAACTATCTTAAGCATTTAGATATAAAACCAAGATTACTAGGATTATGTCAAAATAATCTTAAGTTTGATAATGACATTAACTTTATTTATACTTACTTAAGATTCAGAGGATTCATCGAATAATAACTTGGGTCATCTTGTGACTATTCTTAGTTTAACTAGGAATCCAAGACCTGATTAACCAAACAACTAGGGATTCTTCTGCATTTTTCATGTGAATTTGTACTAAATAGGACGAGATTTTTTTGTTGGGGAAAGAACATATCTACTTAGTAATATGTCCTTGTTGCTTCATCCCTTTTAATAAATGTGTAGCAAAATTTACCACATATCACCACTTTATACTAATTTTGGTTCCTATCGAACTTTATTTATGCCATTTTACTTGAAATTGGTGATAGTGTTGCGAAAACTAAAAAATATATTTTGAAATATATTTTTCTATCATCACCATGTCTATCTTGGAATAAGCCTAGTGCTGATTTAGTGATTACTTGTTTATCATGGCAAATTGACATGTTAATTGAAATGTTGGTAGACGTGTTAAGTGATAATAATGTATACTTAACACCCTTAGGGGTGGGCTCTAGGATCGACTTTGAAAGATGACTGGGCAAAATAGACCGACGATGATTGTTCTTTTGGCTAATATCTATACAAGTTGTACCTATAATCCTAACTCATAGCCAGCTGGTGGTAGTTATCTATGAGCAGGATTTGGCATGTGGCTAGCCATGCCTAGTGTGTGTTTAAGTGTTTGAGCCAATCGCTTGAAATCTTGGAGAGAAGGATTTTTATATTTTCAAAAGTAGAGTGACAAGATAGGAAAACCACCAACAACAGTATTGTAAAAGTGTTTATCAATTTATTCTTGATTAACTTCTCGAGCTAATTGTATTCCTTAAAGAAACATATGCTGACTCTTGGTCACGCTTGAGATTCAAATTCCTACAAAAAGGCAATAAGTTTTGTGAAGTTTCATCACTAGTACGAGACGGTGATGAGATGAATTACTTAAAATTTTGATTGAAATTTCCTCTTATGGTTTCTGAAGATATTAATGCTACTACTTGTTTCCTATAAAATATTTAAAAAATTATCGCTCTATTGATATTGCTATGATATCTTACTAAGTCATTCAAACTTACATTGTTTTATTATTACCTTCCGTTATTTACCCCAGATAAGAATGTGTGATAAGAATAGACTAACTCAAGTGACACATGAGGTAATGAAGGTGGTAAAAGTGTTAAGTGAAATTCATGATATTTTAGTTCATAATTGAACCTCTTATGGATGTCGCTTGTAGAAATTAAATACTTTGGATTTTGAAAAATGTATTTTCTACTATTCAAAAAGCTTGTAGTATAGAATGGGTAGCACCTTAGATGGAAGTATGCATTTCCCAGTCGGGGTGCTATAGAGAAAAATCTATTCCACAATCAATCTAGTCTAACTTATCAATTTCGTATCTTATTTATTTTAGGATCTCAAAATCTGGGGCATTACACATATCTATCAAAATATCAACACCTAATCATCCAACTATCTCTCTATCCATGCAAAGCAACAATATCTATTGAGGTGACCTAGTAATGCTCTCAATGGTAACCTCATGAGAAGTTACCATATCCGTGTTGCCCTGGGAGTTACTCAATTGAATAACCTATATGGGCCGCAGATAATTACGTGTAGGGGTTCGTGGAACATGTGGCGGGCAATGCAACCATCGGCAGGGATGGGATCATCATCAGAGTCAGAAATGATAATAAATGTGATGGCCTCTCCCTTGTGACCATCCAAATTGATAACTCATCCATACGTGAAAATACATCCTATTTAGATGCACAATGGCTCTCCCCTTAGCAAAAAATGGCATTGCCTAATGCTCTCTTGCATGTAGCAAAAAATGTTAAGCAATATGACCTTGTCTGAGTGTTAAGATGGTGATACACATACAATACCTTATTACATATATATGTATAGATACATGCGTCACCTTAGAAAAACATATAATTAAAAAAATGCATACATATTGTATATGCTTCTAGTACTACCTGTCAATACCCTTACTATATTAGTAATAAGGTTATGGTGCACACTTAGAACACATATGTACTTAATAAATGAGAAGTAGCACCTGCATAGCTGTCTGATCCTAATCCTCACCATCTAAATAATGACCTTATAGCTAAACTCACATGATAGCTATACTAAAAGGTCATTGCACATGACTCCACGGTCAGAGAGGTCGCTGGTACTCACAACACCCATAATAAGATGCAGTAATATTGTCTCCTCATCATTTGTCCACTAAGTGTCGAGGAAAAACTCATCCATCAACTAAGCAAGTATGGATTTAATATTACAACAACATTATGATTATGTTAGTCTTTCAAACAATTTATACGAGTGTGTTTATAAAGGACAAAAGAACAAAACTAACTTATAGAATAGAAAATATAATGGAAATTATCCATAATATTATGTTACACATACATTATAATCATGACAAAAAGAAGAAGTTTTTCATATTCTATAGGTATAATATTGTAAGTAAAGCAAAATGTGCAATGTTATATGCATTGTACACCAGAAATACATCACCAACGAGGACCCAACAATCCAAAGAAGGAATATGAGCAGCATGATAATAACAAAGACAAATTAAATTCATACGCATTTACAACATGCACATGTCAACCATCCAATTGGAGTATTGAGATGACGTAATGCATGGCTTGAATGCATAATTAATGTGGATGTGCGACTGGGATTCATAGATAGAACACCCTCAGGTAAGTTACCAAGTATGAAAGATAAAGTAGCAAAGAATGTATGCATTTATGAACCACTTACACGTAACTATGAGGGATAGGATTGGGAACAATGAAGTTGCCACGATAACGCTTCCAATGCTCTGCCCAAATGAAATTGACGATGGTTTTCACATTATAAGCACATGTAGAACCAATAGCCATACTTCCTCTCCACTCTTGCCATGAACAAGATTATCAAACCTCCGCCACAAAAGCATATGGAATGGAGTGCAAATACCATAATAGCTTATTCAAATAAAATTGAACTTCACTAAGCAACTAGATTATATTGCAATACACATAAGTAAAATAATATCAATGAAAAGATTTACATATTAAGACATAGTATCAACCATTATATAAAATTAACACTCACATCACCAAACATGCAAATTGTCAACTGAACATGCATAAGCAGCATAACATATCTAATATATATGTGGCAAAAATAATAACAATAGCAATTAAGATAGTCCCATAACATGAGGGGAACACATAAGACAAGTCTAACAAAAGCTAACTATCTCTAATTGTGTCTACAATCATTCCAAATCTATTGGGAAACGAAGTCACACAAGACAATCTATTCCTAAATAGCTTCTGGAGACATATCAATAATTCACCGTCATTGTTGTACAACACTTAAGCATCCTCATCCATATAGTTCATATCAACTTACTTATCAAAGACATCATCTTGCAAACTATGTTAACACACACAGTTGTGAAATAGGTAACAAATAACGATAATTTCAAACTACATTGACATAAGTAGTTGGGCATCAAATCGCGGACAATTGGGAAGCCCTTTTTCAAAATTTCAAAGTAGCGCTCGATATGGTTCCCAACTATACATGACGGTGATTGAACATTTCTTGCAACATATGAGATCCATAATTTACCCCAGATTATTCAAGAATATCGTATTATTCACCCATATATGGTGGCATAAATTCAAAAAAGTTTGTGTACCTGAAGTTAACCATGTAGTATTTATC
The DNA here is from genome assembly GCA_014898725.1 of Jacaranda copaia. Classification (NCBI taxonomy): domain Eukaryota; kingdom Viridiplantae; phylum Streptophyta; class Magnoliopsida; order Lamiales; family Bignoniaceae; genus Jacaranda; species Jacaranda copaia. The sequence goes on along the minus strand of JACGDI010005286.1, from coordinate 964,549 downwards.
TACAAAGTATGTATAATTATTGTGAGTTAATTGTTGTATATGAGATAGAATAAGGTATAAGTTTTGAGTATCTTATGTAAATTCACCTAAAGGGGGCCAAGGAAAATAGTACTCTGGATTGGATAGTGCATCAATAAAAACTCAAGCATCCTTAGTGCTACCTTCTCACTCAATGAGAATGAATGTGAATATGAGGTTGAAATCACACGCTACCATAACATTTTGTGCAACAAAAGCCTTTCTATAGTGGTATGTGCCTTACTTATTCATGGGCACCCATGCTAGTATAATAGTGTGTCAACAATCACCCCTATGTAGTCTAGTTGGCAAAAATGGTAGAAGAGGTCACAGAACCATATAATGGACACACAATAAAATAAGGAGGTGACTTATCTTAAAATATAGATACAAGTTTTTGTTGTGTCATATGTAGACTGACACTCTATTATAATTTGGAAGGCATATGTACTTAAGTGCCAAGCTACATAGAGCATTGCAAACAAGCTACACATGCCATGATATAGTCTTGGTGGAATGTTGGAATCTCTTAACACTATTTCTGTGATGGCGGTGCATGGCAATCGTTTGAATAAATGTGACAACACTCTCTTCGATCACAACCCTACTACATTGGTGTTCTATAATTAGGCCACAATATCTTATTTAGCATGGAACAAATGAAAGGTATTCCTACTCATCTTCAATTATTTGAAGAAATGACTATTGTGTCCCTATAACAACTCAATCAACCAATCTATACCATAATATCGCGAATCCCTAAGTGGTATTCCCAATTGATTTGCAAAAGAGCAGGGAGACGCTTGTACAAGTATAGAAAACCTCCGAATGCATGGTACATATTTCTCCTTGTAGTGTTAGTATTCTCATTTTGGACATCATCAAAGATATCGTCCTCGATATCGTTAGGTATGCCTTTATTATTTTCATCATCCATTCCTACCAAAATTCCAATCCAAGAAAATTTAAAAGCATTGACATGATTGATATTCAATTACTAATACTCTATAATTGTAAGCAAACTAATTATGAATGAATGATATTATAAATAAAATTATGGCATACATAGTAAAACACACACACACAAAAATTATGTCCTAATAAGAACAAGTAGAAAATGATAAAAGTTCATTTAAACATCATAATAACATAGCATATGGGCAAATCAACTACGCAGATAGACAACCATAAAATTTTCTCCAAGTCACCATGCCTACACTCAAGAGAGAAAGTAAGGAACATCCTATAATGAGTCAAGTCATCCAATTTTGTAAGTGGCAGGTCATCTAATACATGGTAAATCTTATGAAAATAAAGCCACGCGCTACTAGCCACCTTGCTCAACACTCCTCTAAGGCTGTTAGCACATTGTTCTCATCATCTCACCCGAATCCCGTATCAATAGTAAGAAATTGGTGGTATTTCTTCCACTTATCTTTGAACCTCCCACTTTTCCCATGAAGTTGTTTGACAAAATAGTTATACCCTGGATTGGCACTTCCATCTTTACCATTAAGTCAATCTACTGAAAAGGCAAAAATTTTGATATGTGTATACTAATTTTAAGAATTTCATCATACATAAGCATGACAAAGGTTTTTTCATTTTTCTTAGGCCTTACGGCATCCTCACCTTGGTTAAGATGACTATGTTGTAAACTTGATTCAATCTATGTGCAACAATAAGTTCTTAATTGCAATTGATATTCAAATGTGAAACTATAAAATTATGTGCCACTTCACCAATAATTTATTAAAATATTATGATAAAATACAAATAATGTAAGCACGATAAGAAAATAATTACCAAATGTACAAATAACACAAGCATGTATTCTTCAGTTGACTTGGCAAATTTTGGTTCAAACATTTATAATCACATTTCATATTTAATCCATAAATTTTCTAGTTCCTTAACAAAAATATATAGTGTACTATTATTGTACACTCCTATTTGACTATCACAAACAATGTAATAATGTTCAATTTCACGCATTAACATCAATTGTCAAATTTATTTCAAATTTATTCACATAGGTTTCATATAAATCATATTAGAATTTTTTACACTTAAACCAATTAACTAGAATAAATTTTAAAATATAAACATTTTTAGTTTTTATCAATACATTAATTTTTATTAACATGTATTAAATATTTATTCCATATTATATATTATATATTATGTATTTATTCATTAATATATTCATTAAATATTTAATAATTCTTCATTAATATTGATTAGGTTGAAAGTCGTATTTAGTGAATAATGTAGTGTTTAGGTTGATTCTACCAGGGTGGTCAAATGATCCAATAGTGATATTCTTTTTAGGCTGAGATCTAAAAACCAATAGTAAACATTAAACTAATCAGGAGCAGTACTCCGACGCTCAAATTAGCACTAATCAAAATGAGGTAATCGAGCAGAAAAGTAAGAGCGTATAGTGTATATGGCATTATCTAGAAAATGGCTGATAGTAAGGTATTTATAGCATTCTTTTGGTGGATGATATGTTTAAGATATCTTTATCAAGTGTAAAGGGCTCTTATCCTTGCCTAGGGGTTGTTGGTCATTTTCAATTATACTACTATTTTAGGTAGCATTATCTCCTACTTTTTATGATAAATAGTACTCTAGGGGTGCACCTCCCTAGCAGAGTTGGTGGCAAAGACTATACTAGAGTGGCATGCGCCATTAATGTGGAGACACACTGCCTATCAAAGTATTGAATGCGGCAAGGATATAAGTCAACACTGGAGTGAGCACTCTGATTGATAATCGTCGATCAGATAAGGCAGTTGACCAGAGGGATAGCTGAATGGACGATGACTTAAAGCCTCTCGTTGGGTATGATTGAGGATAATCCATTCAACTAGGCGATCGTGGTCGAGTAATCTAACCTAACTAGGTTTGAAAGGGTCGTTAGGTTATGCATGTTAAATGGTCCCAGGAACCCTCTCTAAAGTTGATAGTTTGTTGAACTAAGTCTATTGAGCTACCCCATATCATGAGTCCTCCTCACTCGTGATCCTGATCGAGCTTGTCAATAAGAAAAGAGTAGGGAGTAGATAACTAAATGATGGTTATAAATATTCAACCAGGGTTTTAAACTCTCGATCGGGATTTTTGAATATTCATCCAAGGTTTTGTGCATTATTTGTGCCTGAGTCCCAAGAACAACATGTTGATCAGGAACTTGATCCTTGGGTTGTCTATCTTCAGGACCTCTGTGTTGAATCTCATAAAGAAGTCACAGAGAAACTCTCTCTCATTCTACTTAATAGTATGGAGATGAGTACGGGAGAGTTTTGCCTTTCGTCGACTGGCAAACTGGTGGAGAAATTTATCGCAAAGC
>JACGDI010005286.1:936405-961076 GCA_014898725.1 Jacaranda copaia | reverse complement strand
TGACCCTATCACACTGTAGGACTCGATTAGGTCAAACATGGTGGTCTACAAAGTCAGCAATTTCCTCCCTTAACTCTGATTACCCCCTCTCTCCCTGGGGGCACCTGGGGCTAGTTTCTCATATGGCTGATAGTTGCCTAAACTCCTAGTGACTGCGACTATCCTGAGGGGACCTCTCCTCTAGTTGAGCAATTGCAGTTGTGGCTGGAGCTGGCATGGTGGTGTGCCTATTCAATGTTGCAAACAGTTGAGCAAAGATTTGTTCACTTATAAGCTACATTGGCTGAGGCATGGTTAGCGTTACAACTTGCTCCTGCAAGGCACTTGGGCCTAGAGCATGCAAACCTTGCTAGGGCAGAAAGAGAGGTGGAGATGCTGACCTCCTATTATCCTCCCTCTCAGATGCAGCTCTTATAGTGTTCACTATTTTCTCAATTGCAATCTCAAGGTTTCCCACAAATGGTGCCAAAATGATGAGCTTGAAAGTCGTATTTAGCGAATAGGGTAGTGTTTGGGCTGATTCAACCAAGGAGGTCGAACGATCAAATAGTAATATTTTTCTTGGGCTAAGCTCTACAACCAACAAAAAATGTGAAACTAGCCGAGGTACCCCCATCTAAGGCCCCCTAATGCTCAAATTAGTACTGGTCAAAATGAAGTAATCAAGCAGCAGAGTAAGAGTGTACAGTATAATGGCATTACCTGGAGGGTGGCTGACAGTGAAGTATTTATAGTCTTCTCTTGATGGATGATATGTCTAATATGCCCCTATCAAGTGTAGAGGGCTCTTATCCTTGCCTGGGAATTGTTAGTCATTTTCAATTCTGATATTATTCCAAGTGGCCTCATCTCCTGCTTTCCAAGGTGAATAATATTCTGAAGGTGCACTTCCCTATTAGAGTTAGTAGCTGAGACTGTATTAAGGTGGCATGTGCTATTAATAAGGAGACACGCTACCTGTCAGAGCATTGAATTCGGCAAGGATATAAGTCAGCGACAGAGTGAGCACTATGATCGACAATCATCGACCAAACAAGGTGATCGACTAGAGGGATGACTGAATGGACGATAGCTTAAAGCCACCCGTTGGGTGCAGTTGAGGACAATCTACTCGACCAGACAGTTGTAGTCAAGTGATTATGCCCAGCTGGGTTCGGAAGGGTCGTGGGCTATGCATGTTAAGTGGATCTAGAAACTCTCTTTGGGGTCAATAACATGTTGGGCTAGGCCAGTTGGGCTATCCTATTTCAAATATATATAAAATATTTATTCATTAATATATTCATATAATGTAATTAATATAAATAAAAAAGTGTTCAATTTTTTTGTTGATATATTATTACATATTTCCATTATATTTATTAATACGTTATTTCAAATAAATTTATAATGATAATTTTATTACATATAATTTTATTATGTATATATTATCACATATTACTATAAATCCCGAGTATTAGTGTCAATTTGTAATTTCATTAAGTGTGATGTACAATTTTAGTGCAAATACATGTGTTCAAATTAGTGTGTACTAATTTCACGTAAAAGGCAAAATTTATTTTGTTTTTATTCCCTATTAGAAAGTAATTTTCTTAAATTGAATTAATTATATATACAAATTCTTGAATATTAATTATAAGTATTTACATTAACTCTTACAACTAAATTGTACTTTTTTTCTTAACCAATTGTAATTCTTAATAAAGTTTTATAAATTAGGCTTTAATCCTTGCTCATTACTATATTTTTTACTTTTAAGTTAATATCTTATACTAAATAAAATAGTAAATTTTGTTAACTATATTTTAAGTTAATTATGAAACATTACATCAACATGCTGTTATTTAAAATCTCATACGCTATTAGTCCAATTTGGAATTCAAATCATTCATTCCAATTATTCATCTGATCAACTTTAAAATCATGAAAAATTTTATTTCTCAATTGGTGTTATTTGTTAAAATTGAAATTATTGCATGATCCGAATATGTTAAGACACGCCATCTAATTGCTCAAAATAGTATGAAACTTCTTTATTCAAATTATATTTTTAAATGTTCAATTTGAATTATAGTAGAACATAAATATATAGTTGTATCCACTTATATTAAAAACCCAAATCGATATATTATTTATCACCCCTTTTAGGTTAATTATACTTGTAATTTGTAACCAACAATGCACATGCAATTCACTAATCTAATACAATACATTTCATGCATTCCCTACCCAAAGCTAGAAGAAAATTGCTTATGGTGGAACATAAATCAATACAGAATGCAACGTGGACAATCTATCATTGCAAAGACTCTTGGGACATCAACATCAAACTAATGCAAAGTCCCCCAATTCGTACACTGCACAACAATGAAACTAAGCCAATAGATACCTATATAAATTGAGATCGCTGCACAAATGTGAAGCCTACCATCATAACAAAATAGACGCAGTTACAATAAATCAACCAAGCACAAGACACACATACATATAAAAAGCAAACATATAGATAAACAAAAGGTAAGTCAAATAAAAATATGGAATCAAGGGCACAACCCACCTCAATTCAGAGAATAGAAAATTCAATACAACTAATCACATGGGGCATAAATAAGAAAGTCTTTGGACTATGGATGTATCCAAGAAAACATATCTACTTTGGACCGTGCACATATGTCCTAAAGATGACTACGAGGGAAAGATTTACTTTCCTGCTCATGGTCAGGAAATCCCAAGCGTAGCCCGTTTTCTAACGATGTGTGTGCATAATCAAATAGTGAAATTAAAATAGCAAAATAGCCATAACAAAACAAATTATATCAAATTTATCACTAAAATACAATTAGCAAGAAAACATAAGTACAACTTAAATATTATAAACCTCAAGGCGAAAATATAAAGCAAACCTACTAGACATTAAGGAAAGAAGAAGCATTTAAATTTATGAGTGATTATAAGCCTAAAGAGGGGGTGAAATAGGCATAAAGGATTTTAACGCAGTAGAAGTTTGTCACTCAAAATACTTTTTAGCCTTTTAAAATAATTTAAGTCTTTGGCAAAAAACAATTTTAGTTACTAATTGGAATTTGCAAGTACCAATTAGACTAGTGATAAAAAAATTAATAAAAATAAAAGTAAAATCACACTAGTATTTATGGAGGTTCGGCAAGCCTACATCCTCTAGCTAAGTTTTCACTTAAGATTTTGAACATGTCAAATTAATTAATATGTAAGAATGCTTTTTACAAATAATAATAGTAATTTGATAGTAAGAAAAGTAAAAGATCGGAAACAACCTAGCAAGGTGAAAAACCAGCTATTTGCAAAGTGCTAAACTAGAATCTCATATGGGATAAGGCAGATTCTAGAGCATTGTGAAACCAACTGCTTGTAAGCGGGCCCAGGGGAACTTTTACTAGATTCACTTGCATAACCTCTATGGTCTGCCACATAAGTTGCTACCACTCTATATGGCAAGCTCTAGTCTCTCCTTCCAAACTAGAACCAAAACCACTACAAAAGGTTTCAAATAGTACCCCCTATTGGTTTCTTCACCTAGAAGTCCTTAAATCGACCAAGCGTCAATTTGTTCTCTTCATGGGGTCTCTTGAGAGCATGTATGACTCTCGTCCATGTTTGCCACTAGGTCATTCGAGATATAAACCACATTGTCCTCATCTTCCCAAGATCTATTGAAGGCAAGCTTCACTTGACCTTCTTCACCACAAGGTCCCTCAAAAACACACGTAGAGCAAGAAATTAACAACACTTAAGCACAAAACGTGTATGAAAGTATCACACAACTCCTCAAGACACTTAACAAAGTTCTTTCTCGACTAAGTGATTCACTTCTTCAATGCTGCATGTTTTATACTTTTATATGATTATGTCCAACAACTATAAATTCTTATTTAGGTAAGAGTCTGTTGGAATCAAATAAGGAAAGACAATATTTAAGCATTCATGCATTAATTCCATGAATTGTAGATATTGTAGCATATCATGATTTCATTCCTAATTTATAAAGATATGAATTAAACTAGAATCTTCAAGATATCTTATAATTATGGAAAGTAAATTCCATCGCATAAACAGATTCCAGTAGATAATATGGAAAGATATTTCATGATTCGATTGTACATTTTCAGCACATAATTATAGGCATGCAAATTTTTCATAATCAACATAATTGCAAATTATCAAGGGATTAACAAAATTCATAGCCATAGAGTACATATATAAAAATTTTAAGAACATTTACAATAATTAAATCAAAGTGTACATGTTATGTTCAACATACCTTAGAGCGCATAATATATGACGGCAAAAGGCATAGCAAATCATAACACCTCGAATGATGTTATAGGGATGTCACAGCTCAAAAAAAAAGGGGGAAAGGAAAAAATAATTTCTTAATTTTACAAAACATTTATAAAAAGATACCTTAAAATTCAAGATAATCTCCAAGCTCCAACATACATCAATAAAAATCAAGTAATAGCTCATAAATACATAATCAGAACTGTCCTATACTCATGTCAAAAGTCCCTTTTTTTCCCCCAATTACAGTTGAACAACATTACATAGCTCACCCATTAGTTTTGAAAGACAACCAAATCGTTATCTTAAACAATAAACAGAAGCCAGCTACAACATACCAAAACATCAACCCAATTTTTTTCTTTTAATTATATTTTTGTTCCGATTTCAAGTTGTTCTAACCACATATTGATGGAATCCAACACCAAGTAAAGTCATCAGTTATAAATGATATACCAAGCATCTTACCTAAAATTAATATATTAAAGCACTAATCATATACAAAGAAAAGTCCTTATCACAAACAAATTCAGGACCTAATTAGAAACAAATTCAAGCCCAAATCAAAAATAAATTAAAGCCTAATCTTTGGAGAGAGAAAAAACTTAAGCCCTAATTAGAAAAAAATTAAAGCCTTAATTAGAATCAAAATAAATTTATAATCAGAAATCAATGAAAAACTTAAACCCAATTTCAAATTACTAGCAAAAACAAAGTTCACCCAATTCACCAACATACAGTAGGTCGGAATTAACCAAAAAAATATATGTTCAGGCGTTTCAAGAGAGGGGGAGATTCACAAACACTTTTCTACGAATCAATAGAGAACGCCATCGAATAAGCAACCCCATTATGTAGCAAATTGTGTGAAGTGTGTAAGTATCGATGGTGTGGTGAAGGCATGTAAGCCATGATGTATGTGTATGGACCTCCTATCGATGCAAATAGACAAGAGTATTCCTGTAGGTGAAGACCTAGCACTAGCAGAAGGAGTAAACAGTGGGGGTGACAAGCTAAGAGGGAATTTTTCAAGGTTTCCCAAATATTCTCTCAAATTTTAAGGGAATCTAAAGAAAACATCTACCAAAGGAACCCCAACTTTTCAAAGCAAATATAAAGATAGGAAGGAGAGCAGTTGAGAAAGAGAAAATAGTCCCCGAGAGAATTTTTTGAAGTTTGCCTGTGAGATGAGAAAAATATATCACACACAATCACACTTTTAAAAAAACATATTCTCAGGCTTGCTTGTGAGAAAATTTCCCACAAACAAGCATAGCTAGAAGAATTGCCTCACAAGTAATCATGGCTTCAAAACCCTACTTATGGCTCCTAAATATTATCCTAAACAAACTATGTCAAGGTTGTCCTAGATTAGTTTTGATCCTCTAGAAAATCATATTGTCATTTACCAAAAAATTTCTTTTCCAATTTCATGCATCTAAAAGCTATAGAGCAATTTTGTACTCGTCTTTTCTCACAATTGATACTGGGAAAGATCACACCCATAATTTTTTATTGGCATTTTTTTTCCTCTTTTGTATTTTTTGTTTCTTTTCAAAATGCTTATGAAATTTTATTTAGGAATTTGTACTTCTATAAAATAGTCTTATCTTGATGTGAAATCATCTTAAAACAAATAGATGTAATCTTTCGTGAAGGTTTCTCTCGCACTTGAATTTATCAATCTTCTTGGCCTTACATGAGCTTATACCATCCTCTTTAGGTAGTTATTTTTAATTGGCACTTTTTCCTCATGTTCCTTACAATTCATTGGTTGACAAAAAGGCTAGCATATTTATTAAATAAATATTTGTATATTATTGCATAACAAGAAAAGAGTATTGAACTTTAATCATTATTCTTATTTGTGAAAGATCACAACAAGAGGAAAACAAAATTGATTTATAAACGTCAAACCAATTAAAAAATATAGTAAATATATTTTTTAAGTAAAAAATTGATTTTATGGAAGAACGCATCGAAGTGGAGGTGGAGTTGGAGAAGTTTTCCAATGTTTTTATTAAGGATTTTTTTAGAGTTTATTGCACAATACAACTTTTTTATTACTATCCTCAAATTAATTATAGTTTTATTTAATTGTCTATGTATTAATACCTAAATGGTGTTGATATATGTTTTTCAATATGAGCCAAATTCAATTCAAAAAGAAAAAGTTTTTAACTTTGAATAATTAAGCACTTGTAAAGAATTAGATGATTAGAAAACATTATTGTTCCTTTTTGTTCATGACTATGAGTATGATTGCAATACAAAACGAGTGTGCCATGTATGGCTTTAATAGGTTGATATATATATATATATATATATATATAATTTTGAATTACAATGCTATATTATATGCATAGATATTTTATTTCCTTTTAATGATAATTTTATATATCTCTTATTCTCTAGTTTTTCCATCTCACAAAATGTTATTAAGATAGATTTTACAATTTTCTTATGTAATTATTTGACAGGATTGCACATTCAAATCTACAAAAAACATTATCATACTACATTTTTCTTTGCATGTCTAGAATTGAAAAAAAAACAAATGGAAATAAATTTATTTATTTAATGAAATGAGCGTGGCACCGTGCCTTGCATGGTGGTCTTTTTCTAGTATTTACTATACATGAGTAAATATATGTAGAATATTTCTATCAATTTTACTATGTCTGTTAATACTTCTATATAGTTTGCTCGAGTAATGAGACTTGTATACTTGCATACTTACTCTATTTTGATAAAGACAAAGTTTGGATAAGTAATATGCTATAATTTTGTTTTGAATTTGATATTGCTCGGTCAAACAACTATTCCAATTGTTCCCTTTTGACAAGAATCAATAAGAAATATTTGATCCCAATTCGAATTAGCCATTTCCTTGTTGCCATTACCTAGTATTCAGGGATGGAACCTTCCACCGAATTCTTTTCTTACCTTGGACAGGAGAAGTAATTGAATAATTTCCTCATTTAGGAATGGTTTCACTAGGCAGTTCCTGAATCCTCCTTCAAGCTAAGAGATGTCCAACTAGGAAGGTTTCTTTTCTATTATATTTCCAATTTTATTAATTGTGATAACTATTGTTTGGCCTATAGTATTATGTTTCGGCGTTATATTATATATGTACTGATTTTGAGAAAGTGAAGATAATTTTTGCTAGATCATATATTCTTTATTAGGAAAAATTATAATATTTGGGGTGACTTACAGCTATCACCCCTAAGGTTCGACATAATTATGAAAATATCCTTGTCTTTTTAAAAATTACAAAAATCTCCCTCGTGTTTGTTTTCATCCAACAAATTAACCCAACCATTAATTGTTGTCAGGGTTTTTGAAATCATCATTAAAATTAGCATGTAAAATTTTAAAATTACCCCTTGTCTTAATAACCTCAATTTTGACCAATTCTCACCATGTTCTGTAGACAAAAATAACCTTGAGGGTTTCACTGGCATATTTTGAATTTCTAAAAAGACTTAATAGTAATATTACTATGTTATAAGGGGTTAATTGTTAGAAAATTATAAGGATTCATATACACATATATATATATAATATACTATTATAGATAATATATACATATATATATTCATATATATACACACATCCACCATCTCCCTCTGGCCAGATCTGACAAGCCGGCCTTGTCAAATTTGGCCATGGTAGCTGTTGTGAACAGCTGCCATTGAGCTACTACCAGTAGCCTAGCAGCAATCACCAGGTAGCCAATGGTAGCCACAGCTGCCATGAGCAGTAGCAGAAGAAGAAAGGTGGGTAGAGGAATTGAAATTTGAATTCTTTAAAAAAATATATTTTTTAATTAATAAATAATTTAGTTAAAATATGTATTTATATTTTTTTACTTATTTATTCCTAATTAATATAGTTTTAAAATTTTTATTTATTGTGTTTTAATTAATTAATAAATTTAACTAAATTTCATTAATTATTTTAGATATATTTATTATTTGAATAAATAATTCAATTATTTTAATATCATTATTTTAGATATAATTATTACTTTAATGAATCATAAAATTAAACTTAAATAAATTATTTTAGACTATTAATAAATTTAAATATATTTTTATTTAATTTTATTAAATAAATTTAATTATATAAATAAATTATGTTATATATATTTACTATTCGATATATTACAAAATTTTAAGATACATAATACATAGAGGGACATTTAAGGTTTTTTCCATTTCACTAATTTTTTACTTTTTAGTTTTTTTAACTATTTTGCTATTAGGGCATTTTTGACTTTTCACATTTTTCGTCTACCTTACAAATAGGTTTGTCAATTTAGGGAATTTTTATAATTTTACAAAAAGCAATGACCTTGTTGTAATTATGCCAAAACTCATGGATGATAGTTGTAATTTACCCTCATATTTGTCCTCAAATTTAGCTAGTTATTTAGTTTTCAACCTCAAATATATAGTTTAAAGTTACAAAATTGGTCCTTCAAGTGTCAAATTTTTAACAAATTACATCCTTGTCATTAAAGTTCAAGTTAAGTTTGACAAAAAATGGTCATGTGCCTTGCATGTAGGCACTAGGGGAGGGAAATACTTCAGCTATGAGGGTAGAGTCAAAAATGTTTTCAACCATAATTCTCTCCCCTAAAATGCATACCTATTTTCTCCCAAATTTCAATCCCTTAAATTTCTTTAAAATCTTCCATAATATCTTCAATTCATCGTACCCAAGTGGATTACAACTAGAAATCTCTAACTTTTAGAGCCCCAAATTAGAGAAATTGAGAGCATGAGGTTCATTCAACAGAGAACGTGAGAAAATCGATGAAATGGCGATGAGAAACAAGCATGAATTGGATTCCGCACCTAACTGCGGCAACAACGTTATCTTCTATAATTTTGCTTGATTTCTCCATGCCCAGCTGAATGCATGCTAGTTTAGGATTGTTTATGCGAGTTTCTATTTGATTTAGGCGAAACACGTGTTTATGCAAGGTTCTATTTGAATATATGCTAGTTTAGGGTATTTTGATAAAATTTAGTTTCAAATTCATGTGAGTTTAGGGTAAATTCATGCAAGTTTTTGTTTTTGTGAGTTTAAGGTACATTTATGTTCGGATTTATGTTCTATCTATCTGAGTTCAGGATAAATTTTGTAACACCCTTAAAATTTTATTTATTTTATTTATAATATACGATTTTATCATTATTTGAAAATTTTATGAATTTCATATCATTAATTATTTTAAAAAGTTTTGTGGGCTAAATTATAATTTTTGCAGACTTAATTGTGTTGACTTTTGAATAATTTGGGGCTAATTCTAATTTTTTAAAAACTTGGGGTAAAATTGCATAACTTAAAATATTAACGGATTAAACTGAAAATTAAAATTTTATAAACAAAAATGGAAAAATGAGATTTAAGAATTGAGTAGGTTCCATTCTCCTCTATTTTTTTACCTTCCTTTTTCTTCTCCATTTTTTTCCTTCATTTCTTCCTTCTCACCGAAGCTCCACCACCACCTCCAACCAACTTTCCTAACAACCCTTTCAACCCCCTAAACCCATCAATCTCCTCTCCATACCACCACCTCCACTCTCAACCACACAAACACCTCGTTCAGACGACAAAGTAGCGACAGCGGAAGAAAAATTAAGAAGAATGAGACAGTGGCTAGCTAGGTTTTGCACTTTCTGGTGATCAACGATGGCTTTGAAGGGTGGGTCAGGAAGCATTCGATGAGAGGAACGTGTTGGAGCCATTGCATGGCAACTCCGACTATGGTGGGGCAGTGATCGGAGCACGAAGGATGAAAGGATAACTTGATTGTTTTTGGCCTGTTCTAATGTCTACGTTGCTCGAATTTTAAAATGAAAGGTATCATTGGAATCCTCTTGTTGAGAGGAATAAATTTGTGGAAGAGATGAGTTTTCTAATGGTAGTGGATGAGGTCCCGCGGTGGCAAAGAGACATTCTTCTCGTCTTGATGCGGTGATCATCCTTGTGCTATGATTTGTGATTTCAAGCCATCAATACTAAGAAATAGATTTTTATTGATTATTGAATGTTATATATATACATGTATGCATGCAATTGTTAGATTTTATCCTAAATGAGCCTTTGCATTGATATATGTACCTCTATGATTGTTTACGGAGATATGAATTTTGGACTCAAATGTTGGTTAATAATAAGTTGAATATTAAATTTGATATCAAGAATGCTTGATGTATTTCTATAAGGTTACTAGGATTGAACAAGAATTTTGATTCTTGGAATATTTTTCTTCTTAGGTGACGACGAGCTGGGCACTAACGAGCAATAGATTTCAATTTTGACTGTTGTTAATTGACACTACAAAAGGTGAGGGTCTCCCATTTTAGGTTATTACTTTGTTAAGCTTACTTGTATTTGTTGAAAACCCCTATGAGGGCCTCTCGCTTGGGTTATTGCTTTGTTAAGCTTACTCGTATTTGTTGAAAACCCCTGTGAGGGTCTGCCAATCTAGTGCTTCTTTTCTTATCTGTGGTTGTAATAAACCGCTATGTGGGTTTTAGTGTTTCTAAACCATACTCTAAACTATGTTTGAAATTTGTCTATTATCTGTTATCTATTAACTTATTTGAATACCCCTGTGAGGGTTATCTTTGATGTCAGTTCTATTTTTTGTCCATTCTGGTGCCCAAAACTTCTATCTATTATCTGCTATTCTGATATCTATCGTCTTGTATTTGTACTGTCTATATTGTATTTGTTGCCTTATCGGCATATCTACTATCAATTTTGTGTATATCCGCCATGCTGACTTATCTGTGTTTTGTTTACTATTTTTTATTGTCTTGGTGGCATTTCTGCTATGTTCTATTTTAAACTATTGATCTGAAATTGATAGTATGCTAGGGATTTTTTCCTGGGCGGTCTGTTTGGTTATGCAGGAGCACGTTAGGGATTTTTCCTTTGGTGTTACCAGTACACTAGGGATTTTGCCCTGGGTGCCAACCATACACTAGGAATTTCCCGTGATACGCTAGGGATTTCCCCCTGGGTATCAATGATGCGCTATGCAATTTTGTATAGGCATCTACCATATATCAAGCTATTACACTTAGGTAAATTATCTGTCTATCTGATATAAGATAAATCTGCAATGCATGTCTTATAGCCTTTTTCTTGGAATGCATATGCTTTAAGTTTGATTTGCCTAAATGATTTCTGTCTGCCTGTAATCTATTCTTGCAGCAATAAGATAGGAGAGTTTCCTATTTGCCTTTCTATACTATCTATTTTTTGAATTCTGTTATATTCAGTCTGATAAAAATTATGTTTTATCAAGTTGAGTTCTTCCTCAGTAAACTCTGTTATTACTTTTACTTATCCCTCACTAAATCTTTGGACTTACCTCTCTGTATTTCATAATCTCTCAAACAGGGATGTGCTCTGATGGACATCAGGTTTGGAATGAAGTTTGGGGATTTATAATTACAAGTTATAAATGCTTCTAATTATCTTTGAATTAACTAAATTGTTATGTTTTTTCAGGTTAGAAGACCTCAAAAAAAGGTCTAAATTGGAGGAAGATCAAACAAAGTTGCCACAATTAAGGTTAGTATGGTTCTTTATTTATTTTGGCAAAAATAAATTTGCCAACTATTCTTAATTGTTGTAGATCAATCAAGCATCCTCCACCAACCATAGCCTTATGATTGTGAAAGATGAAATAAACTTCATTACAATTTCCAACTTGAGATCATGTATCTCTTGTTCCTCCAGAGGTGAAGTTGCATCTTGCAACTTAAATCTACTTCCAAATCTGGTGCCTCCAAGTGTTATGCACCCAAGAACAGTTGAAGTTCAATGAAAATTTGATGTGTGTTGCTCAATTTGAAGTGTTATGTATTCAAGTGTGTGGCATTTAAGAGAATTGATGTTAAGTTGTACTTATTTAACCGAACTATGTGTGAATGGATACATGTCTAATTGTATTACAGTACTTGTCTAATTGAACAGATGTTGCAGTATTGAAGTTTGAGTTGAATCATTAATGAACTTTGGTATTGAATTATTTCTTTGAAATTGAGTTGAATGGATACATGCTGGAAATGCAGTGTTGAAGTTTGAGTTGAATCATTAATGAATTTAGTTATTGAGTTATTTCTTAGATATTGAGTAGAATGAATGCGTGCTGGAAATGTTTGAATGAATGCTATACTAGATCGTTGAGTTGTGTTAAAAATTTACTGGAAATTTTGGTACAAATTTGCTGTAAAATTTCCAGTAAATTTTTTGGAAACTTCTAGCTGGAAATGAAAGCCGTAACATTGCTAGAATTAGAACCATATCTGGCTAGAAATTTTTAAGCAAGAAATATCTTGGACATTGCACTAACTACTAAGCTGAACACTACAACTAGAAGATTAGAACTTGGTCAAAACTTAACTTTGCCATTCACAAAAATCTGCCATTCAGACATTGTATTATAAACACATTCTTCCATAGCTTAACTTTGCCACCGTAACTTAACCTTAGCAATGAGAATTACCTACCCCCTAAGTTGCAGTAATGCAACTCTACCTTCAACCATTGGCAATTTCACTTTTAACACCATAACTACAATCAAGAATAATTGCAAGAAAAGTATAGACCAATTTCACTCTTTTGTTGTACATTAAAATCAAACTTTCCAATTTCTTCTTTCCTTTTTTGTTGGCCTCTTTTTTTCCTTCCAATTTTTTATGTTGTGCTACTTCTTCCTCCAACTTATTTCTTCTTTGGATTAGTTCAAAAATGATAGCCTTTGATATGTCACACATTTCAGGATCCCACCACTTGAATATTCCACAATATCCTCTCTTTTGTAAAAGGTTTCCCAATATAACTCCAAGTTAAATGTATGGTTCCCCAATAAACATACTTCAAAATTTGGGCAAGCATGATATCTCTTGCATGGGTTATTTAAGCCCCATGATGTTAACAATGATGGCTCATATCCACAATGACAAAATAATGGACATCTTGGATTAAAACTTGTTCCTCGAACTCAGTTTTCCTTCTTCAATTTTTCGTCCTTCGATTTTGCTGCATACACAGCTATTCGCTTTTTTCTTCCTTTATCTTACCTGAGTTATGTGTAAAATGAATCAAAAAATGAGAAACAATGGAGAAAAACATCCAACAAATCTTGTTTGGCAAGAAAATGGGCAAAGAGTTGAAGATTTCCCTCCATTAGTGGCCGTGTGCAAAGAGCATGACTACTTTCCTTCAAACTTAACTTAAACCTTAACGATAGGGATGTAATTTGTTAAAAATTGACACTTAAGAAACCAATTTTGTAACTCCAAACTATTTGAGGACAAAAACAAAATAAGTGGCTAAGTTTGAGGACAAAAATTATAATTTTCTCTCTTTTTTATTACAATTCTTTTATTGGATTATGATTTAAATTATGTTCAAGTCTATGCAACTAAATTAGCAAACTGTGGAAATCTTGTCTTCAAACTAAAAATAGTTTACTTTATATATGCATGCATTGCTCTTAGAAAAATCAATTTTACTTGTTTACAATATAATTCAGATAACTCATAGCTTAAACTTGTTTAATTAGTTCTACTTTGAATATCAATTTTGTGTAGAATATTTTCTGCTAGTATGAAATCCTTAGGTTGTGATTGCTTGTGTTTCTGTTTCTCATTTCTCATTTCTTAGAGGAAATAGTGAGATTTTTATTTTTTTATTTTTTAATTTTTGTAAGGTAGAAATTTTTTTTATGAGATAGTGATTGTTTGTGAGACAAAAATGTAATGATTATAGTTGATGTGAAAGGTGAAAGAAAATGAGGTGATGATTGTTTGAGAGAATTTTTGTGAGAAAAAGTTGTAAGAATGCGTTTGTTTGTGAGATTTGTTTGTTGAGTGAAATTTGTGAAATGGTGATTGATTGTGAGAATTTTCATAAGAAAATTTTAAGAGATAGTGATTGGTTATGAATTTTTATATGTAAGCAAATTTGTATATTATTTATACATATATATAATAATAGAATAAATTGACATTAATTTATTATTATCTAAAAATATCCTGTGTATTATAATGAAATTTAATATTAAATTAATTTAATAATTTATTTGATTAAAATTTGAAATATTTGTGTTAGAATTTAATAATTTATATATTGAATATAAATATATATATATATATATAAATTCATGTATATTCGTTAAATATATATTAAGTATTTAGTAATAAATTAAATAGTGCATACATACTAAATTTTCGTTAAATGTATTTAATATATTCCTAGACTTTTCCATTAAATATTAGTTATTTATTTTTTAATATATATTAAATATATATTCTTTACATATATAGATTAAATATATATTAAATAACACAACGTAAATTAAATATTACATATATACTACAAATTCATTAACTATATTAAATATTAAAGATATACTGTATATTGAAAAATATATATTTAAAATTGAATGATAATTTATCTGTTAACAAATTATTATTTGTTTATTAAAATATATATAATAAGTATATATTCTTTATGTATATTCATGAAATATTTAATCATATATTAAATATTAAGTATGTACTATAAAGAGGTTTACTATATTTAAAATACTATTATTTTTTAATCAATCAACAAATAGGTAAGCAATGTAATTAGAACAGAAAAAATTGCACAATTGATGGGAAACATTCTTATGTATCACATAATAAACTTGCAATTCATATTGCACTTAAAAAAGATATGTTATAGTATTAAATAATGATTCAAGGTAATTACTAGGTCTGGAGTAAAAATAACAGACATCCAGTCCATAGTAAAGTCAGAAACAAAATAATAAGGAAAATTCATCCATCAAGAGGTTGAACATCATGATCTAGTCATCTTACCATCCCCATGTCCAGCTGGAGGAGGTGCGTTAGTTGGGCATGACGTGTCTATCCTGTCGTGTGTACCGTCATATGAGTGACTAATCTTCGTGCTATCCTATGAGTCACTCAACTAAATAACCTATGTCAATCATGGCTGATTATGTAAAGGAGCACATGGAACATGTGGTGGCAGTGCAACCACTGGTGGGACTCGTAGAGGTAGGATGAGATCGTCCTTAAAGTCTGATATGACAATAGGCAAGACAACCTCTCCCTCACAACCATTCAAATCGGCCACTCGTGCATAAGTGAAAATGTAGCCCAGCTAGATGTACAACGGCACTCCCCGAATGCAAAAATGACACTGCTTGGTGGTCTCATGTAAGTGTTAAAAAAAATTGAATGAATAACTCCTTAATGGAGTGTATAAGTGATAAGCATGCACTAGCTTATAACATATTTTATGTTACATGTATGCGTGACAGTATAATTACAAATAATAAGATCAAATTACATATATGCTGAATGTGCTCCTAGTACTGCATGTCAACCGTCAGTACATTAGTAGTAGGTTGTGATGCATCCCTGGAATCTCTATGAACTAAATAAATGCGTAATATCGACAACGTTGCTATCCAATCTTAATCCTAACCATGTCAGCCGTGACAATCCTCCCAAACTATCGTGACGACTGTACTAAAATATCAGCACATAAATGCAACATGATGTCATGGTCAAATAGGTCATGCATACTCACAACAGCCATAACAAGACACATCAAATCTGTCTCCTCCATCTCTGTCTAGAACATATCATGAAAAAACTCCTACATCTGCTGATTATGCAAACATGGCGGCATACCTAAAATGCACCACAGCACATGTTATGGCAACATCACAATATTTGTAAAATATGATATGTGAAACAAAAAAAGCAAGTGTAGTTGTCTATGACAATAAAGAAAGAATATGTATAATACATTACTAATGGTCGATAACATAAGTTACATTATGCCACACACACACACACACACACACACACCTTAGTCATGAAAAAGCCAAATAAAGCTAATCCAAATTACATATGCATAACATCATTACTTAAGCAGTAAGATGAGCAACATCACAATAAGAAAGATAAATAAAATGCATGTGCATCCACAGCATGTACATATCATCCATCCACGTGGAGTAGGAAGACGAGGATGTGCACGTCTAGTATTGCTAATCAATGTGAACGGATGGTGGTCAGACTCGTAGACTGGGCACCCTTATGTAAATCTGTAGGTACGTGAGATGAATCGATAGATGATGTATGCATATGTGATGCAATCGTGCGTGAATGTGAGTGAGAGGATTGGGAATGGCATTCCCAATCCTTTGCCCAAACGAAACTGCCTTGGTGGTTTCCACATAAAAGACATGTGTAGAACCAACGGCCACAATTCCTATCCGTCCTTGCCATGAACAATAGTATTAGGCCTCCACCACAAAAACACATAGAATGCAATGTAGGCGCCATGGTAGCTAATTCAAATTACAATTGAACTTCGCGCAAAATAAGTTGTTTTATTGCATCATCATCAACGTAATATAATACCATTAAATATGAACATATATAAACACATCATATTCAAAAGAAACATAATCCATTATCACAAATCACATTACCAAACATGCAAATCGTTGAAATTAGATCCATGAATAACATAAGCTATCCAACATACATTAACAATGTAAGCTACATAACAATATTTAAGTTCTAACGTAACATGCATGGAGGCTACTACAGAATTTTTTTATGTCAAGTAAACAATGTCTAAGCGCATCTAGTATCATTCCATATCTATTGAGTGATAGAATCACACAACACATTTTGCTCCCAAATGGCTTTCGAAGACATCAATAATTTTCACTTGTTATTGTACAGATGCTTGGGCATCCTCATTAATGTAGTCCGAGTCAGTATACTCATCAAAGATATCATTCTATATATTGTGTATATGCACAAAGTTGTGTAGTAAGTAATACGCGAGGATAATTTCAAATTGAGTGGACACGAGATAATTGGGCATTATGCCTCAGACAATTGGGAATCATTTCTTCAAAATGCCAAAACATCGCTAGATATGGTTCCTTACGGTGGCATATCGGTGATTGAACATGTCTCTTATTATACAAGGTCCACGATTTTCCTAAGACCATTCAAGGATATGATAGCATTCACCCCTATAGGGTGATATGAAACCAAGAAAGTTTGTGTATCCGGAATCTACCCCATAGTATTTATCTACAAATAATTTATAGTTATCGTGCAGTAATTGAATAATATAGGATATACTAATTACCCAATTTAAGGTAGACAATGTCAAATCAGCTGTAGGAGGCCAAGAAAAATTATACTCTAGGGTGGAAAGTGCATCAAGGAAAACTTGAGAATCATAGGCGCTACCCTCTCAACCGATAAGGACAAATGTGAACATAAGGTTAAAATCACATGCTGCCACAACATTTTATGTGACAAAAGCCTTTCTACATTTGTGGGTACCCATTTTGGTACAATGATGCCATCAATTGCCCCCACGCAATCCTATTAGCAAATGTGGTAGAAGAATTCACATAACTAAATAGTTAACATGCAACACTATGAAAAATGTACATGCTCACCTTAAAGTATGGATACAAGTTTATGTTGTGTCATATGTAGTCCAACATCAAATTAAAATTTGGTGACTGCATATACTTAGGTACTTATCTACATAGCACATCACACACAAGCTTCACATAGTATGATATAGTCATAGCGGAATGTTGAAATCTCTCAACACTATTTCTGTGGCAGTGGTGCATGGCAATCGTTTGAATAAATGCAGCAAACACTCTCTTCAATCACAAGCTGACTAAGTTAGTGTTTTGCAATTAGGCCACGATCTCTTATCTTACCACTGAGGGTATGAAATATATGTTTACTCATCTTCAATTGTTCAAAGAATCGGCATTCATGCCCTTTGAACAACACAATCAATCAATCCATGCCTTGATATCGTGAATCCCTGAACAGTATTCTCAATTAATTCGCAAATAAGTGAGGAGACACCTGGTACAAGTATAGAAAACCACCAAATGAACAATTTAGATTTCTTCAAGCATCACTAGTATTTTCACTATGCACATCATTGAACACATCGTCCACTACGTTATTAGGTACACCTCTAATGTTTTTGTCGCCCATTCCTACCAAAATCATCATAATGTCTATCAAGGCAGGAAGTTAATTACTATTATTGAAAAAACTTAAGCAAACTAAATGAAGACGGATGATACTGTGGATAAAATGAGTAAGTACATAGTAAAATAAATATAAATAAAAATTATGTCATAAAAATTACAAAAAAAGACATAGAAACTCAAAAAGTGTTTAGATAAACATGGTAATAGCATAACATATAGGCAAACAGACTAGGCAATCAGACAATCAGGGAAGCTTCTCTAAGTAGCCATGCCTACGACTAGGGAGAAGGGCAAGAAACATCCCACAACAAGTAGGGTCCTCTAATTTTGTGAGGGCCGTATTGAATAAATCATCAAGAAAGTTGGGAATCTCACTTAATTTTTGAACACGTATCTCTATCGTTGTCACAAAGGTGGAATCACTCTATGAGGCAATAACTTCATTAGCTCGAGTGAAAGAGTGCACGGCAGATATAACCACCAGATCGCCTTTTTTTGATGTGAGGACATAGAAGTGGAGAAAGTTAGCCTAGAATGAAGGCATGGGACCTGGGATATCAAAGGTGACAAATATCTAGTGTCATCAAAATCATTTCCACCACTTAGGGCGGTCTTAGAAGCAGCCCCTAAATAATCATCCTCTCGATCACGTCATTCACCCTAAGGCAATTTGCCTTAGGTTGACGCCCTCGCCATTCAATTTGTGGTAGTAATGGGCACATAAATAGTTGTAAGCTCTCTATAGTGGCACATTGGCTTTGATCGAAGCGATATGTCTGTAAGATGAGCCTACATTTGAAGATAAGGTTTAGTGATGATGATGTTAATTTCAAAGTGTACGAATAACTTTCCAAGTAGCAATAAAATATATGCAAACAAACACACATAACGTTATCTACCCCGCCCAACACTTCTTTGAGGCTATCGGGACTATGTTCTCGTCGTCCTACCCAACGCTCGTATTCGTAATAAGTAATTTATGGTACATCTTCCACTTCTCTTTCAACCTCTAACTTCCTTGCAATTGCCTTATTGAATATGTGTACCCCAAGCACATCATTTTCATCTTTACTATTATGTCAATCCACCGGAAAGGAGTGAATTTTGCGTTGTACACTCTACCCTTTAACACTTCATCATACATAAGCATGATAAAGGCCGTTTTCAGTTTGCCTAGTCCACACAGCATCATCACCGTGGTTATGTTGACTATGCTGTAAACTTGATTCCATCTATGTGCAAGAAGTCGTGCTTTATTGGAGTTGGAAGCAATGTGAAAGATTAAAGTAGTGAGCCAGCTCACAAATATTGTATTAAAGTACTATGATGAAGTACAAAAAATCCATCAATGACAAAGCTGTAACTAATAAATCGTGGCATAACACAACCCTATGAACTTTGGCCAAACTTTGACTTCATCACACACAATGTAATAATTCCCAAATGAGGTGACGTATTAACCTCCATGCTGAAAATATATAAGCATTGATTTATGCATGCATGTCTGATATTAATTGTGGCACACTTTCTAGTTGTGTAAACAAGTGAAGCAAATTAAATTTGAATAAGCAATGTTACCTAATTTATTACTACATTAATTGTTAGTTATATATATTACACATGTATTAAGCAATATATTCATTCCATAGGTGCTCGTTGAATTTTTATTAATATGTTGGTAATATAATCCAAACATCAATTATTCTCGTACACTATATATATACATATATATATATATATTACATATTTATTCATATAATGTAAAGGTTAAATAAATATGGAATACTCGTTAATAGATTTCACGTAGCCCGATAGTTTTCCATTGCACGTACTCAACTAGTTCGGAACATTATTAAGTGTTCATTTATATATAAATATTCTAAATACGTAATGTATATTAAATAATCTGTAAAAATTAAATATTAAACATATTAGCATATGTTCATGAAATATATGTAATACCGAGCATAATTTTCATCTTCACAAATTTTTAATCCTTTATTAATGCGTAATAAATTAATGTTTACATATTTATTATTATATATATATATATGCTTCATAGTTAACCATACGCCTAAAACCATTAAATATTTATAAGGCAATAAAATAGTTCTTAAAAAGTAGCATACATATAAAACTTCACCGCATTTAGAAATGGTGTATAAATATATATACATATATATTGTTTAAATAAATTTATTTAAAGTAATTTGGTTTATCCACTAAAAACGTTATTTATTAATGTAAAATAATTACATATTCATGAATACTTACTAAATATACATATATTTACTAAATATATATATATATATATTAAATGTTACATATATAATAGCAATTCCACAATTATATTCAATTTAAGTAAATATGCATGTACTAAATATTCCTTACATATGTTGAAGATAGTAATGTACTATGTACGTTGAAAGGTTTTTATCCATTTATTAATATATAATAGACATATGCTATGTATGTTAATATCTAAATAAATATTAAAACTTTTATCAAAGAATAAATTTTTCATGTGTACTACAATGTCATCGACTATATTTTAAGCCCTTGATCTTTAAATATTCATAATATAATTTCTTATTTGTTTTCAATTATTATATTACACTAAGTAAATGTATAGCGTACTGCTTTGATATATTTAAATAAATATCAGACAATACAATTTATTTTGCATCAGATGTTTCATGTAAAAAAATAAAAATATCATTGCAAAAGGTCCAAATACATTTACATCTCCTAAAATAATTGCCCGAAATATTGTAGTAAAATTATTTGCTACACTATATATTTTAAAATATCCAATTTGGATTACAATGGAACACAAATATGTAGTTGTGTCCACTTATGTTAAAACCCCAAATCGATATTAATATTTGTCACCCCCATTTAGGTTGACTAGAATTGTAATTTGTAGCCAACCATGCACATGCTATGCATAATATGCATTAACCTAATATGAGACATAGCTAAAAACCTATGCAACCTAGATTGTGTAACAGTGCACATGCATGAGTGACATGAATATGAATGAAATACAGAATGCCCTTACTCAAAATTTTGCACAATCACTAACAATAAACCAATGCAAAAAGGTATGTAATGAGGCCCATGACCAACCTCAAACCAAATGAAGCATACTCCAATATACCCAATCACATGGGGTACATCAAAGTAGCCTTATACTGTAGATATATCCACCAAGACATTTATATAGAAATTGGGGCAGTGGGAATCATTATCTCCCAATCTGCACACATGCCTTAAAGGTGACCGTGGAGGAATAACTTACTTCCCTACTCATGGCCAAGAAACCCCAAGCATGGCCTCTCTTCTAATGTAGTGTATGCACGGTCAAATAATGAAATTAAAGTATAACTAACTAAGTCCAATTTGCAACCAATATACAACTAAAAAAAAAAAGAAAATAAGTACAACTTAAGTACTACACTTACAGTCAGAACTCACAAGCAAAGATAAGTGTAATAAATTCTCAACCACATATAACACATTAAAAAAAATTGGTGAACATTAACAACAATGAAATAAGGAAGTAATAGTTACAGTCAACATACCTTAATATACATAAGAACATGATTGCAAAAAGGCATAGCATATCAGAACCTCTCAATTGGAGTCCTCAGGGATGTCATAGTTCACAAATTACAATGGGAAACAAAAAAACATTTGCTTAGTTTGGCTAATGTTTTTACAAAAAACCCTCAATCTAACCAATTTAAGTAAATGATTTTATTAATACCATCGTGGTCTAAAGCAAAAAACAAAACCCATCAGATCGAAAAATGCCAACAGCCCATATAGCCAGCATGGATAGAAATATAATGCCATCAAATGCTATTATGGCAAGCAAGCTTCACTCAAACCATAAAATCCAACGACTCTAAGTTTTTATCCCATATTCATGTGGACTTAAATTTATACTCATATAATGGAATAACATGTAGTAGCTCCTTCACTTAGCTAACTATATTAACAATAAATCTCATTCTCCCCCCCCCCCTCCCAACACACTTAACCAACATCCCACATTTGAACATCCAAAAATGGTGAATACAATTGTCAAAGTATGTGCAACAGTTTTCCTAAGCAATTTATAGCAAGCAATTAACAATAATACATATACTTTGCTCCAACCTTTTTGAAAACACATGCCTAAGTGTACAACAACAAAATTTGACCCCATATAGACACATAAAGAACTATCCAAACAACATATTATCATCCAAAATTGGCAAAAGAGTTCAACCAACTCGATGCCTAACAACCGTCTTCTCATATACACATAAAAACAGCAACGTTCCCATACTTATTAGTTCTAAAATTGCTCATTCACTTAGTTAAGTTGTATGAACTTAGCTAAGTGACCCCAAATTTCACAACCTTGTGGACGGACAGAAGCAAAGTCACTCAACCAAAAATGCAAGTATGTAACCAATAAACAAATTAAGCATATTTTGTCTCAAAGAATGAAACCTCATTAACAAAATCAAGTATACCCTTAATTACCCAACAATTGTTCTAAAGATAATACATACGCTATACTTGCACATGTAGGAATCAAATTGAAGACTGCAACATAAATCAACTAAAAATAGAGTCCTAAATCTACTACCAATTCAATCCAAAATCCATAGCAAAATGGAAACAAAAACCAGAGATTACCTTTTGGCATTTCAAGGGTAGGGTAGAGCAATAACTTTCTAACAAGGCAATAGAGGACACCATCGAACAATGCAAAAACTTAAATGAATGGCGTGTGTGTGTGCGCGCTGTGGTAAAGGGGTGTATGTGTGTAACTCATGGTTGGTGTATGTATATATACAATGCACCAACGCAAATTGACAAACAATACGGTGTAGAATGAAAACCTAAGGCCTCATATGTGCAGTCAACAATGGAAGTGACAATACCTCTAAATACACATTTCGATTTCCCTCAGATTTTTTGCCTTTTTTTTCTCAGAGATTCCCCAAATATGCCAATATACTCCAACTTTTTAGACCAAAATCGAATCCAAACAAAGGGTAGGCGAGATACAAATAAGGGCTGAGAAAAGGCGGGACAAGCCTCACATAGTCTTCTTTTCAAAGAAATTGTAGGGAAATAGAGGAAGTACTAAGAGAGTATGAGAGAGACAACAAATTCACAGCGACGGGCCCATGAGATTCCCCAACAGCAAGATTGAGTTAGGGAAAAAGGGGGCATGACCTAGAGGGTGAGAGCAAGACGAGACAAGAGACAGCCCTTTTCTTCTGTTTTCTCATATTTCAAAATTTGAGGGAGAAAAGGGTAAGAAAAAGGAGCGAGATGAGAGCCCTCTATTTTAAGGGATTTTTCTGTGGGGTAGGGGGAGATTTTTACAAGCAACCACAAGCTTAGAGAAAAGTGTGTTTTGGGGTGCTTGCTTGTGAGAAATTGTGTGTTTTGGGGTGCTTGCTTGTGAGAAATTTCTCACAAGCAAGCATAGCCTTAGTTTTCTAGAATGAATCATTTACTTGTTGAACTACTTAGAATTCTTGCTATTAACTACAAAGATTAATCTTATAACAGGAATTCTTTTATGTGCTTAATATTTATTAAAGGTTTTAGGCTATTTTTGTGATTAATATAATCACTGCTCAATTATTTTAGAAATAAACTAAGAAATATTAAGACGACTAATATTGCATCAATCCAACATCAATGGTGTTAGTAGTGGAGTTTGTATCTCTCCAATTTCTCATGCTCTTACTTCTACTACAGTTAAACAAACATAGAAATTAGAAAAGTTTAAAGGGAAACTTCAAAAGGTGGCAGTAAAGATGTTATTCTATTTTAACCCTTAACTAGGCAAGGTTCTTACATAAGGATTGCCCGACGTTGACAAACCTGGACATGCAAATTGTAGCTACTATTAAGGTATGGAACCATGTGAATAAGAATAAAATCCTTAATAATTTAGAGAATATGTATAATGTGTATAATGTAGACAATTCAATCACTATTGCAAAAGAACTATGCAAATCACTTGAAAAAAAATATAAGATCAAGGATACTGGTATGAAGAAATTCACTGTTGGTAAGTTTTGAAATTTTCTATGGTAGATTCTAAATATGCTATTTCTTTGTTGAAAAAATACCATAAAATCTTACATGAGTTGGCTGCAAAATGGATGGTGCTTGGAGAACCTTTTCAAATGGAAGCTGATGATGCATGGATCTATCG
>JACGDI010005286.1:897682-930250 GCA_014898725.1 Jacaranda copaia | reverse complement strand
AAAAAAAACTAAACCAAACATTACCTATGTCTTTTGGTGATCAGCCTCAAATGCTTCATTTTAATCTTTTAATCTTCATCACAAAAACTTATGTAGTAATTTACAAACAGCCCACTGTAAATCTTACTGTTATCGGTCTATTATAATTTTTTATTTTTATCTATGTATAAATTTCAATAAGTATAATGAAATTATTTCAAAAGATCAATATCATATAGAAAAAATAAATAAATATTTTTATTTTATATTATAAAATTTTTAATACATGCATAAAAATATATCAAAATTGCTAGTTGTTATGAAAGAGCGAGACTCTTAAAAACTAATTTGGTATGTTTTTTCAATGAGTCGTCAAAGTTAATTGTATTTTTATTAATTTGTTAACAAACATGGAATTGTTTGTCATTAGATGAGTTTATGTTAATTAAGAACTACTATTGTTTATTGTTTATTTTTTAAATTATTATTAAACTTGCGTTATTGTTTATTTATGTTGTGTTCAGAATTGGGAGTTTAATTATCTCTCAGTATAATTAATATCGATGCTATACATGCGAAAATAATAATGTATACATATAAAGACGATATGCTATGTTAACTAATATTATTTAAACTTTAGCACATATGTAATGTCCGTGAAATTGTTATGTATTGAGCATGATTGTGAATAATCAAATTTAAAATAAAAATAGAGCTAGTATTGGATATGGCAAGTCATATATTTTGGATGTAGTTAGGAATTTTTTTTAATTTTTTATAAATTCGGTATTGAAATAAATATATATGTTTGATCATAATATTTTACAAATTTTTTAGTGCCCTGACCGAGAGGCACCTGTTCTTGTCCAAGGAACTACCCATTATTTACCACAAGTCTTATGGATAACTAAAAATACATTTTAAAAAGTCAAGGTATTTAATTTTTACAATCATTGTCCATCAGAAATTCAACATATAATCAAAATATTATGAATAACGCCTAACATTTCTACCATGTTCATTAAATTTATATCAGTAATTCTACATATACAATCTGCCTATGTATATATCCATCGAACTTATTACCTCATGTATCCCATGGTTAGGCTATCTCCATCGCTCGTTCTTATCTGAGGTAAAGAACAGAAGATAACAATATAACAACGTAAGTTCAAATGACTTTGTAAGATATCTTAACAACAACAACATAGTGACATTTTCTCAAAATATTATGCAGGAGACTAGTAGAGGCATTAAGATTTCCAAAAACCGTAAAAGAAAATTTCAATCAAAATTCCAAGTGATCCATCTCATCACTACCCCATACCAGTGATAAGACTTCACAAAACTCACTACCTTTTTAGAAAGATTTAAATCTCAAATGAGACCACAAGGGTCAACATGACATTTGAACAACATTTGATTTTTGTCAAACATTCGAGTTTCAAAGCACAAGTATCAAGCATATCAATTACTTTTACAATCTTGTTGTTGATGGTTCTCCTACCTTGTCACTCCACTTTCAAAAACACAAAAATTCTTATTCTTCCAATTCCAAGTGATCAGATCGGACAATCAATCAATCGTAAAGCATGGCTAGCCGCATGCCTTATCCTACTCATAGACAACTACCTCCAGCTCGCTATTAGATAAGATTATATGTATTGCTTGTATGGGGTATTAGCCAAAAGAATAGTCACAATCGATTTGTTCCGCCCAATCGTCTTTCGAAGCCGATCCCATAGCCCTCCCCCAAGGGTATCAATTATATTCATGTATATCATATATCATGCCCAATGGCTTTTCAACTAACATTCTGATTTGTCATGACAAACTAGCAATTTATATCGAACTTGTTTAAAGGTAATAGTCATGGCCATAATAGAACACGTATTTTGAAATCCCTTTTTACTTTTCCCAACATGATCGCCAATTTCAAGTAAAACGACATCAATAAAGTTCAATAGGAACTACAATCAACATAAAGTCACAATGTGTGGTAAATTTCGCAACACGTTTATTGAAAAGGATCAAGCAATATTAACAAGTATGTATATTCTTTCCCTGGCAAAAAAAAATCTCGTACTACGGAGTATAAACTCACCGGGCAATGCAGAGGAATCCGTAGTTATATGGTCACACATGTCCTAACTTCTTAATAAAATCGAGAACTGTTATAAGATAACTTGAGTTATCATTCTATTAATTATATAAATCTTAAATATAAATATAGCTAATGTCTTTATCAAACTCAATGTTATTCTGACATAATTCTGGTAATCTTGGTTTCATATATAAAAGCTTAAGATAATTAAATTTAGTAATCCTTAACTAATCAATTGATGAATGGATTACCAACACAATCCACATTATTATGATCCCATTTAAGGTTCCAATATTCAATAGATATTTGTTGCTATAACATTCAAGTTCAATTATATCTCATTTCAAATGATCTTAACCTTTCAAAGCCATGATATTCTTAGTATTACAAGACTTTACTTACTTAAGTCCAATCATTCCCATTTTATGGTCTTAATGTTCTAACCATCTCAATAGTTTTATATGTTCTAGCCAACTCAATCCTCAAGTTAACCAACCTGTTCTATGAATATCTCACTATATTTTATTCTATAAACATTGCCTTGGTTATCTTATTCTAAGATTTTGAGCTAGTAATTCTCAAGTGGCTACCCCCAACCAACACCGTTCATCACTCCACTTATTTTACAGTTACGTAACAAGAGTCTAGGTTCCTACATTAATTAGTTTCTCCAGGTCTATCAAGTTTAAGTCTGATAATTTGCTTTCATTCTAATATTCATATAACTTAAGCTTAGATTCATAATCAATTTTGCCCAACATTCACAAAATCAATTATCATATTAAGTTAAATTGTATTTGAATAACCTTAATATAATAAGCATCTAATCAAAATTGTAAAAATCAATTGAAAGACTATTTGATATGAAATTTGCCCAATTAGATCGAATTAAGATCCAATCTCAAGCCAGGAATAGCCCATATGGGTCTGAAATTTAAAACTATGCTGACTATGCAGAGGCTGCTGCCACGCACTGCCACCGAAGATGAGGATCACCTCCACCATCTTGTGCATCTCGCTAAGCCCAACAAAACCCCCAAAATAATTTCAAAAAATATCACCGTTTAGAATGTCAATTGGCCGTTCGAATAGGCAACTCTGCCTTAACGCCACCTCGACTCCACTATCCCAATTCCTCCACCACCACCAGTTGAAACTCCAAATTGAAACCACTTTAGCTTGCCTATATTGTTGCGACCAAAAGCCACACACGCCCACCTAAAATCCACCGTTAGAAATCAAAGAACAGCCACCTCAATCGCCTTCTGCCATTGGCCTTAGGTTTTTGGCACCATTTTTGGTTTTCCTTGGTGTTTTTTATATGGTTTTATTTGCCTTGATGAGAAGAAGCTAAATATGGTATTAGTTCCAAGTTTCACGGCCATTTTTTGACGATTCACTGTTAGGGTAAGGTTGGGGTTTATTTCAGAATTTAATAAAATTTCATCCTTCATCTTATATATAATGTATCTTTTGGCTTCTTCATTTTCGCCCCAAAGATTTTAAAATGCCTTCAATTGAGCCCAAAAATCTAAACCGCCTTTCAATTTGGCCCCAGGACTTTTATTTCAGTCCTTTAAAGTTTTAGTTTTTCACGTTAGCCCCTAACATTCTTAATTCTAGTCAATCAAGTCCTTATTTATTTTTGAAGTTCTTGAACTTTTAAATTCTCCACATTGACCTCTAAATTTTATAATTTTGGGCAATCAAGCCCTTTGCTTATTTACAATCTAATCCCTTAATTGTAAATATTTAATTTTAATTGTAATTAAATCAAACCCAAAACTAATCTAGCCAAACTTATCAATTTTATATTTTATTTTATTTTATAATCTCAAAATTCAAGACGTTACAAATTCAATTTATAATTTTAAAAAATAGAAAATATATTTTAAAAAATGTAAACAATATAACTTTTGAATATGAAAAATAATATATTAATGCTCATGTTTTAATTTCTGTAAAAATATTATATTTATATATATTGAAAGTAAAAAACTATGATTAATGTATGCTATTATTTTATATATTGAAAGCAAAAATTATTATATTTATGTTTTACATATTAAATAGATATGATACATTTATATAATTTGTATATAAATATAAATATACATTAGATAAATCTAGTAACCCATAATTGTCAACGACCACTTAGAGCAATGCACATGCCCGTTGTTTCCATGCCACTAATTAATTTCCATCCATGTAAGTTGTCTTTTCTACCTTTTCCTACCATGGGCTTCTCGGCCGAATCATGATTCTTTTGACATGCAAGATATTTCTAATGTTCGAAATTATATATTTTATTTGACTTCATATTCAAAAAGAAATAGAAAAACAAAAATCTTAAGTATTTTATAACTTTGAGGTGTTTAAGTGAACTTATAAGCTCCTCAAAATATTTTATAAAATATTTAAAAATTTATAAAATATTAAAAAGTATTTGAATTTTTTTTTTTTTTGAAAGAGCTTCCAAACTCCTAAAATAAGGCCTTATTTGGTACTAAATCCCTACAATATTTTTCAACCTTAAAAATTTAAACAACAAACATCACATTACCCAATTTCATTTCTCAAAACACACAAAATAGTCCCAAAATACCCTTAAAAATTCACCCTAAAATCTATTCTCCAATGCCCCACCCTAAATTCATTATTACAAATATATAAACATACACCAATCACACAATTTATATACACAACTTTATAAATAATATCAAAATATGCATTTCACTTCAACAATCTCACAAAAAAGTGATTAATGTCACATCTATAATCAAATTTGTCCCTACCCAAAACTCTATCAAACAAGTAGTTTTCTCCAAAAATATTATCCACCTACCACTCAAAATACAAATAAACAACCATTAGATTTCCCAACCCCACTTCCCAAAAACCATTCCCACAAAGCATTTTCCATAATTCACCCCAAAATCTAAACAAGCAAGCCTAAAATATTAGAAGCTTGTAAGTTTTTTATTTTCTTTTAAATAAAGAATTTCAAACTTATTTTTAAGATCTATGCAATCTCCTTTCATAAGCTCTAATATCTTATTTTGTTCAAACACTTTAAGAACTTATGTTTAAAAAAAACCATATTATAGGCTTCAAAAATATATTATAAAATATAAAAATTTATAAAAAAAAATTAAATAAATTTAGCCAAATTCCCTCTTAATCTTGAAAATAATAATTCAAGGCTCATAAGTAATTTTGAAAAATAATTGTTGGCATCAAAATTTTATCGAGATAAATTACCATTGATAGCCCAATTAAATTGGCTATTGAATTGGGTCTCAAATTAAAATCCATAATAAATTTAGGCTTTATAAAATGGGCCGATCCAAGATGAATTATAAAATTTTTATTTATTTTGGATTAGCTAAGTGGGCCAAAATAAATAAGGCCAATTAGTTAATTAAGCCCATCTCAAGTGATGTTCAGGCCCAAGGGGAGACTCAAGTTTCAAGTTATCAAACCTTAATTTGTGCCTATAAAAAGGGGTGCTGTGAGACATACCAGACATCAAGAAATTCAAGCATAAAGCTCCCAAGTCCGAGCTCTGACCCCGAAGAAGTACTACAACTACAAAGGTTCTACATCTTCTTCAAAAGCAACCAAGTTCTGAAGACCTTGATATCAAAATAAATACTTGATTTTCAGAAAGTTTGTGATTCATCCGCAAACCTAGGAGGAAATTAAGCATCCGATTCAAGAATAATCATCAAGCTCTTGAATTAAATTCCAAGAAAAAAAATCAAAGGATTAGTCTTCAATTACGGAGATATTTCCAGAGATTGTAACCACTTTCTATTTAAATCAAACATTGGATTTGTCCATGTTTTTCTTGTCTTGTAACTCTTTTTGCAGACTCAAAATTTGTGTGAACAAATTTTTGGCATGCCCAGTGGGACGATCTCTACCTCTTATTTCTTTCTCCTACATCAAAGTTCCACTTTTCACTTTCGAACTCTCCATGGCACCCAAGAATAATCAAGTCACCATCATGAATCAAATGGAAGTTATGAATATTATTACTGCATGTGGTCAATCCTCTACTGAGGGCAAGATTGTTGATACTATTTCATCAGATGACTCAAACTCAGCAAGTCCTATAGAGATCAAGTCCAAATCATCTCGTTTTGCCGCGTTGCCTGTGATGGTAACTAAAACAACCACATTGGATGAACAACTTGCTCAGATGGCTCAAGCCATAGCTAATCTTCAAAAAATTGTGGGAGATAAAGACCTCCAGATCGCCTAATTGATAAACAAGCTAGAGCACTCAAATGCCAGAGAGTCTAGTCAGAATCATTCATCGTCCTCAAATCATGTTGAAAATGAGAAACAAATTAATGAGGCACCACCCAAGCAAAACTCAATGCAGAAATCTAATCACTCTATGACATCCATCACTGCGTTGTCCATGGAACAACTACAAAAAATGATAACTAAAACTATCAGAGCACAGTATGATGGACCTTCACAAAACTCGCTCGTGTACTCAAAACCATATACTAAGCGAATTGATGCACTAAGGATGCCGATAGGTTACCAGCCACCAAAGCTCCAACAATTCGATGGAAAAGGTAATTCAAAGCAACATATTGCCCACTTTGTGAAAACGTGCAATAATGCAGGAACTGACAGAGACCTCCTCGTAAGCAGTTCGTGAGATCACTCAAGAGAAATGCATTTGATTGGTATGTTGATTTAGAGCCTAAATCTATTAACAGCTAGGTAAAAATGGAAAGAGAATTTCTGAATCGCTTCTACAGCAGCCGTCGCACTGTGAGCATGATTGAGCTTACTAATGCAAAGCAGTGGAAGGATGAGCCAGTCATTGACTACATCAACTGTTAGCATGCACTAAGCTTGAATTGTAAGGATAGATTATCAGAAGTTTCAGCAATAGAGATGTGCATCCGGGGGATGCATTGGGGGCTTTTTTATATCCTCCAAGGAATCAAGCCATGAACCTTTGAGGAACTAGCAACTCAAGCTCATGACATGGAGTTGAGCTTTGCAAACTATAAGTCTTTCCAGTAGATCATCAAAAGAAAGATAGAAAAGACTTAAAAAGGAATGAAAAGTCCATCAAAAATACTATGAAAGAATCCATGGCAATCAAAGCAGCTCCTATCAAGATTTTCGCAAGCAGTAACAAAGGAGAAAAGCCTGATCAACCTACATTAGCTAAAATGTGTCAACCTACGTTGAAAAAATTATAGGAAAAGGAGTACCCATTCCCTAACTTAGATGTCCCACAGATCTTTAATAAGTTATTAGCAAGAAAGATGATCGCGTTGCCCGAGCCAAAACGTCCAGACAAAGTAGGGAAAGTGAATGACTCGAAATACTATAAGCATCATTGAGTTGTTAACCATCCTATAGAAAAATATTTTGTGGTTAAAGAAAAAATTATGACGCTGGCTAAAGATGGAAAAATCATCCTTGATATCGAAGATGCCACGGATGCAAATGTTGCCAACATCACAGCTATTGCAAATGCCACTTGCAACCAGGAGAATGCTCTTTCCCCACTCATGGGGGCATCGAGGATACTTCAATTCAGAAGTATAGATCTAGTCATGTTTGAAGCTTTGTCCATTGACAAAAAAGAAAAGTTGGACATAAGTTCTATTTCTGAAACTAAAGATGATGGTGAATAGATTCTTGTGACACGCTAGCGAAGGCAAAGGCAACATATCCACCAACTTCATCCATCATTCTTGAAAAGACAACATCTCACTAGGTACCCTCAACCAAAGTTAGCGAGAGATATGAAATTTTCTCATGTTAAGCCGAGAACGTTGAGAAAAAATTGTTGGAATCCTATTACTGTAGGAGATATTTTTCCTATGAGATTTTTTTAGCAGAAGGTCAAAACAGCATTTACTATTTCTGGAGCAGTGGAAGGCCAAAATTTTGCTTCTTGTTGTGCGGTTATTGCTTTTACAAATGAGGATTTATTACTTGGATCGAAGCCCCATAACTGACCACTCTTTGTTTCTGGGTTCATGCAAGATCAAAAATCAATTGCATGCTTGTTGATGGGGGGTCATCAGTTAACATTATGCCAAAATCTACTATGAAACTGTTGGGGATCACAGTTGAGGACTTATCTCGCAGTCACTTGACCATTCAAGGTTTTAACCAAAGAGGCTAGTGGGCCATTGGAATGATCCGCCTGGATCTTACTATTAAAGAATTAAAAGCAGATACTTTATTTCATGTCATTGATGCAAGGACTTCTTACAACTTACAGTTAGGAAAACCATGGTTTCATGAAAATGGAGTGGTTCATCTACCCTTCACTAATGTTTTAAATATTCTAAGAATGGTGAGATAATGAAGATCAATGCGGATATGAAACTGTTCACTGAGGCAAAATCATATTTTACAGATGCCAAATTATATCTAGACCTAAATCCAGTACAGAAAACATTACCATTAAAAAATCCAGATAATTATCTTATTAAGGGAAAGCGTGTTGAACTAATGACTCCAGAATCTAGTGATCAAGAGTCCAAGAGATCAACTGCCGTTGAAATTTTGACAAGTGAAGTTATTGAATCCGAAGGGACACCCAATTTGCTAATATTTTGATACACCCTTTGATCGCAATGAAAGGAAAGACAGAAGCCATCTAAAATGTATATTTCATCACTGCACAATAAAAGAGAACAAATCAAAGAGATAGGATCTGATGATGATGAAGTTATAAGAGGAACTTAATCATGCCCGTTGTTAGTCTGAACTCAAAGGCCTCAATTGGATTTCCTCTAG
The DNA here is from genome assembly GCA_014898725.1 of Jacaranda copaia. Lineage (NCBI taxonomy): Eukaryota > Viridiplantae > Streptophyta > Magnoliopsida > Lamiales > Bignoniaceae > Jacaranda > Jacaranda copaia. The sequence goes on along the minus strand of JACGDI010005286.1, from coordinate 921,375 downwards.
TAGGACTCAACGTCAAACATTTCATGGGATGTTTAATCCAAAAGCTTACAATCTCTTGGCTAAGTTTGGATATGACTTCTCCAATCCATCTAAGTTAGGAGAGTTGAAGCCAGAGTTGATTGGAGAAGAGATCTATGGCCTCAACAACATGCAACAAAAATTATGAAGCCAAGGGTTTTATGTTGATCAACTAAGGACTGGCTTGGGATATACACCAAATGAGCTAGTCAGAATATGTGTGATGAAAAAAGATAGGTGCATTAGTGTCCAACATATTGCAGTTGACAAAGGTAAAAATGATGGAAGTCAAAAGTCGAGTGATCATCGTGTCTCTGTGTTTAATCGATTAGGTACTCACACCAATCGTCCTTCTGTCTTTGATAGACTTGGTCAGAATCCATCAATTCGTAAAAGGCCTATAGCAAGTCATCCACAAAGTTAGGTCTTCAATCGACTTGGAAGTAACATTGTAGAAAAATCTAGGAAAAGAAGTAGTTGTGATGAGGCTGATATAGTGGAGTTCAGAGCTGAAGGTCAAACTATCTGCTTATCTCAATCAAGTGATGCCAAATCCTCAATCCTAATCATTAATATAGACAGACCGATAAAAGTAATACGATGTACCATGAGACATTCATTTGATAAAAATGGTGGACATGAAGGTAAAGTGGAGGTTACTGTAAGCTCTAACTACACAAGTATTATGGAACAGCTAATCCCTTAGTACTTTGGAGAGTTCGACAGATTGGTTATGGGTGACTTTGTGCAAGATACAAATTACCATGGATGGAAAGCGACTTGTGTCCCCACTATGAAAGCAAATGGAGTTATACAATGGAGGGTCACATTTCAAAGTGTAGAAGTTATAGACACTATACAGTCCGATGATGAAGAAGATAATAAGCCGCACTCATGCCATCACGTTACAGTTGATGAAGATTCTAACTCAGATGTCTCTGAAGATGATATTCAAGAAGCCCCTCCACAACTAGAAGATGGTGGACAAGCAATTGTGGATGAGCTTAAAGAATTGAATCTTGGCACAATGGAGGAACCACGCCCTATATTCGTAAATTTCCTCTTAAGTAATAAAGAGAAAGAGTAGTACTTAAGAACCTTAAGCGATTATAGAGATGTCTTCACTTGGACATATAAAGAGATGCTGGGATTAGATCCCAAAGTTGCAATTCATCATCTCGGAATAAGGCATGGGGTGAGCCCAGTGAAGCAGTCGCAGCGAATTCTCCATCCAGAGCTTGTCCCTCGAATTGAAGTTGAAGTAAACAAGCTCATTATTGTTGGGTTCATTAGAGAAGTTAAGTATCCGACATGGATATCTAGCATTGTGCCTGTCAAGAAGAAAAATAGCCAAATATGCATTTGTGTCAACTTTCAAGACTTAAATAAAGCATGCTCGAAAGATGATTTTTCGTTGCCAATCATTGAGCTCATAGTCGATGCAACTATTGGTCATGAAGCCTTATCCTTCATGGATAGATCCTTGGGATACAACCAAATTAGAATGTCACTGCAAGATGAGGAGTGTATGGCTTTTTGTACTCCAAAGGGGATCTACTATTATAAAGTGATACCTTTTGGGTTGAAGAATGCAAGTGCTACTTACCAACGTGCTATGCAAAACATCTTTGATGACATGCTGCACAAAACAGTTGAATGCTATGTTGATGATTTGGTTGTTAAAAGTAAGAAAAGGAGTGATCACTTAACAAATCTTCAGGTAGTGTTTGATCAGTTGCGAAAATATAACTTGAAGATGAATCCCCTCAAGTGTGCATTCGGCGTTACATCAGGCAAGTTTCTTAGTTTTATAGTCCATCATAGAGGTATTGAGGTCAATCCCGCAAAGATAGATTCATTCAGAAGATGCCTGCATCGAGGAACTTTAAGGAACTGTGGAGTTGGCAAGGTAGTCTTGCATTCATAAGAAGATTCATATCAAACCTCACTAGAAGGTGCCAACTATTCAATCGTCTTATGAGAAGAGACCCCACTTTTAGATGGGATAAAGGATGTCAAAATGCTTTTAAAAGTATGAAAAGACACCTCTTAAATCCACCAGTATTGGGAGCTCTGGTACCTAGAAGGCCACTTATATTGTATATTGCAGCACAAGACAGGTCGGTTGGCGCTCTTATGGCTCAAAAAAATGAAGAGGGTAAAGAAAAGGCGCTTTACTACCTGAGCAAATCCCTGACTGGAAATGAATTGAAATATTCCCCTATCAAAAAGATCTGCTTAGCATTATTCTATGTCATTAAAAAGTGAGGCATACTCCATACGACTCATCTCTCGTGCTAATCCAGTCAAGTTTGTTATATCAAGACCCGTGCTCTCTGAGAGATTGGTGAAGTGGTCTATCATATTCAACCAATACGAGATTACCTACGTACCATAAAAGGTTGTTAAAGGGCAAACTTTGGCAAATTTCCTGGCTGATCATCCTATCCCTGCAGAATGGGAGTTATCTGATGACCTCCTCGATGAAGATGTTCTTTATGTTGAAGTTCTCCCAGCATGGATGATGTTTTTTGATAGAGCGGCTAGAACTAATGGATCGGGGGCAGGGATTGTCTTTATGTCACCAAAAATGCAAGTGTTAACATATTTAATCGTACTAAGTAGGTTGTGCTCTAACAATGTTGCTGAGTACCAAGCTTTGATCATTGGACTTTAGATGGCCTTAGAAATGGAGATCATAGAAATTGAGATATATGGTGACTCAAAGCTAATCATCAATCCGCTTTTTAAAGAATATGAGATCAAGAAAGAGGATCTCGTGCCTTTCTTTCAGTAGGCTTTAGACTTATTGACAAAATTTAAGAGTGCCAATTTAAACCACATACTGAGAAAGGAGAATATGATGGCTGATGTGTTTGCTAACCTGGCAACTACTCTTACTCTGTCTGAGGGAGAAACGACAAATATCCCTGTATGCAATCGGTGGGTTTTGCCATCCCCTGCTGAACCTAGTCATGAAAATTCAAATGCCATATCAGTATTAATTAGTGACGATCAAGATTGGAGGAGTCCATTTATTAATTACTTAAAGCATGGAAAGTTGTCGAATGATCCTCACCATAAGACAAAAGTATGAAGGAGGTCATCTCGTTTTACTATATACAAAGATATTTTGTATCGTTGATCTTTTGAAGGTAATTACCAATATTGCTTAAGTGGTGAAGAAGCAAAGGAAGCCATGATTGAAACACATTCTGGGGTTTGTGGTGCTCACCAGTCTGGTCCTAAGCTCCATTTTTGGATCAAAACGATAGGTTACTATTAGCCAACGATGGTCAAAGATTGTTTGGAATACGCAAAGAGGTGTGAAGCTTGCCAACTACATGCAAATTTCATACACCATCCTCCAGAGCCTCTACATCTTACTATTGTTTCATGGGCGTTTAACGCTTGGGGTCTCGATGTTGTAAGGCCTATTACTCCGAAGTTATCTATTGGTCATGCATATATATTGGCAACTACTAATTACTTTTCCAAAGCTCCTCTTAAATAGGTAAAGAAGGAGATAATAGTTGTGTTCATGCATATGAACCTTATTTTTTGATATGGGGTGCCTCGCTACATTATCATTGACAATGGCAAGCTATTATATAACAAATTGATGGATAAGTTATGCGCACTGTTTGGTTTCAAGTAGCACAACTCCTCAATGTACAATAAAATGGCAAATGGTTTGGCTTAAGCATTCAATAAGACCCTGTGCAACCTCCTAAAAAAGGTGTTGTCAAAATCAAAAAGGGATTGGCACGAGAAAGTGGGAGAAGCACTATGGGCATATAGAATGACACATCGAACCACTACTCAAGCCACTCCATATTCTTTGGTGTATGGAGTTGAAGCTATTCTCTCCCTTAAAAGTTAAATACCTTTACTTCGTATTGCAATTCAAGAAAGACTCATCACCGAGAATAATGCTCATTCAGACTTGAGGAATTGAAAGCATTGGATGAGAAAAGGCTTGAAGCTTAATAGCAACTTGAGTGTTACTAGGCTCGCATGACGAGAGCATTCAACAAACAAGTCCACGCTCAATCATTTCAAGTTGGGAACCTAGTCCTAGAAATGAGGAGTCCGATTACCATCACTCAGTGTATGGCAAATACATTTATATCAAAGTGGGATGGCCTTTATGTGGTGAAAGAAGCTTACACAAATGGTGCATATAAGTTGGTGGATAAAGATAGACTGCTCGTTGGCCCCATAAATGGTAAGTTTTTGAAGCGCTATTATCCATGAAAAAGCCTGATCCTTGACACACAAGCCTAAACTGCATATTGGTCTTTGACACATGAGCCTAAACTGCATGTCACTCCTAACCCGCATGAGTATAAACTATGTCCGATACCCACTAATGATAGTGTATGTGGATAAACTGCTAACCTACTCCACTGAAAGTATTTCGTGTGGCTAAAATGTAAAAATACTTCACCTCGTCTAGGGTAGCTAAGCTATGGATACTCCTAGCCCGCATGAGTATAGACTGTGTACACCCTCCCCCTCAAAATAAAAATTCTTTAAACTACATGATAACTTGATCCCCTGGATAAGGTACGTAGGCAACTTGGAATTTATTTTCTAAGTCCAATCTCATCTTTAAACAAGTTTGGTTTGTCTAAAAGATAGCCAATTTATTTGTAAATTTGAGGCAGTTCATAATTATTCAATCATCGAGAGCATGTGGTTGATCTTAGCTTAGTTGGTATTGATGAGAAAAGTGTAGAAAATAGAGTGTTAAAAAAAAAGGTAAAGTGAAAGATTGATGAAAAGAAAAGAGCTTTTATTGCATATGAATATTGTTTAACATCAATTAACAAAAAAAGAAATGCTAAGAAGCTAAATGTTCAAGCAAACAAATCAAAGGCAGCTAAATCATGGCGGGATTCTTCAAGTAATGCCTCCATTCTCTTCAAAGCTTCAACTTCTTTGTTAGTCAAAAATGGAGTGCTCTCAAGTGTTGAAATGTTTTCCCTCTTGATTGTTACTTCTTTTTGAATGGTAGAGAGGTTTTCTTCTGCTGTATGGAGTGATAAGCTTGTAAACTCTTCCTTATTGTCCAATTCAGCAAGCCGTGCCTTCAATTCTTCTTGTTGTTTGGTGATTTGAAGAAGTTCTTCTTTTAGAGTGTTTACCTCCTCAACTCGATCAGTCTCTGTTGCCTGAACCTTAGAAAGATCTTATTGTGCAAGAAGAAAAGCTTTCTCATGAGCCTCTTATGTTTCTCTCTGTATGGAATCTGAATTGACTTTTATGTAGCTGGAAGCTCCCTCAAAGAAAGACTTTAGATTACTCTCTAAGGATGATGTATCTCTCATATATGTCCTCATCTCTACAATCAGATCATCAATTGCTGGCTTCACCTCTGAAAGTTGCTCAAATGGAGTCTTCATGATCTTTTGGCATATTCTTTCCCAATAAAATTTTATCAATATTTGCTCAGCTTCAGTTTTTATAACTCGAGGACAAAATTTAGATATCTCAGCAAGTGGAAGCGGCCGGGATGAAGCCTCAAATGTCTTCTTAGGTTTCTTAGGCATATTCTTCTCAACAGGAAACTTTTCTATAATAGAAATATGCAACAGCATTTAGATACTTGTAGAAGGTTTCAAATGTTACAAAAAGAGATAATTGATGCGTTGTTACTAGAGGGATGGGAAGTAACGTCTCCTTCGCATAAGCTAAAAAGATTGACTTCATTTATTGAACCCATGCTCCTCTCAAAAGCAATAGGAATCTCTTTTTCAAGGTCTGCAAGCTAAAAGGAAAATAAAGAAAACATAAAATGGGTGAAGGAGAACAGTAATGTAACCAAATAAAATTATGATAATGATAATGAGTGTGTGTACATATTTTGCTAACTTCCTTAAAGGCAATGAAGAACTTGGAGCATCTACAAAAAATGTTGAATTCACACTAATACTGTCTAAGTTAAAAACCTTCAATCTCTTTTTAAACTGGTATTGGTTGCTGGATTCATCGATAGAGAGCAACAAAGCAAAAATCACTTCATTTCCTTCAGTTGAACTAACTATAGGGACAAACTTGCGAGTCGAGTCCACATAAAGAGCCCGCCGTTTCTTAGAAGGCATTACTACTAATTCCATGCCAACAACTGAATCTCGATGAGATGGGGTAACTTCGATATCCTTGGAACCTTGCCTTAAAGCCCTTTGAGGTCCTTTGGGATTCATGTCTATGGGTTGATTGAGTTTGAGAATGATTTTTATGTCTCTTCCCGAATATGCCTTCCAATGTTCAACCCACCAATCAACATATTCCTTCATAACCAAAGGTGATGAAGAGATACTGCTTGGTACAATTAGCTTGGAAGATGTGCCCAACAAAATACAAGACTATCAAAGTCGAACAAGTTCAACCAGCTCACATTTAAGAATTTCCCTCTTTAGATGGCCAGGAATGTCTTGATAGAAACCATATTGCCGGTTGAACCGATAAGGACTATAAGCTTCAACAATACATATTGCCCCACTTCAGAATGCCAAGTAGCTAGACTACAAAGCCACAAAAAATCTTTGTGGGTATTGGATATGCCCACATCATCTGTCACTGAGGTTTGCCTCTGTGTGCGCAAGTTTTGAAGCTTTGAGGGATTGATGTTGTCGAATAATTTGCATGCCTCAACTAGTTCGAAGTGTTTGGCCATATTCTCTCTTGCATATTTCACCATTTGACCTCCAATTGATTCAAGTGTGGAAGGAAAATGTGTTTGAAGATAACGCCCAATCCAGCTGTACACATAATGAACAGGAAAGATGGCGGTGGACTCGCTCAAACTCTTTGAAGCAAATATCTCCCTCAAACCATGGTAAATGCTTGCTAATATAGGAACTGCTAAAGAGAAACAATCGCCACGAGCCATTTTACTTGAAACTTTAAAAACAGAAGCACGTACATTATCAACTTTGGGATATGGTAAAGCAAAGTTGCATAACCAACATGAAAGGAAAGCAGCCAAATAAGTTTCATCCCTGATATCCTCTCCAATCTTGAGTGTTAAAAATGGCTCATCATACTCCTTGGTGCGTGATAACAGAGATACATTAATGTCCCCACAAGAATTGCAAGATAGCTTTGGCTTGACAAGTATCTTTCTAGATGATCTTAATGGCGGTTGTACATATCTAGTTGAGCCTCTGAACCAAAACCCAATCCAGTCAGAAACAGATACACCATTGGAGTCCTTCAGAAGCACATGGTATGCTACGAATAGATACTTGCAACTTCGCGGCAAAGATGGTTGTAGCTCCTTAGCAGATGGAACGACTTCATCATAAAAATTTCCATGTATTGGCAATCCGCAAAGTCCATGAAAGTCCCATAAAGAGATTAACAACTCTCTAATAGCAGTGTGCAGTGTGTAGTATGTTTGTAGAAGGGCACTACAACTCGAGGAATGCTTGGAGGACATTCTTATTGCAAACGTACATGAGAAAGGAGGCATGAATAGCTGCATAGATCTTGGATTGATGAAGGGTGTCTGCATGATGGCCCAACAATCCTCTGCCCAATCCCAATAGCCAATGTGAAAGGATACCTCACCGAACCTAGATGCTGAAATTCTCCACAAGCCTTTGTTGGTGTTGAGATGGTAGTTTAGAAGTGAGAATTCTACATGCATGGCTATGATGTCATGAAGTAATGATTTCAACAGCAAGACCTTGGAATGAGCAGAAGCACCAGAATGCTGATCAATCGTCTCCTTGGCTATCTCCTCAGACCATTCAGCAACATACATGGAGTGGTTTGATCAAGCCTTGGAAGGTTGAGCATCCATGACCACTTCATACACACACAAAGTCATGCTTTTGGCTTTGGGGAAATCTTTCCGAATCATGATGCATGGCATTGGCTCATTACAATCCTTAATATCGATCTTCGTGGCTTTGCTGAAATTTAGATATCAAACAAGTTATTAGATGAAGAAAAGACATGAAGAAGAAGTAGGGTTGATAGCATACATCAAATGGCATCACATTGCATGATGAAATAGTAGATGTGTCAATATATCAACCATGCAGTGTGCATGAACTCGAAGAACATTGATATGAAATATAGGAGAAAATTCTTACCTGTTCTCGACAAGCACAGACAAGAAGTGTAGCAACATATATGCCTCTACTCAACCTGTTATTCAGCAATAACAAATCGTTCTCCCCCCTCCCCCCTTCCCAAAAAAACAACAAAAAAAAAGAAAAGAAACTACAACCAAAGAAAAAGGGGAAACTGTATATGTATCTACTCGGCCTCTGTTTCTTTGAAGAATGAAGAACTTACAAGTCACCCATATATAGCTGCCAATGCAGAAATAAAGTTGGTAAATTTCTTTCTCTTTGAAAGCTTGGAAGAAGAAAACAAATATAATGATGAAAGTTCGATTATTGATTTCCATGATTATATACACCCCCAAGGATCATTGTCGATTTTGCTACAAGATGGAAAGGATAAGTTGGAGATTTTTTTATACGAGGCTTCTGATATGCCGACTGTTGAAAGAACGAAATTATTCTAATAAGAAAGAATTGGTCATAAAGGAAACTCTTGCTGTTGTTTCTATTATTTTTTGTTTTTTTCCTTGTCAAATTTGGATAACTTCTGTGGCTGAAGCATGAAGACAAAGTATGTGGGGACAATGCTTTATTTCGTATGTAGGACCATGCTTCATAAAATAAAAAGGAAGGAGAAATAATAGAAGAAAGCGGCGGAGAATTTCCAAGTGCATGGGCAGAGACGTGATGGAAGTGGGTCTTTCAATTGCAAGTTTTCTCTTAGCTTATTTAAGCTTTAAGGCAATCTAGTGGACCCTCGTTAGCTTGGAAAAGACGAAAAAATCAAGGTCCTAACATTATGCTCTAAGCTGCTACCTACTATGTGTATATGCAAAGTGACCTTGTAAATGGGTCATCTTTCCAAGTTTATGCTCAACACCTTCATTTTTAGTTTTAATCATTTCGTGTGGCTTACTCTTATGATTAAATATTTCAAATCTCGCCTCACAGTTGGCACGTTGTTCGCCGAATTTTGAAGTGGGAGCATTTGTTGGCATCAAAAATTTATTGGGATAAATTACCATTTGATAGCCCAATTAAATTAGCTATTGAATTGGGTCTCAAATTAAAGTCCATAATAAATTTGGGCTTTATAGGCCAATCCAAAATGAATTATAAAATTTTTATTTATTTTGGATTAGCTAAGTGGACCAAAATAAATAAGGCCAATTAGTTAATTAAGACCATCTCAAGTGATGTTTAGGCCCAAGGGGAGACTCAAGTTTCAAGCCATCAAACCCTAATTTGTGCCTATAAAAAGGGGTGTTGTGAAGCATACCAGACATCAAGAAATTCAAGCATAAAGCTCCCAAATTCGAACTCTGGCCCCAAAGAAGTGTTATAACTACAAAGGTTCTACATCTTCTTCAAAAGCAACCAAGTTCTGAAGACCTTAATATCAAAATAAATACTTGATTTCAAGAAAGTTCGTGATTTCATCCGCAAACCTAGGAGAAAATTACGCATTCAATTCAAAAATAAGCATCAAGCCCTTGAATCAAATTCCAATGAGAAGAATCAGATGATTAGTTTTCAATTACAGAGATATTTTCATATATTGTAATCATTTTCTATTTAAATTAAATATTAAATTTGTCCATATTTTTCTTGTTTTGTAATTCTTTTTGCAGACTCGAAATTTGTGTGAACAATAATTAATTTAAAAAATTAAATGTTAATATAATACTTTTTTTAAAAGAATAACAAATAAGAAATTTAGGCAAAATAGTAGCATGCACATATTATAATCCTGTTTGGAGATTTGTTATGTCTGATTGGAAACCACGCCGCCCCTTGGTTTCCTCGTCCGACTGCGAACTGCTGAAATTTTGCAGTTCTCTATCTTCAAAGTTGGAACTATACATATAGTAATACTAATAGCACATTGAACGAATAAATTTCCCACAATTATTATTTATTAATGGAAGTAATGGGAGTCAAAGTGGTATAGTGATGTTTCTTCTGTATGACTGAGTCTAACTGTAGGATCTCAAACTACAATAAATTACTCTATTTGAAACATAGCTGGCATCCAAAGGGCAAGTCCCGCCGCCACTGTAACTGTAACATTCTTTCTTGAACGGGATTGTATATGTGAATCTTTAAATATCATGAAATGTTTAATTTAAGTCAAAAAGTTAATCCATCACCACAGCTACACCGACCTTGATTCGACACGACTGCAAGACCCAGTTTGGTTAGGTTTTTAATTTTTTTTATGATTGTTTTTCATAGGATGAGTAGTGTATTTTCTTATGATACTAATAATTTAGTTTGGATGGCAAATAACTATGGAGGATGTAGATTAAATTATTCTATTTTTGGTCTTATAAGGATGAGCAGGTCTTATTTATTTTCATTCAAACCACACACATAAAAAAATTAGATAAACGTGTTATATTATTCAAATCAAATCACTACGGTGGAATATTCAATTTAAATTGTACGACCCATCTAAAGAGTAAGTCCATACCATAGTTATATCAAATTTAAATCAAGACATTTTTACAATAAAGATGATTAATTCATAAATCTACTTCTATAATTCTACCAAACTATCAATTAACAAGGTGTTTGGTTAAACTTACTTAAAATTATCTTATGGGTTCTCAAGTTTTATAAGATGTTTTTAAAATTTATAAAATGTTAGATCTTATTTTTAAAATAAATTGTTAATGTGTTAAAATCAAATAAGATCTTAAAGATTACAAAATATTAGTAAAATTAATTTTGCAATTAAAATGATTAAATTTGAAAGAACTTGTTAACATTTTGAAAATAAGTTAAAATTTTCTTATTTTTTCATAAAAAAAACTTATAACATCTTATAAACTCCTTTTTAAAAAAAATTATCAATTACTTTCCAACGCATTATAAGCTTTTAAACATCTTATATCTTATCTTATAAAATATTTTTAAAAGCTTAGAAAATCACCCAAATACCTTCTAAATTGAAGCCCCTTCCTCGCTCACAAACTACCACAGTAGGCAATTCAAAGCCACATTTTTTTATTTTTTTTATTTTTTGTGTGGTGGCGGGCGGGGGTGTTTGGGGGTTGCGGCGCTGTGGCATAGGAGTAGATTTATTTTTATTTTTATTGATAAACACATAGAAGTAGAGTTGACTTTGATCTTTTGTCCATGCCAATGTTGAAATTTCACAAAAAGACAACCAGCATGCATGGCAACGAGAATTACTACATCGTCGTGGGATACGGTGAGCTGTCAGCAAACTGCATTAAAATGTTTGAAAGAGACCGGCTGCGGTTACTGGTGAAGTCCCTTTCTATTTTGTCAAGCAGAATTTCATTTTCACACCCAATCTTGTTTAATTTCTCCCTCAGTCCCGAATCACGGTTTCAATCTTGTACAAAATTTTAGATTAAAGACGAACAAAATAACTCCTTTTTTTTTTAATTTTTTATTGGACTGTTAAGATAAGTATCACACGCATAGAATTTTAAACTAAATGGAAAACTATCAAATTCTGTGTATTTCATAAAACTGTTAAAACTACTCATACGAACCAAAAAAAACATAAATTTTATTTAATATCCACATCATCCTTATAAAACATTAAAATTAATATCAGACAGACAGACAGACAGACACACCCACACCCACATAACAGTAAGGAAAAATTACACTTGTTCTGTAATAATACAATCACATACATGTTTTCAGAGTCAAACAACAGTTAAATACATAATACTATCTTCAATCAGTTTCAAGAGACAAAACATCATTTCTTGTCAGAATAGTAAACCTATGAGTAAAGTTTATGTTCTATATATTTAGGGACAGATAAATAATTTAATAGTAAAATCTCATAACTCAAATATATCTATTGCAAAATTCGTATGCAATAGATATATTTATTTATTTATATATATATATATATGTATGTATTCGTTTGGAATCTAGCAAAGATGCTGTAGATCTACTAACTATTAGAAATAATGGACCATTACGAAAATAAACAAACAAACAAACAAAAACAAACAAGATGTGATAACCAAGACCATACACGGATGTGAAACAAAAATAGAAAAAGAAAAAGAAAAAAGTTATCAGTTCCGTGATCCATAGGGTAAGCAGAAATTTGATATAAGTTGAGGGTTAAAAAAATACAAAAATTAAAAACTAAACCAGTACATATTGTATGAATAATTCATAGAATTTATAAAGTGATTTAACACTTCAACATTAATTTTTTATCTAGAAATATATTAATACATAAAAATTAGATTTTGTTAGTAATGAACACAAAACATATGAGATACATTTTATATTGTCAAATATTATATAATTATGACTACCAAAAAATTATTTTCCATTACGCTAAATATCTTTTTCTTTCTTGAAGAATGTGTGCTATTTGTATGCGCAAATATCAAATTATGACTAACATTTGATTTGATAACTCATATTCATATGAAATGTCTTATGTTTCACTTGTTTCAACAATTATATTGTACTTAATAATATTTCTGTTTTTTTATTAAATTAAATGTTTTATTTTATGTGTATGGTATCTCAAAAAAAGGTGTTGAACATCTAACTTATAGCTAAAACTTAAAAAAAAAAAAAACAATAGAATTTTAAAGTTAAAATTATTCTCTGTTAAAAACTAGTTATTAATGCAAATTATGTTATAGTAATTCAGCATAAATCAAGTCAGTTGTTGTTTGCCCACCTAATATATGTATGTACATATGAAAAAAGAAATTTTCTGTTGTAATTTGTCTGGCTTTTACGCTAATAACACCATTATTGGCTTTGGCTGGTTAAGTTCCAGAGGGAGATCACATACTCGCCAATCGCAAAGGTCAAAAAGGCCCCCTAATCGATCCACACCCATTTCATTTGAGGCAGGTAAAACTGGATATGGGACGGGTCACGGTTGTTGGATCTAATCCCAAAATGCCAAATCCTGTCCTTCCACTGACGCAAGTCTGACAAGTCGTGATCGTCAGCAATATCACCACACACTTTAGAAAGTTTGCTACATTGGTATTGATGGGTCATGATTGGCAGGTATTGGGTTCGTCTCCTGCCGGCACGCGCCACAAATCTTTTAATCCCACCCAAATTAGACCGGACAGTCGATTCGGCCGAGATCGGGCCCAGATTTCTACTTTTTTTTCTCTTATATATATATATATATATATATTCAAATTTTTTGATACTTTTTAATATATTTTAAAATATAATTATGATATCACACTAATTGAACCAATAATTAAATCGATTAAACTAATAATCAATAAAATCATCAATTTTATTTTTCAAATATTGATCCCACCTCAACCCTAACAACTCTAGCAAGCAAGACCAATATCAATATTTATTTATGAAAATATATTATGAATACACATTAAATATATACAATTTATATCCAAATATTTATTTAAAAGAATATTTTATAACTGGACATTTATTTATAACATAAAATAGAGAAATAAAACATTCAAGGTGGATTTTTCTATTTTTATATTTCACTATTAATAGAAAGGCATGCAACCCAACAAAGACTACTCTCTAGTCTCTTCGAGTAAACAAACACAAAAACCAGACTTTTCCCCAATGCTGAGTGCGTAATGGCCAGACAATATATGGACAAATATATATATTAGAAGAAACATTATTTTGCGGCAGACAGTTCAGAAAGAAATCGTATACATACGATCATGATGGATCCAAAAGAATATTCACACAAAGCCATGAAAACAAATTAATTCATGTCACACAAGACTTGACGAAAACAATCAGTGCCAGACACTAGAGCAATCTACAGAAGGCAGACCAGTATAGGCTGAAGGACAAGTGCATAGAATGGAAAGGATAACTTGGAAGAGAACCAAAGACGTTATTATTAATGCACCTGGTTGGCTCACACTACTAATTAGGATTCAATTGCCCCGGTAGCATTTCCTTCCCCTGATAGAACATGGTCAGGATCCTGCAAGCATTAGTTATGCTATTAATGACGTTGAACACAAATTGTAAGGATATAAGTAAATCAAAATGGCGATGGTCTACCTCCATTCCCCACTTGATGTAATCTGGGGACTCACAAGCCTTGTACTCATCAACAAGACTCGCAATTATGTCTCTAGATTCATCAAATTCTGAAAGATCATTGTCCTGGACACGTTTCACGATAGTTGTGTGTGAGAAAACCACCAAAACTAGGAGTTCAAGGAAACCTAATTACATCCCACTTTTCTGTTAACATGAACAGAGAACAGGACCAAGTTGTAAACAAGTTTGTCAAAGTTTCACGAAAAGAGTCCAGCAAGTTTTCTTCTCCCAAGTATTTTTCTTACTAACCAACCATCCCCTATTATTTTTTGCTAGAAAACTTAAAAAAGGTGCAAAATCTACATGATATTGCCACTCGTTGAATGCTTTTGGTTAGAGATACAGTTCGTGTATGCTTTAATGTGCTTTAGTTAGGGAAAAAAAGTGGTCATTACCCAATCAAAATGAATTCAAACATATCAGAAAGACTAAAGCACCCAAAGAAATATGGATAAAAAAAGAACATAGAAGTATATAACTTACAGCAAACATTGGGTGATTCCTGTAATTATCAAGAAAAGCTTGTCTCTTTCTCAGTTTCTCATATTGGCTCAAACACTTGGAGAATAAGTGGCGAATGCCAGTGTGACTGGCTAGCATGAGACCACTAACCTAACAAATACAAGATTACATTGGAATAAAATGTATTAGTATTTGACCTTTATAACTGTTCCAATATTCAACATAGGAAAAAGATGAATAAATCTACAACTTAGTGTTGCAGACAAAGCATGAACAGGCTGACAAGCAGAAAGGAGAGTTGAGCTGTGCATTGAATTTCTCAGGCTGAGATAATTCTTGCTGCTCAGGCTCCAAAAACAGAGCCTAACCTCAATTCAAGTTTCTGCTCATAAAAACTCAACTTTATTTGAACGAAAAATTATTCAAGGGCATATGTTATGCATTGTCATAGCACATATAAGGCACAGTAAATCATAAGAGTTTAACTGCTCTGCTTTTAACTTGAACATAATTCCACATGGTTAGAACCTTGTGCTACCTTTAAACCATTAATCCCATCAAAATGTTGGCAATGGTATAATAGTCATGTCCCATAAAAGATGAATCACATGATGAGAGAAGCTCCAGTAAAGAATAAGAGACGGAAAGGGGTCAAAAAAATTTTACTTTGACTACCCTCTTGGGCTACAACAGTCTGTCCATTTACTTCTGTCCCAAAAGAATGAGATGCATTTTAGTGATTGCAATTTAACAAATTAAGTAATTACAAATACGAAGTTTAACAAGCCATTTCAATACATGGGAAGTTCAATATGTTTCATTTTTTTTCAACCTAAAAAGTTATAAGGAAATGTTAATAAGTACAGGTTTCTGAAGTTTATTCTCATAAAAGATTGTATCATGTCTCATTTGACAATAAATTTACAAATTAAGAAATGCAACAAGAAATGGGAATAAAAGATGTGAAAACAGGAAAAATTTGTATTACCAAACACGTCAAGCTACGCCACCTTGTCCATTAAATTATGTGCTTAAAATGCTAAGATGAGTTAATTAGTTGATAATGAGTAATCCATGAAAAGTTATATGGGGAGCTCAAAATGTTTCACATTCCTGAGCAGTAATAATTATAATTATAGAAAGGAAATCATAGAAGTAAAATCTCACCCTATGAGCTGTCTGAATATAAGGAGATTTTCTGGACAAAGCAACCTATCAAAATAACAAGATAGTTTCAGTGCATAATAACCTACAGAGAAAACAGATCACCAAATTTAAACAGTAAATAAGTGTGGGACATGCCTGAATGCTAGCAGGACCCCATTCGATAAAATTAACAAGTTTTCTCTCACGTATTCTCTGTAAACTTTCATGAACCTGATTTTGACATCAGAAATGGCAGTAAATGAATGAAGCTTTTAATAACATTGCATAATAACATAAACATACCAGAAAAGATATTTGCACCTCTAAAGATAATAATCCAAACTAAGCAAAGCCCACATAGTGTAATAATCAAGCATGTGTCAACATTAATGGATATAGGAGCAGCAAGATATTACACTTACCTCAGTAGGACATGATGATTTATAGTCCCAGCAACACGATCAAATTACTCAATTTTGGCATATCCAGTTCTTCCACTCATTGGAAAAGAAATAACTGGAACCTTTAGCCCTCATAAAATATTTACTTATAGTTCTCATTAATTATGACTCCAAGGCAGTCTTGTGGAGAAAGAAGCAACAGTGTGCTGGGTGCAACTCTTTTGCCCTTTTCTTGGCATATCTGAGTAATTTCTAACAAATGGTGATTTTGTCTGTCTTACAAGTAATATGCGAGTTGACTCTATGGCAATACAGAAATTAAACCTATGCACTCAAACTTTTTCAATGAGCTCATTTACAGAGACTCAGGATAATGGCAATTTCATACCTTAAAATAGGCAATCTGCCCAACTTTCTTAAATAGATTAAGCTCATGTAACTAATAATTGTTCTGTTCCTCCATTCTAGAATTCAGAGAATAATATCTTGAGTACAGTCATTTTGGGTGGTCAATTGGAGCACAAACTAGACCTTTCCTCAAATACAAATAAACTGAAAAGCACTAATCCACAATGCATCACAAACCACGACCTGAAAGTTATGTGCTTGATGAATTTTCAGCAACATATATGCGCATATCTTCACAATGATTCACTAGGTTTATTACCCTGGTCGATATGACAGTAAATGCAAAATGCATGAATTTAAAATTCACATTCTCATCCCAAAAAGTGTGCAGCATGATTTTCATAGGCATATTTTTCCAAAGCATTTTCTCAAATCCAAAATAATATAAAATCTCCAATTAGACAACATAGGATTACACCAGAATTTATCTAAGATACCTGAGTAGGATCTACTTCTCCCTGAATAATGTTTAAAATTGATATGTATTTTGCCTGGCTAGCTTCTTTGGTTCGCGCACAAGATGAAACCATGATATTTTTCGTCTGCAAAGGACAACATCATGAGAATATATTGCATACTCGAGTAATCAACTTGAAGATCTTTATCTTGCCTGAAGAAGTCTTCTCATCACATCAAGTACAGTTGTTTTCCGAATTACATTAGCCTGCCATGATGCATCTGCATTAGATTGCAAGTTTTACAATTTTGAAGAATAGCAATGCACTTCATTCGTCAGCTGTCATATGTAAAGATAGAAAATCCTGACTAACACTTTATGAGACAATAAGATGTAAGGAGAAAAAAAAAGGAAAAAGAAAAGAAAGACAAAAATCCAAATCTGACAGACTATCAACATCTAGTATCAACTATCAAGGGAAAGCATCCATCTATTTCATCTAATCAGATCTTAACCAATCACCATATAATGAGTTCTCGGTCTTAAATATAATAATATGCTGGCTGATGCAATATGTTGTAAAATTAAGTGTACTGTGATCCAGGGTTTTTCGATATAGTATAGGCCACTCAAAGTTTAGTTTAGGTGCCATGAATTACTTTCTCAAATTTTACTCCGGTTGTATATGTCACTTCCTATGAGAAATTACAAACTGGTAACGCATCAGAGGAAATTGAAGTCCTGTGCAGTCAATATAAAAAAGTTCTAAACAGTAAATAGTAAGCAAGTAGCCTGACAATGCTATATTTTCCAATGTAGGATATTTTTTACTGTAATAAAAGACCATGAAGAGCTCGTCTATCAATATGTAGGAATCATATTTCAGAATGATATCCTGATGCTTATATGTGTTCTATGTAAACTGCAATTAATTGTTGCGCTTACTCACATGTCACATCACTTGGAGGCTTGCTTTGGTATTGGTGCATTTCATTTAATAGGTTTGTATGGTCATAGAATATGGGTATTCGATCCAAGCCTTATGGACTAACAGGAAAAGTACAACCTGTAATTGCAGCTCCAAGTGCCACTTAGCACCAACAGAGCTCAAAGAGGCATTACATGAAGTATTTCTTTCTCATACATTTTTTTTTAAGAAATGATCAACATTAAGGATATGCATCATACACTTTTCCCCACAAAGAGAATTAGACATATGATTTTGAAAGCATCCAACTCCCTACTGTCCGCACTCAGATCCTCCAAAAACCACCCACACTTGTGACAATAAGAATTACAATAACAGAAACAAAACAAATAAATGATTTTGCTTGATGAATTATCAACTATAGCTCTGCAGCGGAGAATTATCTAGAGTTCAATTAAGGCTATCCATAGAAAGCAAAACTATGTCATTTATCTTAAAAATACCATCAAATAATCAGCATTAAACAATGAAATCTGACCTGGCGCTCCACTGTAAGTGGTGTATATCCTGTCATTAGAAAATGGCATCGGGGAGTAGGGATCAAAGAAGCAAGTAGGCCAACCAAGTCATTGTTCATGTATCCTGGATACCGTAAGGGGGTTGTGCTTGCTGACATGACAGTAGAAACCAGAGAATTTGTTTGGGCAAAAGTAGGAGTTGTGATATGAAGCCGCTCTACAGCAATTCTGTTAAGTGCAGTATTATCAAGAACAACTACGCAATCAGCATTTAATGTCAGCCGTTTGAGAGTTAGAAGGGAGTTGTATGGCTGAACCACCACGTCACTTGTCTCATTTTGGTTAGGAAATACACTGTAGGTCTGAACAAGTTTTTTGCTATAGCGGTCATTCAGAGTCTCCAACAGATAAGAACCCATACCTGCATCAGAGCAATTGTAATGCAATAAGCATGCAATAATTAGCAGGGTCAAAAGAGTAAGTAATTGTCACAGAAACACATCCTTTAATCTGAGAATGATGGATAAAACTTCTGGCCTAACACAATGCTCATCAAAATTGAAAGATGTTTTAACAGTCATCGAAAAGTCATTTAGCAAAATGCACAGGCTAATTGATAGCCTCATGAGGAAGGTAAATGATTTAAATGCGCAATAGATCAGGGTCAAGGGACTATGACCATAAATGTCTGATCTAAATCGATGCACATATTGTCAATACAGACAAATCAAGAACTTCAAAAATTTCAGAAACAAAAAATAGATAGAAGAGACAAAAGCACCTGAGCCAGTTCCCCCAGCAATCGAATGGCATAGAACAAAACCTTCAAGACTATCACTGCCGTCTGCCTCTCTATCAATCATGTCCATCAGATCCTCCTCATATTGCTTACCCTAATAAAATAATAACACTCACACCAATAAGAAGATATTATACACAAATTCCAAAGAAATCTGACAGTGAAAGTAAAATAACTCGAGATCCGAGAAAGTTAGAAATGAAGTATGAGTTTGTACAAGCCTGAGTATGCTCAGATGATGCAGATATGGGACACTGAAGAGACAGATACTTAAACATATGCGCAGATGATGTAGATATGGGGCAGCGTTAGGACAGATACTCAAACATGGCTCAGGAGTCAAGTCTTCCACTGGTAGAAATTGCTTAATTAAGGAATGAAGCCCCTATATAATTAGACCTATCTCTGAAGAAACAAGGTTTCATTACTACTCGTTTATACATCAAATATACTGTTTCTTAGTCAGCGCCAGGTAGCATTTTAGTAAGCAATAGACATTCACGACAGCAGATGATGGAAAACCAAAATGACCAGCTTGAAATGGACATTTATTGACTTAATAGACCCAAAGCAGAAAACTCCTGTAAAAAAAAAATGTTGTGGTCATATGTAAAGCATCCAACCAATAAGATCATTTCAATCAAACAATTCCCAGTGTATTCTGCCAAGCGCATTGCATGTTAATAAAATTAGCAAATAACATTTGAGTGATATGGTTTATATGCAACAATATAATGTTGACATCCAGTCCAAGCATACTGCATTCACAAATGCTATCTGCAGTGCTACAGTACACAGCAAGGCACTTGGGTATAAAGAGAAAGCAGCCCAGACCTGGTGATATCCACTTGCCCAATTATTGCCAGCACCCCCTCCATGATCTGCAATAAATATATTCTCATGATTGTAAAGATTTCTGTATTCACTGTTTTGTATGCCGTTAATCACCCTAGGCTCCAAATCCATAAGCAAAGCTCGTGGTATATAATGTTGGTCATCCGCTTGATAGAAAAACACATCTTTCCTGTCACCTCCCTGTATCATGTATGTACATCAGATAAATACTTTTTTATTCATATTATATGTAGACTGATGCTTGACTTCAATTGATTTCCGACATGAGGCTATAAATATCATATGTGCAGACAGTAACACACCCAAAATAGATATGTATCATCTGTGACATATTTATGCAGGATCTGCCACATTGACTTTCCAATGAATGGGCAACAAATGCATACAGTCTTAAATTCAAAAGGAAAAAGGAAATCTTCCTCCTATAGCATGACATGACACAGTAAATTCAGAAAGGATCATATACATCAATACACATTTCTAAAATGTTGCTTTTATTTGTGTTTTCCAATCTCCTATTCTAGCTTAATTTATCATATCAATTGATGCAAAGAAAGCTTCCAATCTGGCTCTCCCCTTTTCTTTCACCACACATTTGGACCCCCATCCAACCTCAAGAGAGATGACCTCCAATGGACATATATTTTACATTTGCCTTCCTCCACAAAACCCAACAAAATAGGAGAAAAGCAGATTAACAAAAAAGGAAAAAACAAACGTTTTCTTAACATAATGGAGTGGTAGATTCAGGTTCGCTTGGTTTCAGTTCTCTGTATTTTCTTTCAGCAGCCATGTTGAGCTCTTTAGGTGTAATTTTCATAAGAGCTTGTCGCTTTAACAATTGGGAAATAAACAAAAAAAGTAAAACCGTGGGTCACCATTCCACATTCAACCATCCAAGAAATCAAAAGCTCAACCTAAACTCTTGTTCCCCCAACAAGAAAAATAACACTAGCAGGTTTTACAACGTCCAATTCGAAAAATACAAGCAGACAGAGCAAAAGAAATGTAGATTTAAATGCACTAGCGCGGAAAAAGGAAGTGAGAGATAACTGAACCTGGGTGGCAAAATCTTCGAGAATGCCTTCTTTGCTGATGCCGTGCTCGAGACAGAGCTGCTTCCAGAACTCCATTCCGATCTGATTCCCGCATTGCCCCACTTGCAACGTGATAATCTCCCTCGGCATTTTTTCCCCCAAAATTCAACTAGATTTTGGGTGTTCCTAGCTATTTGATCTTCTGCTGATGAGTATGAGTAGGTAAAAAGAGGGGAGGGATTTGGGAATTCCCTTCACTTTTACTTTTCCGTCGTAGCTAACGGCGGGGGCGGAAAAGGTTTTCGAAAAAGAGGAGGGAAAAGTGTGAGTAGAGTCGTGTCGTCAGCACAACACAACTTGTTTTTAACCCTTTTTTTTAAGAAAACAGCACAACACAACTTGAAACACTAACGGGCTGTTTGGTTTCATTTCCAATTCTCACATTTTTTATTATTTCAAAAATAAAAATCATCATTTTTTACACATTTTTATCTAATATTATTTTTATTTTTATTTTTACTTTTAAAGCATACTCTCCAATAATTTATATATTTCTCTCAATAAACTATATATATTCTCTCTCTATTTTATTATTTCTATCTTTCTATATCTACAACCTATTAAAATCAACATTATCATTACATTTTCAAACATGTCATCTAAACACATTTTCATTTTCACATCACATTACATAACTAATTTTCATCAATTTATAGATGCTAGAAATTGAAAATGAAAACAAAAATGATGTCTCTTCTAAAATATAAATAAGCATACCATAAAATAGCTTTTACATTCTCCAATAATTCATTTTGCCAAAACACATAATAAAATCAAACAAAAAAACATAACTAAACATAATCTAAAGAAGTTTTGGGGATAGAATGATAAAAAAAGGGTATTCTGAAAAAATTTATTTTAGAATTTTGGAGAGAAAAAATAAGTGTATGTTTAAATTTTAATTATGTTTTCCCAAAACAAAATTATTCTAGGAAAACATAGCCAAACACTCCCTTCATTCTCTTTTAATTTTGTAAATTGTTAAAAATCTAGATAGTGTTTGGTTATATTTTTTGTTTGATTTTATTATGTGTTTTGGAAGAATAAATTATTGGAGAATGTGAAAATTATTTTTTGATATGTTTGTTTATATTTTGGTGAAGACATTTTTTACTATAGCAGTCAAATCAATGCTTCTTTATTATATTTTTAGGATGAACATAAAATTGAGTTATTTTTTAATGTTAGAATAATAATAAAATATATATAATATATATGTATATATTGAAGAATATGTATTTTGAAGAGAAAATAAAGATATATTTAATTATATTTTTCCAAAATAATATTATTTCAGGAAAACATAACTAAACAAAACCCTAGCATTCTTGGATAAAATATAAAGCATAGTGTTGAAATAAGTACCTTGTATATTTTGCCCAAGCTTGCAGGATTTTGATGTAAAATAATGAAATATAATGACAGGGAGAATTGAATCTCGGGAACTCCTTCCAAATTTTAAAAATGAAATGTTGAATAGATAACAAATTAAATTTAGAGATGATATGACAAATTAAGTTCTTAAAATATAAAAGTAAAAACAGATGAAATGAACATACGGACAAATTACTTGGTTGTGTTACCATCAACTAGGTATGGAAATGAGCTAGACTAGGCCAAGACTGTTATGCAAGTGGCAAGCTTGATCTTAGCCTATTATCTATGATATGTTTTATTTTAAGATTAGTTCTAATATTTTTAATAAATTTTAAAACCTTAGCGTAGCTTGAAAACCCACCTAAAGCTTGTTTTTTTATTAAGGCTTCAATTAAGTTTAAATATCACATAAAACTAAATTTTTAATATGCTCAAACTTGTAATAGACTTGATAAGAAATAATCAAAATGATAAATAATAAATGCATAATTATGAAAGTTCAAATCTAATTGAAAAATAGTATGATTTCAACAAAAAGCAATATTAAATAACAAAATAACAGATTCCATAAATATCTAATTAAACAAATCAAATACAATTAGCCATTTAATATTATATCACTATTATTGTACTTCTTATGTGAAGAATAATAAACGGATAGACTTGTTAGGCATTGCAATCTTTTACAAGAACCTATTTAGTTAAAAAAGTTACATTTCAAGCCTTGATATCGCATTTTTATTAAATAGGTTAGGCCGAGGTATGTTATAAATAGGCTATACCATAAGCACCTAACAATTAGCCACATCTATTCCCATTCCTACCATCAACATTCATCTCTCTATGGAATTTTTTGATAAATACATGCGAAAAAATAAAAGAAAATAAGGAAGATCTCACTGTTTCTCTAACAAAAATTGAAAAAGTTGTTATACCTTGAAATTTCATCTGTTGTTATGTGTGTATGATTAGCCTTTAGAGTTGTCAAGGGATAATTATGCACTAAAATTTGTTATTAGGATGTGCTTTAAATTGATAAGTGATGTGTATTAAAATATTCTGGAATATTTTGAAAATATTATTTATAAATGAGAGAGAGCGGGGGCGGGGGGGGGGGGG